>JAUMHF010000013.1:17324742-17388865 GCA_032359275.1 Microctenopoma steveboyesi
AGAGAGAGAGAGAGAAGTGGTCAAGGTGAGGGAGGAACAAAGGACACATGAGGGCTGGAGAAGACATGACACTGACAACTACTACCACTTTCTGCTCTACTGTAATCTCTGAGCTAGTAAATGACATGTTACCCTGAACATACAGTTGTTATCACGGTTTGTACCACCATCCTGATGTCATAAATACTGCGTAAATCATCCTACATGTGTATTTTCTACTGCTGTCAATAGCCCCTTATATGATTTAGCCTTTTCAGAGGCATTTAGTAAAACCTATTTCTAAAGATATTCTAATGGGCTTGGGACAGATAGCTGCACACAATAAACCACACACACTGTTGTTTGTCATTTATTGGAAAATATGTAACAATAAAAAGAACAATCTGAGTCCCATAGCACCCATAGTCTTCTCTTGACAACAGTCACCTGCATTAACGGCAAAGTCTTTGGCAAACCGGCAGCCGTGTTTGAATTTCCCTGTTTTTCACTTATCCCTCAGTGTTTCACAGAAAACACAATTTGGATACTTGCAGCAGAGAATTGGCTGTGGGCAGGGTCAGGGGAAACAGCTGTCTTTCTCATTAGCTCTGCTGCCTCCTCTAGAATGCCCCTTTTTACACACAGTCACACAGATAGCTAATCCAAAGGCTTAACCTGTTTTTTAGCAGCTTGTGACCAAGGCACACTGTTGTTTCCTGTCATATTTATAATATATTCATACATATTCAAAGTTAGTTTCCTGTGGCAAGAAACTGTTAATGCTTTAAACAGTTGTTTGAGGTGATTTATGTATTCACACATAAGTTTAAAAATAAAGATCAGGCATAAACAGTTATTTTGACAACTTCAACTACATAAATACACAAAATACAGTATGCAAACAGATGGTGACAACATGTCTGTGTCCAAAAATATTGTTCCTCACCAACATTCACCCCAACTGGTTAAACTAAGACAGGATTTCTCTGCAGAGAGTCTACCATATCTGTGACTGTCCCATAGATGAATCAGTGTCTTCTTTATGAGCAGTGTCCGTGACTTACAACAGACTCCTTTATGTCTTTTAGGGATGTGGAGGGGAAATGGTTCATCATACCAAGTATACCAAGTAGTGCATTAGAAACATATTTAGTAGAAGGTTTTCTTTACTACTGAAGGTGGAAGATTAGAGACTTTGAAATGTTGTTGGTGCTACATATGCTCATTTAAATGATATGCACACAGTTAAGCTTTTTTGAAATTTGCATGCTAAATAGTAAAAATGAAAGGGCTAAAAAAGGGTAAGAATCCTATTGGCATTTTAGGCAGGTCTCATGTTCTCACATCAGTCAAAAGTTGGTGACCCCAGATTTTTCTCTAAATTTACACTCCGGATTCCCCATGATGACCACCTACACTTATGACCACCCAAGTTTCAGTTTGCCTGTTCTAGCTTGTGTCCTTTTAACTACGGACTATTACAACTACGGAGACGCCAAAGATTTAATGAGTAAGAAAGTCAACGAACAACATTACATGCTTACATTACATTGACTATGTTTTCTCATTAGGAAAGTCTATTCTACTTTTAATTAACCAGTAGAAAGGGATTCTTGGCTCGCTGTATTTTGCTGTCCCAGATACTGCAATAAAACAGCACTTTTATGATCTTGCCCAGCAAGCCGAGGACAGGCAAAATTCCGTGACATCTTTAAACAGAAAAGTAAGTTTTCCTTATCTGTTCACCGGCATCCACTCACCGTGAGACATTTTGATAAAACTACACAGACAGAAAGAATCACTGGAAAGTATGAGAACTTGTGAACATGGGTGTAGTTCTCCCACAGCCACAAAAGTCTGTGAGAGGATGGTTAAGGGAGAGGGCTGACAAAAGGGGGAGGAAAATTAGGCTCGCCAGCATTCTTGTCATTTAAAGCTGTAACTACACAAAAAAGCACTCACGCAGTCTGGGCTGGGTCTGCTCGCAGCTTACAAGGAGAGCTACTCTTGTATTCATGGTGGAGCAGTGATAATCAGATCCTTTTTTCTTTTCATCCCTTTTCCCTTCGCTCTGCACACAGGGAGGCTCATGTCTTTCTTCTAGACATGATGAGCTTTGTGCATTTAAGGACTTTCTTTTTTCTGGTGGTCTCCATAGCTCAGGTTTTGATTGTTACATGTCAAGATGGGACCAGTGGTAAGTGGACTCCTCCGCTGTTTATTTGGACACTTAATTGCAGTTTGCTATAATGTGTTAAGGTGGCTGACCTTTTGTGCTGGTGTAAACTTGAAAGCAGAAGTTGACTTTCGTTTGTCCAAATCCTTATTTGTTTAAAACAATTTACTATGGAAATTTCTTCAAGTGTGTTTTTTGGATAAGGTTGTTTTAGATCAGACTGAGTTATCATTATCCCATATAGTGTTTATGCCAGTGGGAATTCCCTTGGTTGCTTGGTAAAAGTTGGTGTTTGAAAATGTAACAAGATAATGGAGCAGACTGAAGGATCTAAGTATCCTGGAGACTTTAGAGAAGAATTGACAAACGAGCTCTGGATGTCAGGAAACATGTCATGAGGACATCTGTTGATGATTGCAAGTGATGTCACCCTGCAGGGGCAATGAAAATGTGAGGAACAGGGAAATGAGCACCTTTGTGGTTTTGCATTACCCCAACTCCAATCCCCCACTTTGGAACATTCATTAAGTTTTACCCCCCCCCCCCTCCCTTTGGACTACATTGTACATCTGCAAAAAGAATTTGAGCACCAGAGCTTGCGCGCCTCTGTGGAGCTGAATGTTAATTCAGGGCAGATGTGGAGACATGAGAAGCAGCGATGCTGCTGAATTCTCTGAGTCACTGAGACTGTGGGGCTGCTGATGTCTTCAGCTGGCAGCACAGAGAGCTGGAACACCTGAGTGTTCTTGTTTTACTTGAACTGCTCTTCCCCCATTTTTTTTTGTTTGATCTCTTGTGTCGTCACATAGACTGTGTTGTTTCCACATGTGATGTCATGGCCCCCACCACTGTGCACTGGAACCTTTTATAGATGGGCCCCTAGTGGAGTTTGGAGTTAACCAGTGCAGTAAGGCAGTATTGTTTTTTAAGCTCCTCTTTAGATAACATACATATTTCCTTCAGTATGTTTTTTTACTGAAATGAGTTTGCTTTACTTTTTGGGTTTTGAGTAACCTGTGACACAGAATACAGCGCCACCCTGGTAAAAGCAGCTCAGGGCCTGTAGCATACTGTTTGTGTTTACTGTATTTTCTTTGGCACAAATACATAGACTGCAGTTAAATTAGTTTTCACTATATCATTAAGATTTAAAAAGGCTCCTTTTACTCAATCATGATGGAAGATAGAACTGAACCAACATCTCTTAAGTAGTGCAAGCTTGTCTCCACAATCATCAAGTAACTGTCTCTGTTCATATTTGAGCATGTGAAGTGGTACCACAGTCTTGCAGGCGTCTTTCCATGGAATAGTGGTTGGGGAAGCAAATGCATTTCAACCAAATAAAAAGTTCATGGTTTTTGTAGACTAAGGGAAAATGTGGTGGTGAGACAATATGTGCGTATGTGTGTGTGTGTGTGTGTGGGTGGGTGGGAGGGGGGGGGGGTGCTCATGTGGGGCAGTCCAAACAGCTTAAGGCTCATGTAAAAAATATATGAGATCAGAATGAAATGACTTGAAGTGTGAAGAACATTGAATGAAATGTCACATAGCGTATGACTGTGGCTTTTAACTGGAACGGTTCTGTGGATAACTTCAACAACTCTACACATTTAAACACAATAAAGAAAATGAAGTTAAAGTCTTTGTCGACTGAGGTTCACTGAGGTTATTGGAAGCATTTCTGACCGGAAATTGGTGAAATGTACAGTCCAAATATGGTGTAAATGTGGTTCTTTGAAGAGTGGAAACATGTTTAAAACAAATGTTGAGATGTTAACTCAAGTCAAGCGCAGCTCTAGATGAAAGTCATATGCCTGCACATGCAGAAGGTTTGCTTGCAGCGGAAAATAAGTAGGTAAATGAAATCAAGGAGCACACTTTAAGCTCACAATTGTAAATGATGACGCCGAGGTAGATTGTCAGGATAAGAAATATATACACACCATTTAAAGACATTTATTAGAGGAACGAGAATGACTCAAAGGAGCCAGGTTTAACAAAGTGAACATGGAAACAGTGGAGAAAAGCAGCAGACAAATCCCTGACTCCAGTAAGACAAAACAGCAGTGTGTGCCCAGAGTTACACAAAAGACATGTCTCTGAATTCGTGTTGGTGTGTGTGTGTGTCTGAACATGACTCCTCCCGGACTCTGGCATAGCTGTAAAACGCCTACGAGGATGCCACTTAGCGCTTCACATCAAAGAGACAAAACACTCGGTGTGTGTGAAACGGTTTCATTTGGTTTGTAGCAGGACATTTGTCTCGGCGTCACCAGGGTTTGGATGGTGGTCACAATCAAAATAAAAGAAAACACCTCGCCACGGTTTCTTCTTCTCTGATTGAAACACACGAGCAGCGAGCACAAATCTGGTATTCCAAATCAACAAACCCACATTAGGTCACTCTGTCTGCTAAATTGATTCCAGTTGTTGTTGCCACATCACTGACAGTGCAACAAATGGGCTGTTTTCTACCAAAGCTGAAAAGTCCAAACATGTGAATTCAACCAGGTCCACAGACGGATTTGATTAGAAACACATGCTGCATTTTTGAGCTATGACTTGATTACACGCCTCTTTTCGTTCAGAGTTAAGGGGGCTGGCTTCATCACGTTGAACGTTGTCTGAAGTTACGCGTTCATAGAGGAAAACATATTATTAGCTGTCCGATGTGACGTGTCTGGCACTGAACCTGGGACATGATGGTGGCACAGATGATGGAGCTGATGCCGTTTGTGCCCGTGAGGACTGCTCCATGGGAACTACTTAGAAAACCAAATTGTTGCAGTCAGCAAATGGAGGCTTGGGCTGGGGGGATGGCTTCCAGATGTTGAGAGTCACTCTGGCAGGATTTGGAAAATATTAAAACTAGTTTTACTCTTAAAGATAGTTAGAAGGGAGGGACGCTAAAGACTTTCTGTGTCAGTACGGCTTTAGGGGTGGTTAGCGAAGAGCTCGGGAGCATATCATTTCCTCTGTCTTTACATTGAGCACCTCCACAATTGTAGACATGCAATTATGTTTCCTCCTGTCGGGTCTGCTGCTGCTTGATTGGCACTTGGTCCCAAATCTTTCCTGTGATCTTCTCGGCTTGTCCATGAGAGAGAGGACAGGACACAATGTAAACACCAAATGTTCCAGTTCTGTTCCTTATACTAGTCACTGAGGACAAACTTGGCCGGCGAGCTAACACGTGACGTTCCAGCACGGAAGAAATGAAGCTAATTTCCTTGCTGTTCACGAGTAACAGTGTGCATTTCTCCAATGTGATTTACTTGTCAGGAGGAGCCTCTCATCCTGTGAAGCTGAGTAATGTCCCGCCTCCTAAACATAACGTGGGTAATTTCATCAGGGTTCATTTACTCTAGTCTGTAGTTTAACGTGTGGGATTTAAAAGAAGTCAGCACATATCAGTCTTGAAGAAAAGATCAAAGATGCTATTTAGTGTCTGTAATAGACAGTAATAGGGATTAAACGAATATGTCAGAAAGTGCTACTTCATTTTTGAATGGTCTTTCTTTATTCTTCATTCCTTTACTTTATAGAAGCCCAGCACTACATAGCTGCAATGCCCCTTTAATCATTCATTAAATCTAATTCAGGGACACTTAATCTCTCTCAACAGCTAAAAGGTAATATTATCCCTCCCTGAATGACAGAACAACAGACGAGACTTTCGCGTTGATGCTTTTTACTTCGTAAGCTGTTGCACACTGAGTGTTGTTCCAGCTGGTTGTCGTTTCACCAGGGGATCAGGAGGACCTTCGCTTTCTGGAGGTGATCACCTGCAGGTTGGCAGGTCATAGTGTAATATAGCACAGTCTCCAAACATCCCCTGGTGACTGTTTTAAACACTGCTGTAAGTGCAGTCTTACAATTCCATGAGATGTAAAGTCCCATGTGGGATCTCTGCTCTCTCTCTCAGGTGAAGAGTCTTTGGGCACGAACTGACCCAGCAAAACCTAATTACAGCTGCAGAGTGATTTCTCAAATTAAGAAGAATCTTAGCAAATGTGAAAATGTGTGAAGGAGTCAGACTTTAAAATACTGTACACCAGTAACATGTTTTAATCTTAATCTGTCAAATCTATCAGTTTAATTACAAATAATTCCCACATTTCAACACACTGAAGACTACATTGTACTAAATTACATTATTATGTCCATCAAAATGTAATAATGTTGCCTATGAGACTCTTAAACACCATGGTTACTTGTAAATGCCACAAACTGGTAACTGTCAGCCATAATTGCAGGTTGTGGTTCAACCCAAATTCTATGTTGAAGCTAGGTTTCTGTGTATTACAACTCCTGAGGGAGAGCAAGCGGAGTGTTGGGTGGGTGTTGGTGGGTGACAGGGGTTAGCAATGTGGTCCAATATATGTCCAGGCACTTAACAACTTGTCGGACAGGTGATGTTTGGTAGTGTGCAGTGAGCTACATTTCAGTATAGGTGGTCTGTAGCAGGAGGAACGACTTTGCTCCAAAAGATATGAAACGATATGGTTTTGTATAAATGAGGTTATGGACCAGTGTACTGCGTCAATGATGTAAGGACATGCCAGTGGTTTTCTGTGTTTTTTTTATTTGATAAAGACCACAACCAACAATGAACTGCATCTGCTCACTGTAACATCTGTGAATCCAGGACCTGGTTTTAGCTCATTTGTCTTCGCCACAGACCTCCATTGTTGTTCAAAGTCTGTGAAATGAAATTCCACAAGAAGGAGTCGAGTAAAAGATGGTCTCTCAGAGCCTTTAAAGCTCTTTTTCATTTTTCACAAATACTAGGGTCACACAAAAATAGCATGTCAGGGCGTGGAGCGGTGTTACTCACCGATGTGTATTAATAGATGTTAAACAACACTTAGCTTTGCAGCAGAGAAGAATAAACTGAAACCACGTTCTGGGTTCACAGACGTTACAGTGGGTAGACACAAGTCATTGTTGGTTTAAGTCTTCCTAACAATAACCAGAAGTTGGAACATGTTTTCTGGAAACACAAGAGCGAAATGTTGACTGAGGTACTGATATTTATAATAACTCCTCTAACATGTGGATGGAGCAAATTGATAAGCTGTCTTTACTCTGCAACACTGCCAGATCTCAGGAGAGAGTGTGGTGTTTTTAACATGTCACCCACTTATAAGCATGAAGCATGAAGTAAATTAGATGAAAAGATGATTGTTTGGGCAAACTTGGATGGAAGACGTTATCTTGATCGATTTGTCTCATATGAGCGTTGTCTGCTGCATCAAAATGACATTGCTCTGTCAGGTTACTGTGTGACCAACCCAAAGCATGTCCAGTAGAGAAGTACGTTATTCAGTAAGAAGAGGGGTTCATTGTTTTAACACAATGTGCGTCTGTGCTGCCCCTTGTACACTGGCTGTAATGTCTCCGAACACACACTTCTCACACTGAGACAGAGCAGTAAGATGTGGAAATGTCTGCCTGTAGCCAGTGACTCATTGCTACCATTTAGCTTAAAACCCATTTCACCAAATGCTGCTGCAGAGAATCTGTTTGTGCGACTGTGCTAAAGCTGACACATCAGATGCGACATGGTTTACTTTCAGGTGTCCTCACTGGTCTGGCTTTTATCTGCTTACAGATTGAAAGTGAAATGTTGGCGCGGTCACTTACGGCCGGCTAGCTTTAAATTATATCCATATGACTGACATCAAATACTAGCAGGGTGCGTTTTTTGTAAATAAACTTTGGAAATAAAGCAAAGCCACGTGAAACAGTATCCTGCAGAATAACCTTGTAATTGCAGTTGTGTGCAGACATTTTCTCTCAGGCTTTAGTTGATCAACCATGTGCATTAAGTCAGTCTTTATTTACTTGGCTAAATTAAGGCTCTAGGTGCAGACTTTGACTTTTGATTTCTGTTGAGTCTCTCTGGCCTGGCCTGGTATTTGGAGGGATAAGCTTTAATCTATGGATAAGCCCGGAAAAGAGGGAGCTTCATTTTGTCATGATTTTGATATCTATTAAGAAGGGAAGGAAAGCACGGGCACAGCTGCAGAGCAGAGTGGCAACAACAGAGGGATGTAGGAAAGGAGGATTCAGGGTGGGGATGTGGGATGAGAGCTAGAATCTGTAATGAGCAAAACCAACAATGAGAATGTGTACAAGTGGACTGAGGAAAGCCTGGAGGCTTGTTTGATTTATGTCATCCAGGGCAAATACCTCACTGCACATCGCAGTATGCTGGTCCAACTCCAGTGCAGGAAGTCAAGTCAAATTGGAATTTCCTGTGAAAAAAGCATGTGCCTCTGCTCTGCATGTAGTTGATAAAACTACTGAGACCGACGGTCAAGAGATAAGAGACATCTTCTTTACACATTCCTGCTGTTTCGTGTACTATTGTACTTTAGGAAGCACTGATGAGATGTGTGAAAAACTCTTTTCACTTTGAGGTCAGCTGGTCAGTTCTCAGCATTGAGGACAACTATAGCCCAATTCAGTTTGGAGCTGCTGGGCAGACTGAGACCCACACAGCTGTTGATGACATGTTGGAGAAAGTATGCAACTGTTACTAACAGAAGGGAGGAGTTCTAGCAAAACAAACAGCAAAAAGATCTGCCAAGGAATAATCTGTTGCTTGGCACTCATGACATTGCAAGAATGCTCTCAGGATGGTTTTCACTGGTCACTGCAATGCTGGTGTTATAATGTCACAAGGTGGGAATATTGAGAAATCCAGGTGTGTGTGTGTGTGTGTGTGAAAGAGAGGGAGACTATTTACACGCAGTTACAATAGATTTAAGTACAGTCAAAAATGACTAAACATGCACCAGTAATGTGTCATTTTAAGTTCCCCAAACTCTATTATGTTTATAGAAAATGTCCAAAATATATGAAAGCTGCTTCTGCTTGTAGAAGATGTTCATGTGCAGGCACACCTACATTACCAAAATAGATGCAGCTGTACCCCACCCTCGAGCAAACACAATGATGACATACGCAAACAGAAGTAAGTCATTAATTAGAAATTGTAGTCTGTAGTACACTTACAATAATAATTTAGCAGATGTTTTCATCCAAAGCGTGCAACACAGAGTGTAACACAAAGCCTCAGTCATTGTCATTTATTTTTTATGTGTCACTGCTGTTGCTGGTGTAGATGCGATAACACTCTAGCTCCAGCTGTAGGTTCGTTAACTCTATTCAGAGAGCACATAGCCACAACAGGTCTCAGTGGACTCCACAACCACATACCTGTGATAAGATGATGTTGCATCATGTCGCCACCAGACCTCAGTGACCTATGAGCTAATCTACATCATAGCAGCAGCCTGTGACCTCGTCACCTCTCCCTGTCTGCGTTGGTCTCCAGCAACTACAAAAATGCAGGCTGCAGCGGACTTCAAGGGCTCCATTAGGCAATAAAAAGAAAGTGATAAATCCTGCGTGTCCCCTGGGGGCTTCAGCCTGAGTGATGTCACCACAAGAAAGGGGCCCTGCGTGGTTGGCTCCTCAAAGTTATCTGGCCCAACAGAGCCACTGCACTCTTTGGCTTCAAATGAAGATCTAGTCTTCTACTAATGAGAATCCCAGGTGGCTTCTACCGGTGCGGAGGAAGTCTTTGGAAATTACCCAAGCTGCTCTCCTTTTGATATGCTAATGGAGACTCTGAGAAATACTAGAGCACTTGAGGCAGTTCACCTGGAGTCAAATCACGGTTCCCATTGCTAAGATGCTACTGGACTAACATCAAATCAAATGTCAAAATGTTGTTGGCCTGAACATCTGCTCACAGGCTATTTTCTTTACAGATTCTATCTCTGCTTCCCACAGTCTCCTCATAACATTGGCTGTCCGTCTGAGGTTCAGCACCGTAACCCATATCTGTAATGTGATGTAAGTTACATTAAGGTGTGTGTGTAACTAAAAATAACAGCCAGCCTTGGTGGGCCCGATTGCTCGTAGTGTTGTTAATCAGTGAATTGATCCTAACTTATCCAGCTGTTTATGACTTTATAACAGCTAAGGCTAATGCAAATATAAATAGTGTCAGGCTTGTAACCAAACACTATGCAGTCCAGCTCAGGATGTAAATATTTACAGAAATTCCTCCTGCTTGGGAGGCGGCACGTGCGAGACACTGTGTGCAGGCATCGAGGCCGAGCAGCTCCATCATCTCTCAGAGCTTTTGGAATAACAAAATGGAGACAGATACACAGAGACCAAAGGGGAATCATTTAGAATAAAGCACACGCACAATACATAAAATAGGAAATGAAAATGAGAAAGAGCCAAAAAGGGAAAAAAGTGTGTGAAGATAAAGGCCTATAAGAGACAGGGGGGAGGGGAAAGAGAGGGGGACTGGAGCGCTTAAGAGGATATGAAAAAACACAGGCTAATGTGAAATGAAAAGTGGGATTTAGGAAAGAGCCTCTGGCAGCCATTTGGTCTGAGGACAGGATGCAGCATCCTTAAACTGAGGTCGGACAAAATGTGGAGGCAATAAATCTGTCCTGCCTTTAGGGTTGCTCCTCACAACTAATGTGGACGCCTCATAAAACAACTCAGTCCTTCCTCACATTAAGAACGATGTGTCATCATTTGGCTTTGAGCATGAAGATTGTCAGAAATGTATCAGCGTAGTATAGTTTGCTAAATGCAAAACTTGTCCTCATTAAAAGCCACATGAATACACCACGGAAACGTGACATTAACGGAGCCACCGTAGCGAGGAACCATATGTGATTATATTCACAAATGTAATACTGTTAAACATGTTGAATTGAACTTTATATAGATGTCAGGTGCTATTTGATAATTATGGTAAACAGCCTGTAATATGTGTATATTTATACTGATTAGGAGCATTAAAGATGTAGAATCTCCCCTCGTGTGTGTTAACACGATGAGGAAATGTCTGTTTTATGACCAGACCCTCTACATACCAGACATATATAAAGTAAATGTTGAATAGCTGGTACAGCGTGGTACAGTGTTCACTTTCCTCAACAATGTGCACAGGATCCAACCTGAGAGGATATGAAAACCCTATGTTTGAATGTTTACTAGGACTTGATGTAAGATCCACCTGCTGAGGTTATGTCTGAATCAGCATTTTCCTCTGAAATGTACTAACATAAGGACTTCCTGCGGTTATGTCAGTTTAAGTCGTAGTGTTCCTACGGTGATTGGGTTTTATTGTATTATATGATAGTGATTTCGGCTTAAACTGGATGTACTCTGTCGTGATGTAGAGCAGGTGGAGCAGACCAAACACCACTGGACCATTACCTAACATATAGAAGTAAACCTGAGGATGCAGTGGGCAGTTTGATGGGTAAACATCAGTGTTTATACGCCAAGAATGTTATGATTAAATACTATAAATCTTACATTAAACAGCTAAACTGTGCTGCATTTTGCAGTCAGACATCTGCACCGTATTTAATGTGGAAAAGCAGAGAAAACAAAACAAAGAAATTCTGTTGCAACGTGAACATAACTGGCCGTAAAGCCACAGTGTTGATTAAAGACTAGAACCAACGCGAGAGCAGTTTTTTTTTTACGTACAGCTTTGTATGCTCAACCAGTAAATAAATAGTCTGCACTGGTTCTGAACTTTGACCCTGGACTTTTGTCGTAGTTCTCTGATTACATCACATCATACACTTCAGAGCATGTCACCTGCTGTACCACATATTTAGTTCACCATGGGTATGATGCATATTTCATTCCATGTGGCACAAAGGCAAACAACCTGTGAACTGTGAGGGCTAAGACTGCTCCTTCAGGTGCTGCGCTACTGGAACTGTAGTTCATGACACTGAAGAGTGCTTGAGGATACTAAATGCTGGTACATGCATTAGCCATATTTGAGGCAGCACGATAGCTCAGCGAGTAGACCAGTTGTCTTTCTACCCAGGGGTCAGCAGTCTGTTTCTCAGTCGCCAGAAACCTGTAGTAGCACTGACACAGCTCTAGCCATGTTGGGTGTTCAGTAAAAAAGGCTTGTTTGGGCTGTTTGGTTACCAGTTGTTCTCTAAAACCTTAGATTAAATGCACCCGGTCCAAGGCGATTTAAAGTAGTGAGTCAGTGAGCAGAACAGATACAGAACAGAGGAGGGGGATGTGTACTTAAGTAGGCCCACAATCCTCCCAGGGCAGAACATGGGATGGGAACAGCTCATAACTGTGGTTGCCTCTTTAAAGGGACACCCACTAGAGACAGGGCCTGTTGATGGAAAAGCCTAGACATGTAATCAGCAAGCTACTTATTCATTTCAACTTTCCTGGCCTGAGCTTCCTACTCCTCCCTCGAGATACTGAGCTTTGTTTGTGCGAAGCCAAGGTGAGGAGCATGTTCAAACTAGAGCGTCCTTTCACATTTCCAGGCCTGTCAACATGGTACAGCAAGTCCTCCATGCTTCCGAATATTAAACAGACAGGGTGCTTTTCTCTTATATGCATAAAATGATGGTGCCAGTTATGCTAAAGGCAAAAACGGGAGGTGTAATCATAGGGTGTCAGGGCACTTTGTTAACGGAAGGCAAAAGGTCAGCGTTCTTGATTTTGGGCTGACACGGCAACGGTCTCGCATGATGTTTGTGCAGCGGCTGTTTCACCGATGGACCAATCGCAGTGCGAGCTGAAGGTCTTTTACACAGAGGGGAGATTTACATGTGGCCATGACACCAAGGATTTCAGAGCAGGAAAGCACATCTGCTGCAGAGCCACCCCTCAGCAGCTGTAACTCATCTGCATCTGGGCTGGAACTCAGGCCGTCCTCCTCACAGTATCAAACATAACATGTTCCTCTCACTGCAATGATCTTGTTCTGACCATGAACAGAATAAAGAACTTTTTACGCGTGATTCCAGAAACAATGGGTGATGGCTTTCTGTAAATAAAAAAAACCTAACTAAAAGGCCAATCAGTTTGTGACCCATTTGTGTTTTTTTTTCCAGTTTAAATGACTCATAGTTTCCATAAGGTCATTTTCTAACCCTGGCCACATTAGATTCTCCCCAAGCACAGTATGCTATGAGTATTTCCATATTAGCCCAGGAAAAGCCATAAATCCTCCAGCTTCACTTTTTTGTCTCCTCACATCTGCCAGCGACATCACATTTGTGGCAAAGCAACTGTATGTTTCCTCACAGAGGAGTTGTTGCTGTGTGCTGTGACTTCGCAGAGGATGCTGGGTTCTTTGTTATGTGGCTGGTGTCTGGTGAAGTGTACAAAGTGATAGACGATGGAGCAGACACATGAGTCATGTCGAAGAGCTCCAGACTCCATGTTTTAGACCAGGAAAGGAAACTGTCTGCCCTCGTAGCTGACTAGTGGAAAATCCAGAAGCAGTCAGAAAGGAGCATGCCTTTTCACCGTTGTCATGATTAACCTGTGCTTTTACAGCGTCTGTGGAAAAGCGCGGAGCCTGCGATGAATTAGCTGAGAGGAGGGAAAAAGTGAATGTCTTTCCTCCCTACTTTTCAAAGCTTGTGGTTTTTAAGACTGCTCTGAAAACCACACTTCTAATCCAGTAAATATCAAACTCCCAACACACAGTGTTTGAAATCTCCCAAAAGCCAACGGAAAAAATATCTCTCAGCTATGAGCCAGACATCCCTGCATGGTGACGTTTCAACGTCTCACCAGAATGTCTGAGGGTACACACTGTTAGAGTCACATAAAGACAGCACTCACCTCATTTAAGAGCCTGAAGAGACAGTGAAGTTTGTTTCAGGCTACTACTCGACAAGAACCTTTTTGAAAAGAATTCACTCATGTTCAGTCGACTCCTGTTTTATTCTGCATGTCCAAAGTTAGTACTGAACTACGTGGTGTTTTTATTGTCGTCAAATACTCTGTGCTTGACAGAGCAAGGATGAACAGGTTATATTTAATCTTCTAAAATATACACAGATAAGAGCCGCAGGCCTCAGCCAACACAGGCAAACCGTTTTATGTCAAGAGAACATTTATAGTTTTGGCCATGTGTGTAATTATGAAAATACCAAAGAGGAATTAATGAAAAGCAGTGGGAGCCCCCCAACAAAAAATTGCATGCGAAGACAGTTCACATTCTAAACATGTCTTTAAACATGTCTTTAAACATGTCTTTGTCTGTGGGTATCACTCGAGACCCAGCTAGATGTAATATGGCACAGCTGTACAGCATCCAAAATCAGTTTCAGACATGCAGGTGATATCAGTATGAATTTCCATCTCCTGAATAACTATGTTCACTTTGTGTGTGGACTTGTTTATCTCACCTGTTTTAGTAGATTTGGAATAGTTCACTGCACATTGCACATATTAATGGTATTAGACGTTTTAGTCCTGGTGGCTGTCGCTGATTTACTGAAGGTCAATATCTTAGTATCCAGATGTGCATCGTATAGATTTTGCTACTATCAACAGGGGGCAGAAATGTTAATCACCGTTAACTTGTGCAACGATTTCTTCATTCTCACTGCTGTTTGAAGTCAGTTTTTAGTCATTTTACTCGTGGGTACACTCATACTCAGAATGGCCATGTCAGATTTCAACAAACCGTGTTTGCTTCTTGACCCCAGGCCCGTCTGCCATAAATTTACGTTTGAAAACTAGATCTGTCAAGACAGGACATGCTGTCCTGTTGCATTAGGCCTCATTATAAACACACTGTTACAGTGTTCGGATTTTGCCATGGAGATATGCACAATGTAAAATGAGATTGACTGCTAGCTTTCATATATATATATATATATATATATATATATATATATGTTATGTTATAATAGTACGACTTCGTGTACCTGCTGTGAAGCTCGGAGCTGCCACCTGCTGTTTATATGTAGAACAGGTACAGGCTTCAGAGCCCCCCTCTCTTCAGACCCGATAGATGTGGGCTCAGATTACAGAATCCCTACCAACTCTTTGCACCACTGCACTTTACTTGTCACTGTTGTGATGCACAAGCTGCTGCATGGACAATCACAGCAGTGTCCTCATGCACATCAACTACACATGACAATCTCCACAGGTTGGTTTTTCCCAGGCTAAAGTGCACGTTTTTTGTAATGTGCCTTATCTAAATTACCTTTTTATTTTTTTTATATGCACTTGTGTGCCTATAATGTATGCTACTTGTTTGCCTGTACTGTTTTAGCTGGAGCCAAATTGTCTCGTCTCTCTATGCACATCTACAGTGTATAGCAGAGATGACAATAAAGTTTACTTAGACCTTGACATACATGTAGGATCTCAGCTTAAGCCACTGAGAGACACCCTGGAACAGACAGGGGGATTTCCTCTACAACCGCGTTTCTCACTTCATAGCCATGTAATCTACAAATACTAATACGAAAGAAATAGTACTTATAATATTTAGGAACATTTTCAGGGCTATACTGAGAGTGTTATGAATCATTTGCTGCATGTGGAATATACCACAATTTAAGCGCACCTTATTACAACAAACCAAGAGGTTAATGAGAGCATGGAAGAAACTACAGGAGCCCGCAACACTTCTGTCTCTGAACAAGTTGACATGCTGTCTCTAGAGGAAATGAACTAAAGCAGGGGTTTGCATTTTCCATTTGTTTTCTCCATATGAAGCATTCTGTTTTTTCCACAGTGCTTGGGTTGTGCTTTCTATATTGCACCAGTGAAGATGAACAAAGATCCAATGATTAGCTTTGCAGTTAAAAACCTTGCAGTACTATCAGTACTGCAAGAATCTGCTCGTGTAGCGGTGCACATTGTGGCCTCGCTGGAAGCTTTCTCTCACAAATGTTAGCTGGTTTCTGAGCTTGTGTTGAGGCATGCGTGTAAAAAGTTCAAACAACATCTACTTACTTCTTTTGCTTTTAGTTTATTTGACACAAAGCTAAACCCCTACCTACCTCTGTGTGTTCCAGGAGATGACATGAGCTGCACGGCAGATGGGGAGGTTTACACAAACAAGGACATTTGGAAGCCCGAACCATGTCGAATCTGTGTGTGTGACAACGGCCAGGTCCTCTGTGATGAAATCCAGTGCGATGAGCTGACAAACTGTGAGAAAGTGGCTGTCCCTGAGGGCGAGTGTTGCCCGGTTTGCCAGACTGATTCAGCCACCAGCAGTGGGACGGGCACTTTTGGTGAGTTGCTCTCAATGTGATCATTTCTGTCGTATTTTAACAAAAAACACGAGAACAAGCAATGAGAATTTACCTATATCAATCAATAAAGAAACACTTTTTTGATGTTCCTGTTTCTATGGTAATAAAATAATTAACAAACGATGTTTTTCTTTCTGTCACCATAGACGGCAGCAGGATCTATAAGGTAGGTCACAGCTGATGTGTCATTTGTTCAGTTTAACTGTCACTACCACGTATCGTCCGTTTGAAAGGTTTTGTGATTTCTATGTTTATTCAGGGTCAGAAGGGTGAACCTGGAGAAGTCCCACTGGTAAGTGCTACGCTAACTATAAAGCTTAAACAGGACAAAACGAAGTCTTAAATACAGGCTGTAACTGGTGTGTTTATTCATCTCGCTGCAGGTGACTGGTATCAGAGGCCGCCCTGGACCTATGGTGAGAATCTGTCTTCCTTCCCGTTTCTTGTAGCCATCTGCAAATGTTTTCTGATTTTGTGTGTATGCTCAGCTTACCTGAATTGACACTAGATGGCATAATAGGACAGTTACCTCAAGGACAACCTCACCTAAAAAGGAACAACCGAATAACTCCACAATCACCCAGCACTGTTATATCAAAAGCTTCCAGCACAATCCATTGTCATAGTGTGATTGCACCGTCATCATTCAGACTGTTCTTTTTGTGTTGTAAACAGGGACCTCCGGGGTCTCCAGGAGAAAGAGGACCACGTGGAAACAAAGGAAGGCCTGTACGTATCTACAGACTAAAACAGAACTTCAATAGCTTCAATAATCAAAGTCAAACTATCAAGTTGCAGACATTTAGTATTTAGATGTTAATTTGATTACACATAACATTTTTAAACCAGAAGTAAACATTGCAGTATAGGAACAATGTTTTAGTTCAATAGTGGTAGCTTAATGTGGAAGGCTGATGTATAATGTGCCTACCAAGCAGATATGTAGCAGGTTTGATGAATGAATGTTGCAGTCTAGTTGAGAGCAGCATTTTGAGGGTGATGTATGAGTATGTATCCACTGGTTTCCGACCTGTGCTCGCTATACAGCTCATAATCCACAAACGAACTGCATCATGTGTAACCAACCTGATTGGCAGGCTCAACTGTATCAACCAAGATAACCGAAGAACTACTGAATCCATTTGTCAGTCTTAAGTTTAGTAAAAAGTACAGTAAAAATTATACAATTTCAACAACAAAATAATGAATTAGTGTCATACTGAGCATAGGAATACAATGGTTTTCATTCATGAGATGAATCAGCATGTTTTTCTCTCGCTCTCTACTTCATAGGGACTGCGGGGATCTGCAGGTTATGATGGAGAGCCTGGTGTGCCAGGTCAACCTGGTGAACCTGGACCTCCGGGACATCCAACGCACCCAGGAGTGAGTTGAGCACAGAATACAAAAACATATGTGCAAAAACACATCTCCGCACCCAGTTCAACATTTATGTTCTAGCAAGCACAGTGCGAACAAAGAGTGTGTGAATTATGTCAGAGAACGCGTAGAATTATTGGTCACATACCTTAGAAACGAAACCAACACCAAACTCTGGTATAATGTTGTAGTGCAGTCATTTTCTCCTTCACAGACATAGTGATAACACAGACTGATTAAAGGTCTGTCTGCTTCACCTGCAGGGTCTGGGCTCCCAGATTGCTGGAGCTGACGGAAAAACAGGACCCCAAGGCATGTTGACTGGATCAAGGGTAAGTGGATTTGAGCTAAATACACTGCTCAACAAAATGAAAGGAACATTTTTTGATCGGTATCAAGTCAGTTCAGGGACATTGATGTGGTCGGTTAAGAAGCAGAGGTGGTTGTTGATCAGTGTGATCAGTGATCACCCGTTGTGGTGTTAAAAAAACTAACAATATCTGCACTAAAGGGACAACAATCAGGCAATCACAAAAAAACATGAATGATTGTTCAGGTGGAGACAGACATCTTTTGTCTGCTTTTCAGTAGGTTTGAATTAGACTAGGATAAGTGTTTCTACCGGTAGCACGAGCTGATATCTGGATCCTACAGAGGTTACCCAGGCAGTCTCCAACTCCACCAGGATGGTACATCAATATGTCGCACTGCCAGGTTTGCTTCGTGAGGGTGGCCTGAGAGACACTGCCCACTGTCGGGCACTGTGGAGCTCAACTGGCATTTGCCACCACGATTGGCAGGTCCGGCACTGGTTGAACTAGTCTGCCACATCAGTTTTTCAGTCTTAATATCTTAGTGATTTGGATTTAAGCCCTCTGCAGTTTGACAATTTTCATTTTTATGAAATGATGTAGCAATCGTGTTGTTCCTAACACATAAGCCACTCTATATCAGTATGGATATGCAGCATGTTTGTTTTTTTTCCAACTGAGATCTGATGTGTTTTCAAAGTGTTCCTTTAATTATTTGAGCAGTATGAACTAACCTAAAATGACTAAATGTGTTTTCTTTAACCACTCAACCACAAAGCCGAGTAGAACGCTACTTATCCTAAAATGTGGTTTGGTCAGGTATTGGAGAATGTATTTTTCTGCTTCTTCTTGGCAGTGAACAGAGGCGATCTGGCAGTTCAGAACAACTCAGATAGAAGATATGTGATAATCTGCACTCACTGCCAATACAGTGATATATCTTTAACTAAGGCTCCAGGCATTAGAGGTGTTGTGTCCCAAAAAACTAGATTATCTCTGTGTAACAGCCAGGTTTAAAAGATGTTTCGTAAGACGTTGACCCTAATGACACCATTAGACCTAATTGTTGAGCTCCTTCCATTCTACCCGAAGCAACCCTGTCTCTCAGAAATGATGTCCCTATGCAACCAAACTACAAACTTAATAATTTTAAGGAAACCTATTAACTGTATGGAATATATGCCAGAGGAATGTACTTCTTGATTGACATTTTATTTCACATGTACACAGCTGCACCAGTGAAAAACTTTAGATTTTTTTTTTTTTTACCACATTATCAGATAGCACAGCAATGGAAGAAATATAAGAAGAGACAAACATGTTCTACATGGTCTACAGTAAATTTGCTGTTAAAATGTGTTTATATGCTAGTCAAACTAAAATGTGTTTAGTCTCTCAATTGACTGCTTCCTGATAATGTTTCTGTGGTGTTGCTGTAAAAACCTTTAATAAATAATAGCCTTTTATGCATATTCGGTTAAATTGTGAATCATTTGCATCCTTCTTTTAGGGAGAGTCTGGAACAAGAGGACCCCCAGGACCAAATGGTTCACCCGTGAGTCAAAATCCTGAACAAATATACACGGACATTGCAATAAACATTGATAATATTTCAGTTGTGTTTGTTTTATTTGTTCTGTTTATATTAGAACAAATAATGTTTCATAATTTCCTTCTGTTTTATCCTAAGGGTCAATCTGGACCACAAGGACCCCCTGGTGATGTTGGTGATCCAGGACATATGGTAGAACAAATACTAATATATTTTCACCATATATTCTGTATAAATTGTCAAATTAATATGTGAATACATACTTTGCTGTTTTGTGTTCTGCTGTATGCACCCTGCACAGACTGTAGAGCTGCATGTTACTGTGTTTGATCTTTACATACAGACTCTGTGTTTCAGGGTCCAGCTGGCCAAAGGGGACCTGAGGGCCCTCCAGGCAAACCAGGTGAAGATGTAAGTCAGCCCTGGGTTGTTTGTCTTTCAAGAACTTCACAAGCGTAAATCTGTCAAAATCATTGTTAGTTTGACAGGTAAAACATTAATGTCAATGTTTATATTGTTAGTAATAAAATTGAGTCTAATTTAAAAGTAACTCTGAAAAATTCTCCCATTTCATGGTAAGATAAACTGAATGTTAAGGACAATGGCCTGATATAATGTAACATAGAAATGAAATCCCTTTGTTACATTACATTATTAAGACACAAACAATAATGTTCTAAATGTGTATATTGGCCATACATTATGTACATATGCATGTCATTTTATAAAATTCATATCCTTATACAGGGGGAACCAGGCAAACCAGGGAATGCTGGAGATGTTGGCTTTACTGGATCAGCTGTAAGCATCTTCACCTCTATCACACAGCAGCACATCACTGCTTAGAAGTTGTATTTTCTATCTTCTTAATGACTCTTCAGAAAATATAACTCATTGCACTGGTTTGTGCTACATATCTTAGGGGGCTAGAGGATTTCCAGGTACACCTGGACCTCCTGGACTGAAGGGTCACAGAGTGAGTATACTGTGTCGGAACGGTTTGCCTGCTGAAGTGTTGTCCTACAAATATTGTACCACAGTTTGAAAATGATCTTCAACTCAACCCAAAAAGGATTACTGAGAATGTTCACAGTCTTTACTTTGTTTTTGATGACAGGGTCATGGTGGACCACTTGGCCAAAAAGGTGAAACTGGAGCTGTTGGATCCAAGGTAGACATTAAGTAATGGTTGTTTGACTCCCAGCTGGTTATGAAAAACCTGTTTGAGTTTGCTTTCACTTAATTGTGCTCTAAAAGGCCTGTGTTCTGCTTTTCTAGGGTGCCACTGGGCCTCCAGGTCCAATGGGAGCACCTGGACCCATGGTAAGCTTAAGATATGTTAATGAAACTAAACTTCCTGGTCCCTTCTTCTCCCTACTATGTATGTGGACTGATCCTCCTGTCTGAGTCAAACAAGGCGGTATCTATTGTACTAGATAGTGGGCAGCTGTGAATGATTATTGTTTGTAACACAGGGTCCTGCTGGGATGCCAGGGGAGAGAGGACGGATTGGACCTGGTGGTATAGCAGTAAGAATGATATAACTACATACCAGTAATATCTGCTACCTCTATTAAGTTCAATCTCTATTTTGACTCATGTTATTTTTGAAACAATAACCACATTTGAAGGTGATTTATACATCAAAATGACTTGTTTTTGTTTTTTAGGGAAAGCGTGGTTCACCAGGTAACGTTGGGAAACCGGGTCCAATGGTAAGAGAGCATTTATGTGTTTTACTGTTTATTATCTGCCTTCAAATGTTTTATCGAATGTTTAATTCAGATAAGAAATAAATGTGAATGCATTTTTCTTGTTGATGATCATCACATCATCAATGTGCATTTTACGTTATTATTAGTATTTGTCATTTTTTGTTGGTTAACAGGGTCCCTTGGGTCTCAGTGGCCCACCTGGATATCCAGGAACCCCAGGAATGAAGGCAAGTACAGTAAACCACACAAATACGCTTTACCAGCTTATTAATGAGAAAGATTAATGTCTTCAGCTGTGTTACCATCAGTGGTTTTCTAATGATCATCTTCATTTAAAAAACTTCCATTAACAAACACAATGTGTCATTGGAATATGTTTGATTATAGGCTTATGTATGTATGTTTGTGTAAATAGTAATTTAAAAGACAGTTACTATATACAATATTAAATTTTAAAATTAATGTCAGATTTCAGATAAGAATTCAATGTTAAAAGATCTGCTTCTATTTCAAAAACATAGTCCTTTCTGTGTCCAAATGTTTGTGGTAGTGTATAAGAGAATATTTTTGTACCTCTACTAATTTCAGTATGCTGCGTAGTCCCTGTTACTCTGTGATCTATTGCTATTATGCTTAAGTCTAAGGTTTAAGTGTATTTATACAGATCATAAAGGTTGTTTGTTTTCACAGGGACAACCTGGCCCCACTGGAGTCCGGGGTCCAGAGGGCCCACAGGGACAGAGGGGAGAGACTGGTCATCAGGGAAGAGGTGGACCAGTTGGCCTCAGGGTACGTCTGTTTACACACCACACAGAGCCCATCGCAGTCATATTCATGACCAGTTGATCGAATAACTTATAAAGTTTATCAAAGCACTTAAGCGACCATAATATTGCTCAGTGCACCTCCTTGATGAACTAACTGAAGAACGTTTGTGTTAAAAGGGACCCATGGGTACAGATGGTGGCCCAGGTTCCAAGGGACCAGTGGTAAGTACAACAAACAACAAACAACAAATGGATTTTTTACATGACTACACCGAAGTCATATGTAACATGGTTGACTACCTATAGGGTAATCGTGGTCCACAAGGTTCGGGTGGCCATCCAGGTCCTCTTGGCCCACCAGGTCCTCAGGGAAGCACTGGACAACCTGGTATCAAAGGACAACTGGTAAAGTGGCATTTAGTTTAGAAAAATATTGTCTGTTTATTACTGAGATCTTTTAACCCTTTTATAAACCTTGTTCTGTAGGGAGATGTTGGTGTACCAGGATTTAAAGGAGAGGCTGGACCCAAAGGAGAACCTGTAAGCCCCAAACATATCTGTAGATTATATTAGATGTTAGTTTTGTTTGTATGTATACTTACATAATTCAAATGTAATGAGGGGTAATGGCAGGTACAATTTCATTTTGAGCATATTGTGATTTGCTTGTCTGGTGTCTAGGGTCCACCAGGCTCCCAGGGAGTGATTGGACCTCAGGGCGAGGAAGGAAAGCGAGGGTCACGTGGTGATCCTGGCTCTGTTGGTCCTCTTGGTCCCGTTGGTGAGAGAGTAAGTCAGCAGGCAGCCTTCTACTGTAAAATATAGTACAGTCATAGAGCTGTGACCATGCAGATGAAGTGTCTAACTTGGTCATGTGTTTATTAGGGAGCTCCTGGTAACAGAGGATTCCCTGGTGCTGATGGGCTGCCAGGACCTAAGGTACAGTACTCAATGACTGAAGTTAGAACTAGTAAAACATTTATAGTAACAATACTGTCTTTGGTTTGGTCACTCACATGTTTAATTATCATCTATGTTTTTTTCAAAAGGGGGCTCAAGGAGATCGAGCAACATCTGGCCCACCAGGACCTAAAGGTTCACTAGGTGACCCTGGCCGTTTAGGGGAACCTGGTCTACCAGGTGCAAGGGTAACGTTTTTTTAGTATACTACCTGCTTATTTATAAACTACAGTTACTTCCTCCTGAATTTTCATTAATTTTGTTTTTGATCTTTTTTCTGAAGGGTCTCACTGGCACCCCTGGAGTTCAAGGGGCAGAGGGAAAGCCAGGACCACTGGTAAAGCACAGTGCTCAGTCACAAATGCAATACTGAATAAGCTATATGATGAGACATCATCAAGTATTTAGGAGTTAAAGTATGGTTTGGTTCTTGTTAAGGGTGCCCCAGGTGAAGATGGTCGTCCAGGTCCTGCAGGGTCCATTGGAAACAGAGGGCCTGCAGGAACCATGGGAGTACCAGGCCCCAAGGGCTTCAGTGTAAGAACCCAAGCTTTTTATTGACAGCAAGTCTTACTGTTCTGTTCATTTTCAACTCTGTTTCTAACTCTTAACACGTTTCTCTCAAAGGGCGACCCAGGAAAAACAGGTGAACAAGGATCATCAGGAGTGCCAGGTCAAAGAGTGAGTCCAAATATGAATTCACATTCATCCATAAACCATGAATAGTATAGTAGAATATACACAGACATACATACATATGCATATTCACGAACACATTACATTTGTTAACAATAGTGGTCCTTTGTCTACAGGGCCCCCCTGGAAAAGATGGAGAAGTTGGACCTGCCGGCCCCCCTGGACCATCAGTAACTATCTGATTTCTCTTGTGTTACAGTAATTGTATTTTCTACTGCTACTGCAAAATACTGAGACATAAATGTATCCTCCAAAGGGTGTTGCAGGAGACAGAGGAGAGCAAGGACCTCCAGGTGTAAATGGATTCCAGGTATGTGTTTGTTTTGGTAGTAGCTTGGGAACAGCTCATGGATCTACATGAGACATTTTGAATAGACCTTAGTGTGTGTGCTGATCCTGTTTCAATGTTTTATTAGGGTTTGCCTGGAAATCAAGGCCCCCCTGGTGAATCTGGAAAACCAGGTGATCAAGTAAGTGTTTGCTACAAAAGTCCTTTGAGCACTAATCACAATTCACTTTAGACTGAACAAATATCACCTCTGTTTGTGATTTCTAGGGTATTCCTGGAGAGCTTGGTGCTGTAGGGCAAATTGGACCAAGGGTAAGTGAATTAAATATGTTGTAATTAATCTGATGGAGTACCTAATACTAAGAAATTATACTTATGTCTGCAGGGTGAGCGTGGAATTCCTGGTGAAAGAGGAGAACTGGGTCCAACTGGTCTGCAGGGACCTAAAGGAATCCCTGGTGCGCCTGGTCCAGATGGACCAAAGGTAGTCATGTGTCATGAAATGCATTGCAAAATATTATTATTGACCATATGTTTAGGACCTTCAGGGGTGATGTACAGATACTAACCTTGGCATATATCACTGAAGGGTAACCCTGGCCCCCCTGGTGTACTTGGCGATGTGGGTCCTCCAGGTCTTCAAGGAATGCCAGGGGAGAGGGGCATCTCTGGTCCTCCTGGGCCTAAAGGTGACAGAGTAAGTTCATCATGATCATCTTTTCATGCCCTAATGTAATATGTTCACCTTGTCAGTTGAACTAAGGAAGCTTCACAACTTCTTTGCTTTTTTTAAAGGGAGCACTTGGTGAGAAAGGATCAGAAGGTACAGCTGGAAACGATGGTGCAAGAGTAAGCAAAGCATGTTTGTCTCAAAACGTCGAAAAACAAAAAAGTTACATATTTACTATTGACACTAAAATATGATATATGATGTAACCTCCTAACTTCACATCTTGCTAAAGTGTCACTTAGGAGATTGTTTAAGTTACTTGTGACAGCTATGTGCAGAGGAACCCATTGAAATATTTTTACTGCCAACAGGGGGCCCCAGGTCCTGTGGGCCCACTAGGATCTGCTGGACCCAGTGGTGAGAAGGTACAGTCGTTGTCTGACTTATTACACATCTTAAAAAGCTGCTGTTGAAGTCACTGTGTAGGAAGTGAAGTCTTTAGGAAAGAACCGAGTCTCAGAATGCCCACAAGGCTGTTAATCTTTCAGCTACTTGTTTTTTGGCTGTTAGCAGCATGTAAAGTCCAGCCTTGGCCTTGAAAGCACAAAACACTGCATTTATTGGGGATCATTCAGGCTCACTAAATGACGAAAATGATAAATTATTATCACTAAATATGTGACATCTTTACAGGGAGAACCTGGACCCAAAGGACCCTCTGGACCTCCAGGATCCAGAGGAGTGCCTGTGAGTAGACCTGCATAGTATCCTTAACTTGTCCTTAAATGTTAAATATCTTTCAGTATATTTACACAAACCTGTGTCTTTTACCGCAGGGAGCAAGAGGCGACCCTGGCCCAATAGGTGCTGTTGGATTTTCTGGACCTCCTGTAAGTAGTTAAATCCTACTCTTGTCTTTGTGACAAGAGCAGGGAAATATACATTTTCTCAACATTGACATAAAACAATGATCATGTTATATTTAGCTATTTTTATCAGTTCTTACTTTAAATATTACCTGCCCTTCACAGGGTCCTGATGGCCAACCTGGAGTTAAGGGAGAGCCAGGAGAGCCAGGCCAGAAAGGAGATGCTGGATCACCAGGTCCTCAGGGTTTGGCTGGCACTCACGGACCTCCTGTGAGTTGTTAACATACATACACAACATAAAAAGTTGTCTAGAGATAGTGTGATGCATGTGATGAAAGTTTTGTTGTTTGTAGTAATTTCTACAAAAATAATAATTTGTTTACTGCCTTTAATAATAAAGAATAGTAGCTTTTTACCTTTTTACTAAAATATTACATCATGCGTTTCTAATAAAGTATCTTTTTAGGGGCCAGCTGGTGTGGCTGGACTGAAAGGTGGAAGAGGAACACAGGGCGCACCAGTAAGATCCTTTCAGAATTAGAGATGTGTTGTTGCAATGTGAAATTAGAGTAATCGATGAAGAAATCTTTCCATAAGCTCAGGAGGGGTACAACTGCTGAATTCATTGTGCTTTTAAGATTTTAATAGCTGTTCACAAGATGATTCTGTTTTACCATCATATATGACACTGTGTTTTAGAAATAAATGTTATATTGTGTTATAAATTCATAATACATTAATAATAGCATAATAATATAATATTGTATAATGTTTCTGATTGTACCAGGGTCCTACAGGGTTCCCTGGATCTGCAGGAAGAGTCGGACCACCAGGTCCAACTGTAAGTATGAATGTTCCTATGAATAAAGACACTCTCAGTGAACCACATAGAGATGTGTAATTTTGATGATAAATAACCACCTTTTAACCTCAAATCTCAAAATCTTTTAACCAAAAAACAGTGAAACACTGACTCCATTTGTTAAACTGTATCTCTGCTCTCTGTCATCATAACTGTATTAAAACCCTGAACTACTACTTTGTTTCTACCTTCACAATAACAGAAAAACACGAGTTAACTTAGACGCATCACATAGACATAATTACTATCATGTGAAGAAGACAGATGTACAGACCAGATGTACACTGTAAGTTCATCTTATTGTAATACATGTGGCATGAACCGTCACCTCTTCTGCTAGGGTCCAATAGGAGAACCTGGACCTCTCGGACCTCCTGGGAAAGAGGGTCCTTCAGGTCTGCGTGGAGACCATGGACCCCCTGGAAGACAAGGGGAGAGAGGACCATCAGGGCCACCTGGCAGCCCAGGAGACAAAGGGGACTCTGGAGAAGATGGACCCACGGTAAACTGCTGTTAAAAGTTGCCTGTTTGACGTTCACTGAAACAACAATTTTTTTCTTTGCTGTAATACTTTGAGGAACCATTGTGGACCCTGGAAGATGACAAAATTGTATTTTCACATTTTTGTAAGCTTTGAATTGATCAGACTGACATACTGCTCAGTACCATTTCAGTAAAATAAAGTCAAAGATGTTTCAGAATAAAAAAAATGTAAAAGGTCTTTGTGATAGCATATAGTTTGTAAATAGATTACTGGCTATTATGAATAGATTTTAGCGGTTCTTTTGTAAAGGTAATTTGAAAAAGGTTGTAGTTGAAGGCCACTGTGACGGAGTTACTGCCAACCAGACATGTTGCATCAGGTTGTAATCCATACATCTAAATATCAACGCAACACATTAAAGGAGGACTCTGTCAGTGAATCTAAAAGTTCTGTGTGTGGGATTATGGCTTCAGGGTCCCGATGGTCCTCCAGGCCCAGCTGGAACTACAGGGCAGAGAGGCATCGTGGGTCTTCCTGGGCAGAGAGGAGAGCGTGGGATGCCCGGCCTTCCTGGACCAGCGGTGTGTATGATCAAAATACTGATAGGCTCATTCGTTTTATTTAAAGAAGTGCAGTTTATAATTAATATCCACAAGTCCTTGCTTAATTTGTGTTGGGTGATCTGGTCCTAAGATTCCGCATTGAGTGAGTTTCCTGTTTTTTTTAGGGTCCACCAGGAAAACAGGGATCCACAGGAGCATCCGGAGATAAAGGTCCCCCAGGTCCTGTTGGTGCTCCTGGTGCTAATGGACCTCGTGGTGATCCTGGCCCAGATGTAAGTAAAAGTTTTAATTTGATTGTTACCCCATAACAATAATGTGTGTTTACGTTTGTCTTAACGTGTTTGTGTGCTCCTCAGGGTCCAGCAGGATCTGATGGACCCCCAGGAAAGGACGGCGTTCTTGGACAAAGAGTAAGATAGAAAATTTATATATGAGCTATGTATTGTTTTTCATAATTTAAATGACTGACAGATGTTATTTTTGTAGGGAGACAGAGGAGACTCTGGTCCAGAGGGTTTGGTTGGACCACAGGGACTTCCTGGCCCTCCAGGTCCAGTTGGTGGTCCGGGTGATGCTGGCAAAAGAGGAGAGGCTGTAAGTGCACTCATGTTTGTGCCCTGTGTGTTGGTCTACTAGCGGGATGGAGGAGAGTAAATAACAGGCTGGATAATGGTTTGATTCATTTGCAGGGCTCAAGAGGACCTGTTGGTCCACCTGGCTCAGCTGGAAAGAGAGGATTAGTGGTGAGTGTCCAGAACTTTGTAACAGACCTTGGGTCCCGGGGAGTACACAGTGAAATTTTTGTACATGACTTTTACTGATCAGTTTATATGTTCATCACAGCGGAGCTCATGAAATGTATTCTATCTTTCTGCACTTAGGGACCTCAAGGACCAAGAGGTGATAAGGGTGATTTGGGCGACCATGGAGAAAGAGGACAGAAGGGACACCGAGGCTTCACTGGTTTGCAGGGCCTCCCTGGACCTCCAGTAAGTCAGGGCACACTTCCTGAACCAACCAATGCTTGAAATCAACATGTTTCCTGATGTTCACCTTGACCTTTGTCAGTACAGATCAATGAAGTTACCTGAGAGACCTGTGCTAACTCTTGAATTACCTACCTTCATGTCATATTAACATCCAGAATCTATAAGTAATTTTCTTATTCTGGAATTTCTTTTTATGACTCTGAATAACAAAAATAACTTAAATGAATGTGCAGCTAAAAGCAAACAACTCTGCTTCTGTGTGGGTGTGGATTGATTTTTGACAATGTGGTATATTACAGAATAGAACCACTCTATGCAGCATACTTTGAAGGGTTCCTATTTTGAATTTGTAATGAATTTTATTTAAACCCTTTGATGGTCTGTGGCAATGCAACACAGTAGGTTCTGTGTTTACAGTGGGAAGTCTCAGTTGAGGATTCTTGCTTAAATGTCATCAAGCAGATAAAACCCAGTTTCTCCCGAAAAATTAAATATTGTTTATTTTTTAAGGGGACAACGGGTGAACAGGGAGCTCCAGGAATTGTTGGACCGAGCGGACAGAGGGTAAATTCTCAATTCTCTTTGTTCTACGAGGAAAACTCTTCCTGATTTTCAGTGACTTGTAAATTTATACTGATTTTGCAGTTTAGCAAACACTAGAAATTAGCTAGCATTTTAAAGCAATACATGCTGAGGGTAAAAACTAACAAGTCTTCACTGAAATATGATTCAGGGGCCTCCTGGACCTATTGGACCTCATGGAAAGGAAGGATACATTGGACAGCCAGGACCAATGGGACCTCCTGGAACTCGTGGCATCAGTGGAGAAATTGGACCAGAGGTATTGTCTTGTTACACAGCTCAAAGACGAGGTTCTTACTGTTTGTTAAAGAGCAGTAAACTGTGTTAAACAACCAATAAAATAATATGTAAATCAACAGGGCCCTCCAGGAGAGCCTGGACCCCCTGGCCCTCCCGGTCCTCCAGGACCTCCCATGGCAGCTATGGACGACCTCTTTGGAGGCCCTCAGGATTATGACTCTGGTCCTCCTCCTCCTCCGGAGTTCAGCGAAGATGAGGCTCTGCCAAACAGCAATTCATCCACCATAGTTCCTGTGGACCCTGGGGTCCAGGCCACACTGAAGGCCCTCAGCAGCCAGATAGACAGCATGAAGAGCCCAGACGGCAGCAGGAAGCATCCTGCCAGGACCTGTGATGACCTAAAGAGGTGCTACCCAATGAAAAAGAGTGGTGAGTGTCTGTGACAATATACAGGAAGGCTCTGCACAGCTGTGACACATCTGTGCACGTGTATTCAACCGTACTCACAGCTGCAGAATAAATAACCTGATACATGATTAACTGTTCCATGTTCTAACACATCCTGATCTCTGTGATCCTTGTGTAGGCGAGTTCTGGGTGGATCCGAACCAAGGTAGTGCAGAAGATGCCATCAAAGTGCAGTGCAACATGGAGACTGGGGAGACCTGCATTGCTGCCAACCCATCCAGCATTCCACGCAAAGTGTGGTGGAGCACGTCCAGGAACAAACCTGTGTGGTTTGGAGCCGACATCAACAGTGGAACACAAGTGAGTAGTAATAGATTTTGATCATGGCAGAGAGAGAAAGAGAGAGAGGGAAGGTCAGGGTAATAGTTGGACTGAGTGAGAGAGGCGCTTGTTGGTCTTTTCATCGGGTGAGCTCTGCCTAATCCAGCTGTGTTTGTTTCTAGTTCACTTATGGTAACAAGGATCAGCCAGCAAACTCTGTCACAGTCCAGATGACCTTCATCCGCCTGCTGTCCAAGGAGGCTTCCCAGACCATCACCTACCACTGCAAGAACTCTGTGGGCTACATGGACGAGAAGACGAGCAACTTAAAGAAAGCTGTGATCCTCAAAGGCACCAATGACCTGGAGCTCAAAGCAGAGGGAAACAACCGCTTCAGATACACAGTGGTGGAAGACTCATGCTCAGTAAGTTCCTGCATGTCTTGACTGAATCTACCAAAGACACTGTAGAGGAACAAATCCCAGGAAATGTTAGTCTACCTCCCAACACATACAGAGGTTCTGTAAACCGCTCACAGTAGAGTTTTTTTAATGAATGCGTACATTATTTCATTGCTTCATTTTAGACTTCAGCCTTAATACAGCTTACGGTGCTGAACTGCTAACTAATGTTTGAATTTGTGTTCTTTTCAAAGAAAACAAACAACAACTGGGGCAAGACGGTGTTTGAGTACAGGACACAGAAAACAGCAAGACTTCCTTTTGTGGATATTGCCCCTGTGGATATTGGTGGTCCAGATCAAGAGTTCGGCATCGACATCGGGCCCGTGTGCTTCTTGTAGAATCGTCAGCAGGGATGAGTCGAGGAGAATCCTGAGACTATTGAACTGACAGCTGATTGGATCAGCCACATTGTACATACAAGTACTGAGAACTATTCTGGCCCTGCGGCAAGATATTTATTGTGCCTTTTGACCCAGTTCAAGACATCAGCGATCTGTAAGTTAGATCAACGCTTGAAATTTACATAAAATTGGTACAAATCTGAATCATTCCTCTGTCTTCTTGTGTACATTTGACTTTAAGCTTCATGCATTTCAAAGTTTACTCTGGTGTAGTTCATTCCCAAGACCCCCCCCCCCCCCTTAATTATCTCACAAAATACGGCCAAAGATTTCTGAATACAAAAGCTTTAAAATGTTCATTACAACTGCTGTTTCTGTGCCCAGAAAACCCCAGTGAACCGAACAAATGTCCCACCACGAGTCATTTTACCGCTTTGTCTGTTTTTTTTTTTCTTTCTTTAAATGTTGGCATATAAAGCAACATTGTGGTGCTATTGAGGAAACAAATAGAGCTAATGATGTTTCACCAGCAGAGGTATTTTCTAAAGACCATTTTGATGAACTGTATCCCGTTGTTAAAAAACGCAGTAAGACCTTTCGATTTCTCAGTGTTAGCTACCTCGTCACCAGAAGTGAGAAAACGATGACACTACATGTACATCTTTTTTTCACAGGTGCTCTAATGTAAGTAGTGTGATCCTCGTTCACTTCTTCTCCTGGCTACGTGGTACAGGGCAGGGGTTTGGGGATGCCAATAAAGATGGAGAGGTGAATGTGGTGTCGTGTGAGTGGTGTGTGGTCATTAGTAAAACCTTTTTTTTTTATTCTATCATTAAACTTAAACATGGTGCAGTAAAAGGTAGCACAGAATACTCTGTTTTCATGCATGTCAGTTCCCCCTTTTGCAGTATATGCTCATTATCACCAGTTTTATAGAATAAGATGGCTGTGCGTGCCTGTTTGCTTTGTACTTCTTGCTTTGCAACAATTAAACAAAAAGCTTGTTAATCCCCCCCAAGCTCTTGTCACATTAATTCAGGTGGAGTTAGGTCTTTTTTACTTTTCTACTTTACACACAGACTCATTTTAGACATATTTATGTAGTTTAAAACAAAATGTACTTGATGTAGTAAACACATGCGTCTCTAATGTAAGTAAACTGTTTGATTTCTTTTTTATAAATGTCCATTCAAGTAATTCTTTTTGCTTCATATTTGAGCATATTTATTGTAGATTTGTAAAAATGCAAAGCTCCACTGCCTGCTAGGAGTCCAGAAGCAGAGATGAGGAGGAGGAGGAGAAGCGGGCTTTCCACACTGGAAGCAGATGCTTTTTCATCCTTTTTTAAAAAATAAATCTTGGAAGTATGTCTCTATGTTCTTGTTTGAGGAGAATTCATTTCATCTTTTAAAATGTTGTATCATAGTATAACTGCAGTGTGAAGGGGGCAGGGGGGTGAGGATGGTGGCAAATGTGACAGTGGAACACAGAATCAATGCAGATGCAGTGGAATAAGTTGAACAATGGCAGAGTAAATTCTGAACCTTCATCACCTTCAACACAAGTTCTTACAGAATATTAAAATATGGGTCTATGGTCTGTTTACAGCTGAATGCTAAACATTAGCATGAAGCTTCAAGCTTCAGGTAATATCTCTGTTCAGCTTCTCAGCAAATATTTGCTAAATAGCAGTCACAAAATCGACTCCTGCTCCTTCCTGGTCACATTTTTTTGGACAAGACAGCAATACAATATAAACAAATATCTATGTACAGCTACAATAAAGATCAATAATATAGCTAAAATGATAATACTCATAAACCAGCGTCTCCGTCATTCAAGTTCTGAGACATTTTTATCTGAACCAAAGTGCTGGACCTACAGACTGGAGAATCATTTGAAATAACAGAACAATAAAGTAGCAGCGTTTGTAGTAAGATTTTCTTTAATAATTGTAACAGCAAAGTCAATGCAACCAAAAGTAAAAATATGATAATAGTACTGCGTATAGACAGAAGCTGTCCAAAAAAAGAAAAAAGAAAGTGCCTTCTGGTGCAAGAAAAGAGCCTAGGATTAAGACAAAGTCAAAATATGACACGTAAATACTGGAATGGTAAAAGAAATGTTCAGTGTGAAAAACAAAAGGTGAAAAGATCAGTGAGCTAAATAATATCCAGCTGCATTATTTCACTACATAATGAGTAAAAGTAGCTACGGTATGTGATGTTATCCGTACAGACTGCAGCTTGTGTTTGGCATACGAATAGGAATGTGTCAACAATACAGGGTTGAAATGGCGCTTACTCACAAACTGTCTGAGAGGAGAATTCAGCCACGTTGTACCATTGAACAGATTCCACTATATACAACTCTCATTGCCTGGGAAAGCAACGGTACTCAAAACTACTCTTTCTAGTTTTTGTTGTTGTTTTTCTTTCTGCTTTTTTTTTTTACAAAAATAGTTCTTTTCTATAATGGATCTGAGTTTTACCTTGAAATATCGAAAAAAACCAATCTAAATGCAAATACATATAAACCTCAAGATGAAAAGTGTGACATCTTGACTCAGCTGTGGAGTGGATTTTGGCACTTCTTCATACAAACGAGTTAAAAGTATGCGACAAAGAGCATCTTCTTGGCATCAGCAGCGGCTGTCTAACGGGTCCAGAGAGAAGATGGTGCCCTCTAAGGTTAGTCCCATTTTGAACCCCTCCTGCAAGACAAGCCACACAACAGTGGTGACACTCAGTGACAGCGCACAGGCTCGACATGCTCTGTGAGACTGCACGCACGGTCGGGGGAGCATATGGGCACAGTATATAAACTGGCGGAGTTAGGAATAAAACAGAAACCAAAACACGCCAGCTCCATCATGCACAAGATCATAACGTCAAGCAGGAACTGCAAGGCATGCATCTGGATGGGGTGACGGAAGGCTGAAAGGAATCACTGGAGCTGGCACAGCTGTAGAAGTGTGCCTGTGTGAGTAATACAAAGTCACACTGCCATGATGTTCCACTGATCTTTTATGAGCTACATAAACATTCAGTCAACAAGCAGTCTGTTGTTGTCTGTTGAAGACACAAAACGAGCTCATTGACTGCAGAACAAACAGGTATCAACTATAAGCTGCTGACGAAGGTACGGAACTTCACAGAGGATGAGAACAGCACAGACACAGAAGCACAGAGTACAAACCATCTCTGACGCTACAGGTGGGAAAAAAAGCGGAAGAGAGATGAATCCAGCTGTTAGTGGTTGACGAGAAGGAGGAGGTAAAGAAAGCATCAGAGCAACAACAATGCCTCCTGCTGGCAGCAGTCGCGCTACATGTGATCGCGACAGCTCAAAAGTACAGCATCATTTTCCTCCCTCACGAAGCGACTTACAAATGCTTACATCAGTGGTTTAGTCTTTATATTAATTGTTAAGTCAAGAACGGTCTCCACTGTGTCAGCAGCAATCACTAGGAAAACTTCTCCTGTTAAGTTCATGTAGTTCCACTGTGTTTAAGTTGTGCTGTGATTCGTTGCGTGGTCTCACAGCAGCCTCCCTTTCTGTGCACAAGAGGAGTTAGAGTTATAGACTTTCTATTATTATTTCTGAGGACTTCATTGGTTTCACATCCCTAATAACGAGCTGACGACTTCATCACAGTCTGACTGTGCTCAGCCTCCTTTATAAACAGTAGGATGAATTCATATGTGATGGCTTTATGCGCCACAACGAGATGATTCTGATCTATTTTACCAGAAATAATCTGAATAAACTGCAGCTTCACTGCACCAAGCTGTTCATAAATGACTCAGCATTATGTCCCGCTGTCGGGGTTTATTGTTATTGTATTATTTTTAACCTTTAGAGTGCTGATGTGGATGATAGGACACGCGAGCGAGCGCTCACCTGCATCTCATCCAGCTTTGACTGAATGTCTGGAGGGAATTCGGCTGCCCCACAAGTGAACGGATCAAACGGCTCGGCACCAAACAAATCTTTTCCTACAAACACACACAGGCAGCAGATAAAACGTCACACAGGCTGAGAAGAGAGTACACAACCTTTCAGCAGGCTGTGGCTGAATTTCTTGTGTTAAAAGTTCTTACTCACTGATATCTGGTGGCAGCGTGGTTGGTGGCGGTGGTGGACAACCGTTGCTGGCCAGCGTGGGCACCAGCGGTGTCACAGGAGAAAAGGGAACCATGTCGAATATGTCTGTGGACTGTGGTTTCATGGAGACGCTCCCTGCCTGTGTAGAAGGTCACTGTGTAAAGTTACAAGTAATAACTACTAGAAGCATCAGAGGAGGTGAGAGACAAAGGCAGCAGGAGAGAGACAAAGCACAGGAGAATAAGAAAGAGAAAGCGGAGGGTGTTTACGCGAGGCCGCGGGATGCTGCATCCCTCCGCAGGCTTAGTAGGAAGGAGAGCAGGTTTGGCAGGCGGAGGAGTTAGTAGCCCAGTGGACAGGTTGGAGTCGGGCGAGCTCATGGGAGTGAGCGTGACAGAGGAGATCTCCAAACAGGAGAGCGACTTGATGCTGTGACACCAGAATAGAGAGGAGGGCCTCTGCAGCACGTACGCTTCATTTGCTGCGTCCATGTGCAGCAGCTAAAAATAAAAAATAAAAGAAGTGAGAGAGAGGGAGAGAGTTTGCAGACAGCAAATGTCCAGCGAGGGACGACATTATTTAGCAGAGTGGAGTGAGAGAGTAAAGACATTCACAGGAGACATCTGCCCCAGTTCCACGGTGAATGTATCACATTCCTCATCAGACCAATCGAGTGTGTAATTGCTTCGCTTCAGACACAGCTCAGACCCCCACAACTCCTCCAGATAGGTTCGGTCATTCCCAACCCGAGTGTGTGACCATGCATTTAATCACAGTGTATCAGCAAACCTAGCCGCCTCTTAAAATACGTGCACAACTCTTAGAATGAATAATAAGATAATAAGATGATAATGATTCGTTTTACAGCTGCAGACACGTGTTCACGTCTGCACCCTCTACCTCGCTTTGTCACTGCTCAAAGTTCATGTTTCCTCTTTTTGTGTGTGTGTCGGTGCTGCTCGTCCTTACTGGTGGCACATGAGCTATCATCAGCTGCTCTTCAAGATCTTGAAGCTGCTTCTTTAACTCAGAGTTTTCGGTTTCCAGTTCTTGAATCTGGACAACAAAAACAGAACAAAAATGATTTCCCACTGATAGAAGTCTTATTACAACACTGTTTTTTCTCCATGTGCTGTGAGAACCAATGTCCGTAATACTCCAGTACATGCCCAAATCATAACACTGCCTCCACCATACACTATATCAAAGGCCCCTTACTAGCTTACCTCAACCTTTACTTTACTTTACTTGGCAGATGCTTTCATCCAAGTGACTTAAAGGGAGCTAGCGCTGAGTGTCAGGCTAGAGGACACACCTAGTAGTGGACGGACTAGGAGTCAGAGAGGGTTTCAAACCAGCAACCTTCTGCATCCAGTCTGATGCTCAACACATTGAGCTACCAACCTTTCATCCTCATTACAGGACTCCTCTTCTATGTTACCCCTGATAGTGCTACTGATGGAAACACAGCAAAGGAAGAGCTATTGGGTCTCCATGACAACAAATTGTACTATACTTTCTGATGAAGACTGTGTGGTACAGTTGAAAGCACTGGAAAAGTCCAGTCATTTAGCCACAAGATTCATTTATCAGTTCTTTTTGATATAGAACCAGTAAAGTCATTTTACTTTTGTTCCATCTGGATTAATATTCAGTTTTAGTAGAACTATTCCAAGTTTCAGAAATGAAAACACCGTGTGCAATAGTTACTGTTTGTCAATTTCATACACGTGTATTAATAAAGCTGCTTTTAAACAAAACCAGTGGGAAGGCACCACTTTTTCAGCAGGGTTCATGAAAACCAAATTACAGACTGAGGCTCTTAGAATAGAACTTTCTACCATTAATATTCATTACTGACATTTTTCATCAGCACAGCCTAATTGTACACACTCGATGTTCAAACAATCAATAGGAACAAGCTCAGCATTAATGAATGAGAATATCAATATGTCAGCATGGTGGTTAAAGTCAGTTATGGTCTATGTGAGACTGAACTGGGTCACACATACTCTTTTCTGTAGGCTTCCAATCTGTTTCCTGGTCTCCACATCTTTGCCTCCAGACTCCAGGAACTTCTTGTAGGCCAAGTCGAAGGCCTGGCCAATAGTGAGAGTTATTTCTTCTGCCTGCAGTGAGAAAGAAACAAAGACCTCTTCATGATATTTACCTAAATGTCACCACATCTTATTCACAGCTCAGCTGATCGATGATATTTAACTACAAGATGCGATTAATATGTAATAATTCCACTATCCGTTTCAATAATAAGACACAGAACACTTACACACTTTTCACTGTCGAACACATAGCACAGGTGTTTGTTGGACTCCGAGTCTTTGCAAATGAAAGTGAATATCCTTTTATCAGTCTTGTCATCTGCACAGAACGATATCCTGTGTAACTGACAATTGTGCTGCACATCCTGAAAAACAAAGGCAACACTGACTTCTGCACCGTGTTGTCAGCATACCTTCAGGTATCATACACAGCACTAGTGCACCTGTCAAACAATACACGTCAAGTATTGTGACTTACTTTTGTCTTGGGATCTAATATTTTCACGCCATAAATGGAGATCTGCAATTCCACCTTGGGGATCTTCTGCCCCTCCGACTTCTTGATATGCCTCTGAAACTACAGATTAGAGAAATAACAAACACTAAATTGTTTTTCCACTCTGTTAACATACACGCACACACAACTAGAAGTCTACCAACAAACCATTTACACATGTCGCAACACAAGTTGTTCTGATCAACGGCCTGGCAGTCTGTTACCTAATTAGAAATTCAGCAGACTCAGAGTAACATTAGTATTGAATTGAAGTCCTGTCTTCTGAGGGAAGGTAAGTTTGCTCTTGTTTATGTCTCCAGCAGCTTCTGAGAGAACATAGATTACATAGATTATGCACCATTAAGTTCGTTAGCTAGTCCACGGCGCGGGATGTTTGGTGTACTGTGAGTTCTTCTTGCAGTAAAAGGACTGAGACAGTAAAAAAAAAAGATAAAATCTTTGTAGAGCTGAGTTAGAAGGATAATTCTCTTTTTCAGTCATTAAATCCAGTATTGATAAAAAAATTAAAAGCACAATTGACTTGTTACAGACTTTTGACACAACCTGAAGGTCCACTACATTTCCTTTAATAAAATCAAACTGCAATACAAACAACACAGACATTCTAAGCAGTGAAACAATAATCTATACCAGCATGTCGTGTCATCATTAAAGAGCATGACAAGTTATTTAGCAACATTAAATAACTTGCAGCAAGTGCAGCATTCGATAGAAGATGCACAAACACAGAACAACTGTAATCTATTCATTGAGTCTCTGTAAAAAGCATTTTATATCTTGCCAAGTGGCATAAAGACTAACAGGATGTGCCAGTGAGTTCAGGCCAATAACCAATGAAAACGTCAGTTAGAAGGGAGTGAAGAGACACTATATACTGCAATGAAAAAGACCATTTTAAATTTCATTTTTCTTTATGCACATTATCTTTGAAAACACAACTAAGCCTGTGCTGATTGCAGAGTAACCATCGAGCTTTGGTCTCCAAACAGACTTTCAAGATCAAATGTAATGTAACAATAGAGGTATGGGTTTGGGAAAACAAGGCTCCCTTACAAGCGGCCTCAGATTTAGTTGTTGGCAGGAGAAGACAGAGGGGAGGCCAGCAGGCAGCGAGCAGAAGCTGGGAGAAAGGAGAGGAGCCTGGATCGTAGCGGTTCCCATGATTACAGACCAACACTGCGGGCTTGTCAGTGCACTCCATTCAACGCTGCATTTTTCTTACTTCTAAATTAGGTTTTAGTGACTTTCAGCTTATTGTTTTGATTTTCCAGCCAGCAACCGTTACTGTATTCGAGCTAGTCTCACTATTTTGTGTCATTTCCAGATGCTATTTCTGAAATAAGACGGCGACATGCTATCTACTACTGACAATTTGAACATCTAGTTGCTGAGCAAAGAGCCTGATAATCGAAGTGGTGTCTGCAACAAAGCTGAGGTAGTGGTGTCTCACACATTTACTGCATCTTGATGATGTAAAGTGTGTTATACCTCCACACCATTCACATGACACATTGGAGTTGAATGCAGAAAACGTAGCTGATGTGAGAAGTGTTGAGCTAATAATGCTCTGAGGTATAATGTTTTGTGTAGCTGCAGAGTCAACGATTATTTGTCTCACACCACCGTGGTTATTGTTTGGCTTTGTTTCGTGATCTCTCTCTTTGTGATGTCTTTTTCTTTAACATTCTTTAACCTGTTTTTTTTTAGGTCAGTAAAAATCCCGCCTTCTCGAATAATTGTTGGAGAGTTTTTATTCCCATCTTCATACTTGAAATTATACTTTTGCTCCTCAGTGAGTGTGCAGCAGCCCCATCACCAAGGAGCCATGCAGCATCAGCTGACACACAACTAACATTCTTTCTGTTTGAACAGAGAGCTACAGTCACATGCCAAAATAATTTCCCTATGCCCCATGCATCCCTGAATTCAGACGGTTTATATTAAGAGACCGGAAGTGATTTATGAAGTAAAAATTAAGTATTGGAACTTTAGAACAAATGATAAACGAGGTTCTGGATATGGTTAAAGGATGTGAGACAACATGTTTCACTGAAGATTAATATCAATTTGATTATACTCCACGTTTCTACAGAGGAGGTTGACTGAGCAAGCTGCTGCGCTTATGCAGCAGTTTAATGCTTCCACACATGAGAGCTGAAAAACTCCAAGGGCACCTTGCTGGTAACTGATGAGGGAGGGGAGCATTTGTCACTCACTCCCACCCCCCCGGTTCTAAGTATCCTTTCCAATCTGGTCGGTCAAGTACACTTTTCTATCCCTGGGTCTACAAGCTCATTCAGAGGTCTGACATTACCTTTAACTTTCTCACTGCATCCTTTACAACTTCTGTGCCTTTAGGGGCTTCAACCTCTGTGCTTCCAAGGAACTGGAAGGAGAAACAAAAATGATTTTGTTACATAACAAAATGACAGAGAGTAAACAGTAGAGAAGCTTTCTGGTCATCAAAAATAACATCCATCCATCCATAACAGCTCGTCCTTGTAAGGGTCACAGCAGTGCTGGAGTCTATTCTCTGAGTCTAAGTAGGGTCAGAAGTAACATATTTTCACAAATATTTCATGCACATATTCTTCTGGCGCTGAGACGCCGCGGACTTATTTATGGGGAGAGTGTAAAACGCACAGACACAAACACAAACAGGCATAACGACACTAGAGCAGCACTTCTAATGTTCTCCAACAGATGGAGCCGTTAACCTTTGCGCCAGAACACGAGGCTTTCCATCTGGCAGGAGCGGCAGTTATTGTTCCAGTCACACACACTGCTTCAGTGCCTCCTGAGCTTAATGTGTGGAGCCTGTTCCAATATCAGACTTCATAAACACTGGTGTCAGCCCCTCAGACGTGGGGAAAAACAAAACACCATACGTCCCAACGGAACACAGTAGGTGGACATGGACTGTCTCAACAAGACAATACAATCAGTGTGAAGCTTTGGAATGACTGGACTTTGATAATGCCAGAATCTCTCTTTACTGCAGGTGCAATCATGTTACAGCGAGGTATATGTCAGTATGTCTTCAGTAAAAATCACACCTAATTGAAATTTGATGAATTTAGCAAATAATCATTATTAGTGTAGTGTAAGCAATGGGCGTACACAGAGCCTTCAAACTCTTTCCACATTAATAGCAGACAGTAGAAACACAAAAATGGCACCTATCAATAGAGCAAGAAAACAGATTAAAGTTTTGTAGGTAACTGTCAGCGCTCTGCACCGTTTGACGAATGTACTCTACACAGTTAGCGATATGTCTGAGAGCTCCGCTGACAGATGCCCAGAATAGAGTGGAGAAGCACTTGTTCCTGACCAGTGCATTCTGGGCTACGAATGGGGACGTTTCACAAGGCAAACCAAGCTCGGAGGCTCATCCATCAACTGGTGCATGCAGCTGAAAGACGAACTGACTGTGTCCCTTGTTCCCCACAGTGAGGACACAAAAATTAAACAGAATATGCACAAAGAACAGCACAGTTTTCATTTCTGCCAGGTCGGAAAAGTCTGCTGACATGAACTATGAAGAGCCGAAAAAACTGAGTTTCACCTCATTGTCTATGCTCAGCTCACTCTTCCTGATCCGAGGCTTCTTCATTGAATTCTTTAGAAAGGACATGATCTGTGTCGCGCGCAATTTCACTGAAATATAAATGTGATAAGACTGTTTCCTCCAGCTCAGAAATACAAATCTTATCAAATCTTAACAAATCTTATAATCTCATTTTCTTTCATACAGAGGTCAGTAGCACTTGTGGATCTGAGAGGTCAGCAGAAACTCGCTGACGCTGCACCCAAGGAAACACTAATGTCAGTCATTCAGTCAGCCTCCATCTAAAAACCAAGGAGCAGCAGAGCGACACACTCAGATGAAACAGATGGGCTGCAGAGATCGATCAAAGTCTCAACTGTCATCATACAAGAAAATAAAACTAATTTAATTCAAAACAGAAAAATACCACCTGGACTGACACATTCAATTTATTGATGTGACTTTGTAAAAACACGGTAACAGGTCTGAAGAAAAGAAGTTATGGATCTGTTTTGTTTTGGTGGAGACTGTAGAGGCTGGTGAAGGGTTTTCCGTTTGGGCTTTAACAGTCTTGCAGACTGTTACAAATGCGTCATTATCTGCACAATATCAGAAACTTGTGACATGCTGTTCATACAGGTCAGGTAAGTATATTTAAAGGATTAAAGGATTAAATGTTTGTGACAATAATGAATTATTTATTTTAATTGAATTAAATTTTGTATTATTATTTATAGACACTTCAATCAAAGCTGTGTTCCAGCTGCGTGTCTGCTAATCCAATTTCAGATCAGTTTAAAAAGGTTAATTAAGCGGTAAAAAACCTGTATGGAATCAAGTTGGCACAGCTTAAAACTGTGGCGATTCTTCTTTTGACTAGTTGAGCAACTGGAAAATCAGCAACCATGAGTTTGATTACAGACTTCAAATGGCCAGAGACACAGAAAGTTCTCCTGAAGCTTGTCCGTCTGTTCGGGTTCTCAGAAATAAAGGCTGTTCTATGCAGGAGATGCTGCTCCCTTTACAGAGCAGCACACATTGGTCATTTGATTCATTGCTGGTTGTGAAGTGGGACAATTGTACAGTGAAAAGACGATGATGGAGCAGGAAGGCTATCACTCCATGTCACAGCCTGTGGATGGCGCTTGATGAGAACAACATTTTTAAATCTGTAAAACCTTTGAGTAATGGTGTATATAGTGAAACTTCCAGTGGACGTATGAGGTAAGAATACATACATACGTGATAACGTATTTATTTCTTATTTCTCTACTGACAATTTGTTTTATCAAAACCCAGAATAATACAGACGTCAGTGTTCTCGCTGGTATGCACTCTGCTTTGTAGTTCCATGTCACAAATAATTAGAAAGAAAAGGAATCCGGTTCAAGATAAAAAGAAAACACAGGCTGGGTTTTACAGTTCGTTTGAAGTCTTCCTGCCGTACCTCTCAAAACAAGCCAAGCCAAAACAAGGATCCATCTCCATCTCTCGTCTCATTGTAGCATTGTTTTTATTTTATATTTAGTCTAATTTTTATATATATAATATCAACAATATTACAATATACATTTAATGACAGTTATCGTCAATGTGACCAGCATTATGTTGCATCTCGTCACGTAATAAAGGTTCGTTGATGAGGATAATTTCCGTTGACAAAAGCAACACTAAGTGTCAGAAGACCAAGCAGAAAGGCCCTGAAAGCATCATCAAATTCTAAACGCATTTTTATTAGTTGGACTTTTGCTCTGCTCTCTTCACAGTGAGACTGAGATCCTATTTTAAACAGCTTAATCAGACAGAAGAGGCCAAACACTGCCTCAGCACTTTCGCTGTCTGCCTTCCTCCACTTCCTTCAGTGGTGAGCACTCTACTCAGACCTATGCTGGACTGGCAACTCACCAACAGAGAGCTGGCAACATGCAGCCAGTATGCTAACTAGTAATGCGCTGGGATTTGGGAGGTTTTACTGTACAGATGGAAAGCTACGCTGGCTCGAGTGCATGCAGAGGTTTTTGGAATTCCGCTTCAGTTCAATCATAGTCGTACATTTCCCAAGCACAGGATGTAGGCAGACAGATGTTGTGCTTCATAGGAGACAAACACTTTGTTGAAATGAAGCAGAAAACCAGTCTGACAGGCTTCCCAGGTGAGACAGTCCACCTTCAAGAAGTGCTCGCTTGATATTATATGAAAAAGCAAGTGTTTGGTTACTGGCCATGTTTCCATGTCCATTTCCATTCCATTTCTTGCATTGTGGTTGGTTTTGACAGAAGCATGGGAGACTCATGCACTCATAAGAGAGGCAAATCAAGAGAGCTAAACACAGAGAAACTCTGTCAAGTTAAAGTGTGACAAGGGTTTTTCCTCCTTAAAGCACCAAGGGAGAACAGCTGCTGTGGAAGATAGAAAAGGGAAAACTCCTTTTTTGACAGTTAACACTCAATGTGTACTAAAAAAAAATCAACCCCAAATAAAATGTTAATAATGAGAATATAATAATGCTAATAATTATAGATAGACTTTATCGATCTTCTTGGGGAAACTCAGGGTGTCTTTTCAAAGATACATTAACTTGTAGCCTGACGTGACCGGGAATCGAACTGCTCACCCTTGGGTTTTAAGATGACCTACCCACTGAGCCGTTATGCTGCTGCAATGTATATTATAAATAAGACAATTCTGAGTGATGATGAAACTATCAGAAGCAAACGAGTAAAGGCTCACACATTGTGACCTGCTATTCTCAATTAATTAATTCGAGAACAAATGCTGGAGGACACAGACTAAATGACTCGGGTCAATTTGACTCTCACTAATAATTGTTCAGTTCACAATATTCACTACAATGACATAAGCCAGTGGTGGGACCTACCTTGGCATTGTATGGTATGTAATGCTTGGCCAGTGCATCCGGGGTGTGCATCCATGATTTGTCTGAAAAGACACAAGTAGCTCACTCAGTATAATTGAATGCTCTCATTACGACACAATATGCGACAAACATACTATAAGCTACAAAGGTGGATAAATATTACATACATGAATGTGTGAGGTAATAATACAATACAGCGAGGCAACAGAAAACTGTAAAAGCAAGAGCTCAACTACCACAGACATGTTTATAAAGTTTCACACTTTGGCAGTTCCATACATTCACGCCTGAAACGTGCTCAGTACAACCACAATTCACCGCTGCAGATTTGTTGGGTACTACAGTAAGCAGCTCGACCGGAACAGCTGGGGTTTAAGTGCCCTATTGAAGGGCATATAAATGGTGGCAATTAGGGAAGAGCAATTGCTGATTCCACTTTCTACTCTGATCTGTCCTGCAAGACAGGTAATCGAACCTCTGGACCTGCTGGTCACAAGCCCATTTCTCTTAAATGTGCTCAGAGTGAACAAAAAGCTCATTTTAGAAGCATTTATTCAAAATACATGGGCAGATGTAAATGTGCCGTAGGTGGGACAAATAAGGAGGAGGAGGTCTCCCTGCAAGTCGAGGGTTTCTGTTCAATCTGTGCATTAGTTAGATGCAGACAATAACAGCAGCAGAAAAGATATGGTCAAATAACTGGAATTGAACTTATAGCTAATTTGTTAGCTGGTTTGGTCTATCGTTTTGCAGGAGTTACATTCTAAAAATAACCCGCAATAGGCGAAATTCACAAGATGTCACCTTTACTTTTTACAATTATTATAAATGTTTGAAGGCGGTAAAACTCCTCACTACACACAAAATTGGCAAGCTGAACACATTCCGTACTGTCCAGGAGTCACGGCAAGGAGGATGTTGATTCACAAGGATCTACAGCCAATCAGGACGCAGAACACAATGCGCTGTAAAAAAAGAGCATGCAAAACTCCACTTGTCTGGAGAAGGTCTGAAAGATGAAACCAAGTCACAATGAACAGTGGTTCAGAGGTCATTCCAGGTCACCGACGAGACTATCCTAAGCATCCCATTATGCTGTTTTTAGCGTTTCCTAATCATCCACTGATTAGATCCGTTTCTTTCTTCATTTCCCATTCATAAATGACTTGTTGCTCTGGTAATTATTCTTGTGACAAAGGATGCATGATTGTGACCTGGGGGCACTCAAACTCCTGCAGGTTGATTGCTTTAATTACGACTTAGCACGGTTTAAGTGATGTGAATCAACGTTAGCATGTCCTCTGCAGAAGTAAGCCAATGACTTTTAACATGGATGTTGTTGGCTAAGTGGCTTGATGAATTCAAAGTCTTTCTAATTAGTGTTAATTTGGTGCCCCACATTTGCTTAATTGTGATTGCTTATGTTGCTAATCCACCATATTATTTCTGAGGAACCCAGTAGGCAAAGTCTTGACTTACAAAGAAAGTCATGTTTTAATTTGCTGCTGATCATTCTGGGGAAAGGGAATAATAAGAGATACAGGTACACTGGGACACAGAAATGATGGACTGTGTCAGGTCGTTTCATTTTTCATACATTGCTTTCTTCTATTTAAATACACTGTCCTCCTTTTTTACAGCTGCTTTAGTGAACAGCTAAGCACTGAGATTATCAATGCCAATACATTCCAACCTTCCAAGTTCACCTCTTAAATAAATCTTATCACTCCTTCAGCTGTTTGTTGTTTTGCATTTTGGACTTTAGAGCGAACGTGTGTGTCCCTTGCAGGAGTGAAACTATGGATGTGGCTCATGTGTGGTATATGCACCTTCACTGGCTTGGCCACTGGACAAGAGAAACTGTAAATTCTAAGGAAGTAAAGGGAAAAGGGAGGGAGGCGAGTGGTGAGAGCTGACACAGCAGCATGGCAGGTAGGCTGACATTTTTTTCAATGCATCAGCACACACTGTTCTGATTAAAGAAAGTGAAGTATGTGAGGGCTACACTTCTCTCCCTTTGCTGCAAAAAAAGCATAAACTTAACAAGCGCAAGTTGCAAAAGTTACAAAGTGGATAAAAACAATGGTGTAAGAAGGAGGTTTAGCATCTGAAGGTCACTCTGAACAGCTGAGAACTCGAGCTTGCAAAGAGTGACAGCCTGAAAAGTGTCAATGATTCTCTGTCCTAATGGAAGCTACTGTCTTTAGAGACAGGGACTACATAGCTTCTCTCTTCTCACTTTACTATTTTCTGGCAGAACTCAGTCACAAAATGTTTTTTTTCCAGATATATCCAGTAATAGTATGTCACTCGTCCATTATCTATGCACTGATGCCTACAATACTGCCCATAGATACCCGCTGTACTTTGATTAAACAGAGTAGACAGATATAGACGATTAATCGCCTGGTTTAGGGAAAAGAAATGGTCCCTTTTCACTGTACTATGGGTACGCTGACCATGGACATGAATGATGTATGACGATGTCCATACTATCAGCACATCTCACTATGTTTTGAACTGCAAGACTCAGGCTTGGCCTTGGGGTTTTTTGATTATCCTGAGCTAAGGACAGCATTGCACCTCTAAAAGACATCCGTGTTGTTTTACACTGGAGGAAAAAAGACACAAAGTGCAGAGAAAAAAAGTACTGCATGCAGAGATGCAGTGGGGCAAAAAAAGTATCACAGTCCCACTGATTGTCCCACTTAAAAAGATGAGAGAGGTCTGTAATTTTGACGAAGCAGAGAAGATCCAACAGAGAAGAATGGGCCAAAATACCAGCTACAGTTTGTGTGTAAGAGTGTGTGAAGACCTACAGGAAATGTTTGACCTGTGTCATTGCCAACCAAGGATACATTACAAAGTATTGAGGTGAACTTCTGCTATTCACTAAATACCTATTTTCTGCATCATTATACAAATAAATTCTTTAAAAATCATACAATGCGAGTTCCTGGATTTTGTTTTTACATTGCGTTTTTTCACAGTTGAATTGTAACTATGATGAAAGTTACAGACAACTTGCAGAATCAGTGACTGCTAAATAGATTTTTGCCCCACTGTAATTTGTGGATTTTTTGGATTGGTGGTTTGTTCTATTAGATCTTTATCCCAAACAATCTCTCCTTATCTACAAACTAACAGCTATAGCGTGCTTTATCTCACACTTCTTTATCTCCCATCCTAAGATGATTGCATCATCACTGTGAAAAGGGTCTTTATGTCAATAGTTTGTGACTGAGAAAGCCAGTTTTCTGAAGTCATCTATTTACAAAGCTATTGTATTCTGATGTTTAATACACAGTATTCTTCTTTACCTTGAATGTGTTGTAAGTTCAAGGACAACAGTTCGCTGAAGAAAAAGAACATGAAAATGTGTACTAAAGAGCAGCCTGACTATTAATTGGCTGCCAAGAAAGCAAAGATACAGAGAAGGGAGGTAAAAGACTCCTGCTCATAGATAATGACAGACATTATTGACATACTTTGTGCTGGACAGCACATGTCAGCTCACGAAGGGGTTTTGGTGTCTTGTCCAAAGGCACCTATGGGGAACTAGGAATCAAACTACTAAGCTTAGGATTTGTGGCCAACTGTATTACCATTTGAGCTACTGTTGCCCCACTGACACCCTTTCAGCTGTTACTACTACTTCTAATGAACACAACAACAATAGCCCCGCGCACAGTAAAACTTTAGTTACCTGATATTGTAAAGTGTTGGTGACCTTCTTTAACATTCTTCAAGATAAGCTCTTACACCTTCCACTGCTGGAGTACCGCACTGTAAGTGCACAATCGTTCTATGAGGCCACAGAACGTGGGCGGGCAATAATCTAATTCACTGCAGTGCTCAATCAATGACACACAATGAATTTGCTGGGTATGCACAGTTGTTCATCGTGCAGAAGACAACTTCAAATGGACTCAAAGCAGAAAGGACCTCAAGCTGGTTTCTACTTCAGTGGGGCAGACACTTTACACTGCATGAACATTTTATTAAACAAATACGTACTGTACAATGTATGAGGCCAATGTAAAATGCAAAGATAGAAATACTTAACTAAATGTTGCAATGACAAGTAGTGTCATTATCTCTCTTGAGCTTGCATTTCCCACATATGTCTCTATGAAATCCATGTTCCACACTGGCTCTCTACAATTTAATACAATTCAATATAGCAACATTGCAACACTGCAATGGACATAAAGTCACACAAGCTAAACCTCTAAACGAGTATCAAAAGAAAACTAACATTCAGAGTGCACTGTATTGTTTGTATGTGTGTCCACCTCCTGTGGATTCATGTATTAGCACCTGTCCGTTCAGCTGAAATACTCTTGAAGTATTTCACCTAATACAGACTCAATCTGCACATTTGTTGCTGGTAGTAAGAAATCCAGCGTTTGTTCGAGTTGACAGTGTTAGGACAATATTAGAGCTTGTGGGAATTCTACATCCAATTTTCTGTATGACTGGTCTTTGTTGATCCTATCACAACGATCGATAGGAGACACCAGGCCTTAAAAAATATAATAAACAGTCAACAAGATGTGATCATTACAGTTTTGATGAAGCTGTGTCTAGTGATGCCTGTAATTACCCCAGAATATTCTAACCAATCACGCCTGTTGTTTTAGTTATCTACCGACTGATCTACTGCGGCCTCGTTGATAACTGCTGTCACTACTTCTAATCAAAACATAGTTATTCATTTAGATGGAACTACTGACATAATTTAAGTGCGGGAACAGAGGCGACTTTGCTGTGTTCTAGCAACTAAAACACACCAAATTACCATTTAACTGTATTTTTTTAAATATAAGGAAAATATGTGTCACCCAAATACCACATGCTCTGAATTTTTTAGGGTGATTGATGCTCCGCCCTTGACTGCTGTATAATGACAGTACAGTGGACGATTCTATTCTTTTGCTTTGGCATGACTAATCTTAAGCTACCAGCTGCTGCTATGTTTTCCCAAGAGGAATTAATAAAGTATCAATTAATGTATTCATTATGGCAGTCACATTGCTCACATATTTTGCAGCATGTGATACAATAGGATCATGCTTCTGTACATGTCGAATAATAAATAAATGTACACTGGGAATTCTGTTTTTTTAATTTTAATCTAATAATAAACATCTTTGGTTTTCATCAGATGACTGTCAGCCACTATTAAAAATCTTATCTGTGTGTGAATGTGCATTAAATTTAAGTGTGATATCTAAACCCAACGGGTCAGGGCAGATAGTCGTCCATGCTGAGCCTGGAGACAACTTGTGCAAAGAAGTCAATCTTTCAATTAAAAGCATTTACATTCATTATTTGGTGATATTAGAAATGAGAGCAGAGAATGTTGAATGAATTTTAGTACTAACTTTTTTTTTTGCCATAGACAGGACAATATTATTGTACATATGTTCAATTTAATACAAAAGCAAATGCTAAAAATAAACTACATATATTTGGTACTAAAACACAGTAACTATAAATACTAAATTAAACTGCAACATGTTGAATCCGAGTTTAAAATGCAAACACCGATCAAGCTAGCAGAGTCTAAAACATAATAATACACCAACTTCATGAGGGTCATGAGTAAATATTAGCAACACGTCTCCAAATTATGCAAAGAACAGCTGCTCCAAAAGCCCATTAAGTTATATCAAGGCAAAGTCCATTTCAGTACTGCACTTCTCTATTGTGTATGTTTTAGTTATGTGATGTTAATCAACTCAGCTTCTAAGTAATGTCATCGCTTCAAGAAATAGCAGGTCACATTCCTGCTAAATACTATTATGTTGAGTTATGTTTTCTAAACTGCTGCTCTGTGGATTCCTTAAAGGTCCAACTATTCAGTGCAAGTCACGTCCCAGAGCATGGGGCAATAAACATAGGAGATAAAAATGATAAAGCCCTCAGTGGCATTACCTGCAAGATGTGATCAAGTTCAAAACACAGAGCCAGACACAGAGATAAAAAAGGGGGTAAATCAATGGAGTGGGCCTGTGGCCTGTGCTGGCTTTCAATCTGTCAGCCAAAAATCAACAGAGGCAGGCTGCTGAAGTAAAAGTAAATAAAAAGCTGTTGCTCTCTATGTCTGAAAGCTTTTTAAGCAGACATCTTACTAAGGGGTGGATGAGAAGCTAAAAGACAAGCTGTAACCAATGAGTCACGTGTGCACAGGACATACAGTAAAAACGTGTAAGTAAAAAGGAAAGGAATGGTAGATTATTTAGGGAAATAATGTTATGAATAATGAATTATTATATCAAAAAAACTGAAAAATGGATGGATAATAAACTAACATTGAATATAGAAAAAACAAAGGTAATGGTTTTCGGTAGTTATGAAAACATAAAGAATGTATGTATAAAAATAGATGATGTAATTATTAAAATGTTAAAGAAATACAATTTTTAGGTGTGATACTAGACAAAAATGTAGTTGGAAACCTCACATCAGACACATACAAACCAAAGCAGCAAAAAACGCTGCAATTATAAATAAATCAACAGTTGTTGGATTATAATTTCGCTCCAGATTTTATATTACTCACTAGTCCTGCCATATTTCACTTACTGTATAGAGATCTTGGTAAACAATGACAAAAATGCACTATACCCACTATCAATACTGCAAAAAAGGGTGATACGATCCACATGTAAAGCTGGGTACCTGGCACATACAAACTCTCTGTTTCTAAAGACAAGATTACCTAAACTTCATGACCTGGTTCATTATCAACCTGCACAGACCCTGCTTGGTCTGGCAAGTGTGCTAGCAATCACTTAATACCAGCAAACATACAAAATCTCTCTCACCAGAGGGGGGGGTATAATTTATGAGGGAACAAAAAATTCATAATGCAAAGGGTAAAAACTACTAGAAAATGTTTTTGTGTGTCTGTATGTGAAGTAAAACTGTGGAATGAGCTGGAAGACAGACACAAGCATTGTCCAAATATAAATATATGTAAAGCATTATATAAGAAAATGGCATTTAATTAATATTATAGTTGTGTAACTATAATATTGTCCCTGATACTAACGTCATTATCATTGTTGTTGTTATTTGATGATTGTGGGGGTGGGATAGAACAAGCACTGGCTTCTTCCCTCTCTTTTTGTTTCTTTATTTTTCATATCTGTTTATAACAACACAAACAATTAACCTCCTTTAGATGTTGTAACTGAAATTATCACTGGCCAATAAACCTTTGTTCAACTCACATGGGAGTTTGCATCTCAGATGATAGTTCTGATCGTTGGAAGGACTCTACTCACATGAGAACTCAAACTTTGTAGCATCATTATTCAGCAAGCGTTTGCATTGTGACGCAGGAAACGAATGGATTCTAACGGATTTCACAGACCTCCCCAAAAGACTAAGTGCACTAAAGATCCCGTTGTCTTTCTCTTTATTCCCTTTATTTAGATTTGGCTGATGAAATAAATGGATAAACACCTATTGCAGCAGGAAATTTAGAATTTTAAGATCGGGTGAATGTGCACACAAGTAGCTAAATACACTAGTTCCAGGCGCTTGTGTATCCTTCTCAGAGGGAGGAGCTCGTATTATACACGTTCCAGAGAATATAACAAATGCAGATTGCAGAAATCAGATCTTAGACTCCTAGGGGTTAGCCATCTGGTGGTGTTTAGACATAATGTAATAGAGCAGGGAGGAGGTCAGGAAACGACTTTCCCTTTCTAAGAGAGAAGGCACACACACTTCTAGGGTTGGTAGGTCAGAGAACGAACCGATTCCAGTTCCCTGCAGTACAAGAAATGGACCCTTTGTGCTAGCATCTCTTTCTAAGTGAATATTATGTAGTCGTCTTCCCTCCTTCAATCCCTTGATCTACTTGTTGCCAAAGCCGATTCTTTCTTGTTCCAACTAGAACTTACTTTTTTCACATACCCTCGCAATATAAGCATGTGCAAATGTTCAACCTGGCAGTCGGTTCAACTCCACAGAAATGAAACCCCAGCTAAAGTGAGGGGAATGCATGAAATTCCATGTGAGGTGAGAGAGAAAGAGAGAGAGAGAACCTCCCCTCCTTCCCCGATTACCATCTTTAGCTCCTAAAATAGAGGAGTGAATTATAGCAGCCACATATCATTTAAGACCAGCACAGCACCTGGGTCCTGGACACACATTCCTCAACACTGTCCAAGGATTTTCCTGGCATGTTCTCCAGTAGTGCGAGAGGGACAGGTGGTGTTAAACACATCAAGCTGTTCTGAAACTGCACTCGCAAATATCTCCACCTCTGCATCCAGGCAGGGTCACCTTAACAATCTGTAGCCGGGCTGTGTAACAGCTAAAGGCACGTCATGTCATGACTGTTTGATTTCACTAACTGTTCTTTACCGTGTGTATTACAGTTTTTGCTGACTGTCTTAGCTTTGAGGGATGAATTACTTTTATGTTTTTCTATTCCAGACGGTGTTGGTCACCAGCCTTTGAAGTTGCACAGTGCAGAATTTTAGTTTGAAAAAATGTAATTACAAAGCAAAGGGAAAAGAAGTGTGCAGTGCCCACTAACAGTCAGTTGCCAGGACACAGGCCCAAGTGAGCGAAACAAAAATGTTCCTTTGTCAGACAGAAGTATGTGTTGCTCTGTTGTAGATCAAACAGGCAAAGGTAATATCGGTGAACTAAATGGCCATTAGTCATATGTGCTCACCTTTTTTCCTGTTGAAAGCGCGGTTCATAGTGGAAAATGTGTGCCGCTGAGGTACCTCCTGAGTATGTGCCAATACTCCACCTGTAAAAACAGCACAAAGAAGAGCGTTAAAAAACAGCTCTGACCTCAGCCTTCCAGGAAGAAGCAGAAACTATGAATAAACAAGCAGTTTTTTTATGTAAAGAAAATCCCCACCCTCTGACAGTGAGGCCATGTTTAGATGTTAGATGCTTTTTCTCCCCACTAAGCCACATCACAGGCATCTGTTGAGTCTAAAGCTTTATGTTTAATAAGGTAAATGTAACATGGTTTACCATGATCCTCCTTGGCAGTAAATGGCATTATGTTCTAATCTTTCCAACAGAACTAGGGAAAGTGCTACATGCTCAAGTCTGTCACTAACACACATGGTAGATTGTTTTCATCTAAATTAATTGATCTATTATTTTCTAATAACACAACTCCGGTATGCGTTACTAATGTACTGCCATAGAACGGATAAAGCAAGAGGTGAATGTTTGTGGTAATTTTTCCCTCTCTGTTGTCCTAAACGTGTCCTTAAACAGATTACGTGGATTATATAGACGCTGTGCTACAGGTCTTTAAAAAAGGAGTAATTTCTTTAACAAATGCAAACCACCCACCACTGCTCCTTTACAATGTGACTCGTTGCTTTGACTGCTTTCAGACCTTCACATCAATTCCCCATGAGAGCTCAGCAATCTAGCGGTCTGCAAGGACAAACTGTGCAGCGCTAGGTAGCTGTCAGTGTGTTCCACAATCAATATTCTTTGCTCTTTTACTGTGGAAAAATATGCAAGGTCTGCCGCGTAACAGTAATTTCAATCCTCACCTTTGCAAACAAATTAACTTGTGGCTTGGCAATTTGGAAAATGGATAGAATTTTTCCTTATCTGGCATTTTCCATTAATCAAAGAAAACCAGAGCCATTATACATTTTAGTGAATAAAAAAAAGATCTGCTCATGTGTAAGAACCAATACAACATGGTGTATGCTCCAACTAAATGCTACTATAGTAGATGTTATAACTCTGTTGATGAAGATCCACTGGAATGGGCAGAATACAAAATATACATATTTGTATAGTATGAGACTCTTTTAAGTCAATATTTCTGTGTTCTGTGTTTACACACCTTAATTTGGTGCCAATGAGGGAAGTAGCTCACAGGTATCGCCTTTACAAGTGAGTTTTGATTCTGTTTTATGATGTATGATATTAATACTACATTCGTATTAGAGAACCACAAACCTAATTTTAAAAGTTAATTTTTTTTAATATACAGTATTGTTTCTGCAGGTATTCTGCACCCAATCACTAAAAATTGAAATAAGTAGTGGACAAACTAGTGTAAACTGCAGCACAACACATGAATGGTAGCTAAACATGCATAAAATCAAAGGCCTCATTTTTAAGAGACAGTGGGTCTCTGCAAATTACTTTCCCTAAATTGTCTGGACTGAAGCAACACAACATTGTGTAATACTTTGCATGTATCTATACCATAAAAATCAGTAAACAGTATAGATGGAAAAGGGAGTGAATGGCAGTGGTTCCTTTTGTGCGTCTTTAAAGGCGCACAAATGACATAAAAATGATTGCATACAATATTTTTAATGTCATACTCCATGTGGTGCTGTGTTTTTTATACTATGACAAAAAGAGGTTTTGAAATAGAAACCACAGTACAGTATCTCCTGAACTGCAGTATCCCAATATATTGCATTATAGCATCTGTATCACCTGACCCTGCCCAACTCAAGTACCATGAATTACTTCCCTGTATATTCCAGTATATTCCATCTATCCATCTACTCACTACTTGTGTGCCAATAACAGCTTGATTACCGTTATTAAACTACTCCACGTGTCAAATGCTCTGTGCTCCAGCTTTCCTGTGCTTCATCTCAAAACCAACTAGGGCTTATCTCTTATCACTTGTCACAAACTTCTAAAATAGGTTTCTGCTGTATTGTACCAATTATTAGCATCCTTAACATAAAGAATGTCATACAGAAAATAGGCTATTATGTAAAAAGCATCATGAACCAATAGCATCTGTGTGGCTGGGAAATTAGATAAAAAATTAAGTGTGAAAATAAATCCATCAATTTAACAGGAGAGGTTAATAGATCATTAATTTTCATACATGCTATGAAGTGATGGAGTTGTGCTATTGAGTCAAATGTCTTTATTGCAGGGAGGAGCTGGTGACAAACAAGTCTTAAAAAATACACTCTGCTCTGTCATACAGTCTATGATGGAGCTCCAATTATTTCTGAATTTGCATTAAAAACACTCTGCAAAGACGAGCAACTATCTCCTTAAAGTGAAAAATGAAAAGTCCTTATCTGTAGACTGCACCTAATGACATACAGCACATAACTGAGGGGAAAGTACTTTGCAGATACATACACAATGTCTGTGGCTTCTCACTCGAAAAGAGATATTTCCCTGCTTTGCAGGCACTGGAAAAGACTGGAGAAAACTTAAATGGAACAGGCTTCAGGGTGGAGACTGGGACATTCCCCAGTCTCAGAAAAATAACTTCTGTTTCTTATTTACAGGTCTAACATGCTGCTTTTGAAAGCGTTGTACAGCAGATGAACAAAGACACTAGCAATGCTTATATTTCACCAAAGACAGAATGAGTGATTCTGCATCTCAGGACCAAACTACTTTGCAGTATCTGGAAGCCAAATTAAGCCCCTGGCAGTGTTAGCTGTAGCCTTTTAGAGATCCAGCTTTGAATTTAAGTGCACCCTTGTCTTCATGCTCAAGCATGGAAAGACATGTTTTTTTGCTAGAAAGTAGCACTGCATTAGCAAAATACAGTGTCCCTTTAATAGTTTTTGGTATTTTGCAGCCATATATATGCATTTTTTTCTAAATCTAACGAGACAGGGATGATAGTTTGGATCTTTTGTGGCAGGAAGTATAGACAGCTTCTTCTTTTCCATCATGAGCATTAAAAATACTTTTAGCCAAAGCAGCACACCAGATTTGTGGTACAACTGATACATTCTGCTAAAAAGACTTACTCTTTCGGATTTTTTTTATATTTTCACAATTTTCACCACAAAAAATACCCGCATCTGACTTCAGACCATAAAAGTCCCCAATGTGAACTACGTTCCTGACACAAAGTCCGACGATTGGTCATATATTGGTAAAACATGGTAGAAAAGTCTGGAGACAGACAGAGCCTAGCTAACTTGTTTGTTTTATTTGTTTGTGCCATCCTGAAGTCTAAAGTAATGCCTAACATGACACCCAAGTGTGATGTCACTCTCATGGATTGACAGCTGCAGTATTCGGCCTGTTTTAATAGCTCCCTGTCTGGTGATTCAACAGCACCCCATAGGGAGAATTGCTGACCCCAAGGCATGCATGCACACACACACACATACACACACACACACACACACAGGGCTGCAAACTTCCTCAGCCTCCTTGTGATGTTTACCAGCTGAAATGGAAGCACCGGTGTAGGTCTCCTCAAGTCCCTAAGATTGTGTATAAGTACACACATGCAAGCACACGTACTGCGCACATGAAATGTGTTTACACCCTCCTAGTAACAGAGTCCACGCTGGCCTCAGAGCATACTCGCTTGCCTGAGCCGATCCCATTAATGCTCTATTAATATTAATGCTCCAACCTTATATGTCACAATTAAATAGTAACTAAAAGCAGAATTTGAAACGCACAACCCACCAGGTATTGAACATCTGAAGACAAGACTTAAAAAAAATGTTTTCATCCCGGTATATAAATACTATGCAGTCTGAATTGTGTTTCTGAAAATATAAACGCGCAAAATGAGCAAGATGTTTGCTTACTTTAAACATCCCCTCCAAACTACACAGAATAAAGTAAGTTCAGTCTCAGAGTTCACCTTCAGTGACTCAAACATTAGGAATTTAGCTTGAGAAACACTCTGGAAAAGATAATAACCTACTTTGTCCCTGTGAAGTCAGTCTCAAGCCCAAACCACTAGAAATACGTTTCCAATTCCAAAACAAGACAACTGAAAATGAAAATAAATCCAAATACAAAAGTTTGACGAAAGCTACTGTTTAAAAAGGAAGGAAAAAGAAGATGAGAGTTAATGTTTCTCCATGCCTCTCAGTCACTCACTAATCTGACCCATATGCACTAAAAAGGTTTTTAACATGGAGTGAAAGCAGAGAGTGCGCCGTGTTTCCAGAAATGCCTGAGAAAAGAAATCAACAGGGATCCTTTGTTTTCTTCACTTTGCTCTCACCACAGCTCTGGGATCTTCCCCGATAAGCACAGCACATAGCACATCACGACTACAATCTGTTTATGAATTTTGTCACAGAAATCTTGTGCTGACTCAAACGTGGTGTATTGTTGTCTAATCTAAAAGTCAGGCTTGCTCCCTCTCAGCCTGGTACTTTAGCTATGGTGGATCAAATACGGCACTCTGACATACTTTATCAAGGTAAAAACATGGATACCCTTTGCAAGAAGGAGAAAACACACTCAAGAGAAACATGCAAACAACCAAAGAGCTGGGATAAAAGATACTCACTTGCTTTCAAACTGAATACCAAAGAAGAGTGAAGAGGAAGTTCCAACGGCTCTTAATAGTTTTCAGCTGTGGGCCAGATGGTGGTACACTACAGACTGCAGTGGGGAGAGATGATGGGGTTTGCAAACTCAACAAGAAGCTTTTGCCCAGACACATGATACTTGACATTCAAACCGAACTTCCTCCGCCCACAGTTTGACCAAAACAGATTCTTCTGGAGTTTGTGTGTGTAAAAAGTAGACTCCTTTCGTCAGGAACTGTTCCACTGCAATTCACCGTGGCATACCAGAGCTGATCTATAAAAGCCAACATGCCAGAGGTTGTAGTCTGACCCTTTTACTGTAGCGTGCCATTCTTTATCACACTGTGTGTACTGGCAACAGACTTAGTCAACATCTTGACATCAATCAAGACGGCAGTACAGCCAAACATTACAGCGTAAGAGACGCAGCAAACTCTTGAAAAACTGAACACTAGTCTCTCTGGCACCGAAGATGTGTACCCTAGCAGCTGAAATTGTGTTTAGCTTCTTTTAAATCTGATGCCTGATTGTCCCTTTGTCACACAGAGACAGAAAAAGGCAGACTAGGAAAGCAGGAAAGGAAGATTAACATAAACTCTAACATAAGAACAGACCACTCCCAGAGCAGTACATCCAAATACTGTCAAATATAATACCCTGTGCAAAGAGGGAATCTGTGTGTGTATCAGCATCCATGTGAAGAAAGAAATGCAGTGTGTATTTAAAGAGCTGTGTAACTAAGAGGAAAAGGGGTCTGAGGAATGGTACTGCTTTAAAATGCATACATACAAATAAAAACACACACAAAGGAAACACCTTTCAGCCAATTCACAGAGGTCACTTAAACAAATGAGGGCTTTTCTTGGACTATTAATGGTGTCTGGTTAGAGATTCAGCTTGGTCAAGGGCCTTGGGTGGTGGTGTGTTTTTGCTGGCCAGCAGAACTTCGCTTTTTACTGCCAGAGTGAGCATTTAAAACAGGGAGGGTCTCGTTGTCACACGTTATTTTTCTAGGGGATTTTCTTTGCTCTGCTTCGTACAGTATTATTCCATGTTTGTGTCTTGTATGTACAGCTGTGGTGGGGTAAGACAAGTGGCCGGCCCAGACCTTTTTCTGGGAAAGTGGGGCCATTTAGATTAAGCACATATATAAAACTGGGCAAAAAAAAGCGCACAAAACAAATCAAACTAATTAAATGAAGCTTTTTAATTTGTAGCTGATGAGATGTGACACGTCCTTTTCATTTTCTTTGAACCTAAAAGCGTGGTTGTTCCTAAGAGTGTGCACATCCAAAAAGAAGAAAATGTATCACTCTCACTTAGATGAAGCCATTTTCTGATAAGCAACAAAAGTACAAAACAGCAATAAAGAAGCACTACAAACACAACTTGAATGCATCTAGGTCAACAGTTGAAAACAATACCAGTGAGTCATCTTTTCAGACTTTTAACTAGGCTACAGCATCATACTTTTCCCCTATGTTCATGTTCACTAGGAAAAAAAATCCCAAATAGAATATTTGAGTTGAACAATATACCGTGAAACTCAATGCACAGATGATTTACGCATCTTCATTTTGCATTTACAGATTTACACAACTTCAGAGTCCAATTACTTCACTCTCTGCCTGAGATGTGTTTGTAGGATTTGGAGAGTGAAGTGGGGGAAGAAGTATAGAAGTAAATGTGCCTGTCAATGAGAAGCATCTGGGTGGATTTTCATTGAAATCTGCAGCCTCCACATAATTTGTGTCACCGTTTACTAGCAATGCAACTAAGCACTGTGACTCCAGCGATGTATTATCAGTTGGAACAGTGTCCCTCGTTGATAGTTACTACCAGCATTGGCAAAGGCATTTCCACCCACTACTACAGTTAGCAAGAAGTAAAAACAGTATGAATAAAAGCTGATAGAGATGTTGTTTTGCAGGTGTTTGGTCATTAAAGAATGTATAAAAGTAATTCATCCTGAGGAGTAAATGCATCCATTAGCTGTGCAGTCAGTTCACAGAAAACCTCAGATACCTGCCTGTCATCGTCAGGAGAAGAAAACTCACAGGAACATCAACCTCTTTAGTCACGTTAACTTTTTAATCATTACCATGTTTTATACACAGTAGCAACTCAAAATGTTTAATGTCAGAACAAAAGCAAACTGATGCTAATACTGAAGAGCCAAATCAACTCAAATTAACATCAAGTAGTGCCTAGTAGGAACATTACCTTGACGTGCTTTACAATCTTTCCTTAATGACCATCTCTGTCCTTATGCAATCAAATCAGATTAGGGAAACTCTCACAAAAACATTTATACTATACTTCAAATGAACAAATGGCTACAGTTCTCCCATTTTCTTTCCATTGCGAACGGAGAGCTGCTGTAGTAAAGCAACAATACTCGGGTAATAATAAAGTTCTCTGAATCTTGAACAATATTAAAATGTAAGAGTAAAGCTTTGGACACTATAAAGTGTTGCAGGGCACCATGGCAGCAGAGGGTTGAATGTGTTGGTTGACAAAGTACAGGACTGTGACACATGAGGCCACTATTCATTTCCCTTTTCTACACACTAGTTGTTTCCTAACCATGACCACTTAATGAGCTGAACCCTAACCATGGTGATGGAGGTCCTGTAACTTTAACAGAGGACTTATCTTCACCTGAATCATGATCCTTTCCTACAGCTACCCATGTTCTGTTTGCACCTAAAGCGACTGTTTATTAATGTAGCCATAACAAAGAGAATGGGGTCAGGTCATACAGACGCCCTTAAATAAAATCCTCCTACGTGTCATCAAAAGTAAGTAAATGACACACATGTCGTTTAGATCATATTTTTAGTTGAAGCTGCTAAAATATTCTGTAATACACCACTTGAACCAGTTTTTCATAATGTAGCAACAACCGATCAGATTTTGTTGTATAATCATTATTAATACATGAAATATAATTACATAATAAATTAAATACTACAATTTTCTCTCACTGTAAATTTGATATATGCCCAATACAGAGCAATTATTTTTTTCATTTTGCCAGCAATATCTATGGGATGTTATTAAACTATTAAACTTATTTTTATCTGTACAACACTTCGACCCAAAGGGTCATGAGCTGCACTTTCCTTCTTAATGAATGCCATAAAAGATCTATGTAATATTATGAGCTGCAAAGTGAATGTAGGATGTCTGCTTCCAGTGTTCCTCTGGTCAGCTTTTACTAGACAGCTCCCAAGCTCGTGCTTGTGATTTTATTCATTATTTTACTACTATTTAACCAGTACAGAATTAGCAGCAGCAACGTTCCCCTCCATGATGATGTAAAGCACGATAGCATGACAGTATTGTGCTAGGTTAAACTGCTGTTTTACCCTAAAGACCAAGCAAAAATGTTCTCAGATAGGAGCAGTCTTTTAAATCCAGCACATTTTTGAAATAAGTTGCAGAATATATGCAGACTAAAGAGAGAAGACATTTGTCTAAGAAACAAAGGTCTCATATTAGGTTACATCTCTCTATAGTAGAGTTGCAAACAGGTAAGGGCTCAAGAAATTTTTGTTTCATCTAAAAAGGAAGAAAATAAGCGTAAACAACAAATTTTAGTTTAGTCTAGTTTAACACAGAGCAACTTATCACAGAGAGCAGACATGGCACAGTAATTTATCCAGTGTCAAATTTGCATATTTATTCTGAGTCTAAAGTTTGAACCAAAGATGCTCAGTAGAAGTAATGAAATAATGAAACATTGTGTTAAATAAACTATACGTAACAGCAGATTAAATTTGCAGGAAGATTTTTACTGATGGAACTAATGTGGGATCAGTGGATTATTTTCCTAGCGGTGACATGGCCCTCTGCGTTAGGAGTTGTTAGAATTGTTCAGTGGAGGCACACTGCTTCCCTGCCACATTCTTAGGCTGAAAAGGGAGGCATCCAACTAGGGTGAACTTCCTGATTTGAACTCCGGTGCTGAACTGAGTGTTTATGCTCCAGGGGGTACTATTCGCACTCCATTCACTGCACTGCCCCACCTCTCACGATGCATGTGTTCCCAACAGCCTTCACTTACCTGTTATGATCTCACTTTACATCCGGTTCACTCATTTAACAAGCTCACAGTTCCCTTAAGATCATTTAATGATTTCTCACAAAATTGCTATTGACACTTTTATCTGAAAGTATCAAATGTTTAAATGCCAGCACAGAACAGAAAATGGTTAGGCCTTCAAAATACATAACAATCAGACAAGTTGAGATATAAACATACACCTACCATAAATAAAATTATACTGCGACCCCTTGCTGTATATACAGTGGAGAAAATAATTATTTGACCCCTCGCTGATTTTGTTCGTTTGTCCAATGACAAAGATATTAAGCATCATTTTAGTAGGTTTGACAGGAAAATTGAAAAAATGTATTTGCATTTCATTGAGTGAAATACACATTCGAACTCTCTAAGAAAAAAAGACTTGGTGGCAAAAACCTTGTTCACAAACACAAACAAACAAAGGTTTCTTGTCATTGATGAACAAGTTTGTGCACATTTTAGGAGGAATTTTGGTCCACTCCTCTCTGTAGATCATCTCTAAATCACAATCACAATCATGTCTGTTACAAGCTTAAATATGAAATTTAAAAAAATGGAATTGCAGCCAGGGTATCAATAAAGTAATTGCGATTATTCGCAATTAATTACAGAACTTTTTTTTTTTAATCGATTGACAGCCCTATACACATATACACATGCAATGTGAAGAATGTATCACTCCAGGGGGGATAACGAGAAAGCCATATAAAATCATAATGTGCTTTATACTGTATTGTGAAAGATATGATACAGTCCATAAAATCATAATCCATATCTTCAGACTATAAACCATTTAGAGGCTAATAAACTGAGAAAAAGTGTACTGCTTTCTCCACCTGTGTAATCTAATTTGAAAGCTAATTGGAGAATGCCCCTTTTAAGCTTTAACTGATTATTTTATTATTATCCTTATCTACTTTATTGATCCTCTTGTGGAAATTCGTGGTGGACAGGCTGCCCTTGTGAAGTGCCAAGGGTCAGGGTATCGGGAATCAAACTGCTCACCGTTGGCTTGAAGACTGCTGTCCTACCCACTGAGTTTCCACCTCTGCTTTCAGTCTTTATGCTGCTCTAAACTCTCAACATCCTGACCCCAGCACTTAAAACTAACCAAGCGCAGCATTTCTCCTCTAGAGTGTGGACAAAGATAATACAGGTTTGTCAAGAGCCAGCATCTAACACCAGGATAAATGGATGCTTCAGTCGCATCTGAAACAGCTAAACATGGAATATGCCCTATGCCTTATCATAACAGACAGCTGCAAATTAAGTTTCCTTTAATCTATCTATAATACTGTGCTCCTGACTATTCATGCCGTAAACATGTGAAATTGCAAACAAAAAAGATAAAACCCTGGTAGCATGAAGACAGAAACAAATATTGCACAATTCAGTTCATGATAGCATAGAGCCACACCAACAGTTGCCCCTGGATTGTGGATATGTTTCATAGAGAATAAAGATGGCACTGGAGTGACACAGCCATAAATCTAAAGAAAGAATTTCAATGGCCCATTTATGACCCAAATCTACCCTAATAATTTACTTCTAATCTACACCCCTGTTTCTGCACGATAAGACTGTTTAACGCTTTGACACAAAATCTGGCCAAAGTCACTTTTACAAGGGCATATTTTACTGTCAGAAACTGTTTTACATGTGCAGACTACACTGGAGAACTACTGAAGTACTGGGAAGTACTATTTTTGACCTAGGTGTGAAAGGATTCTCCAGCTTATATTTTCTCTCACAGACACTCAAAATGTACAAAAAGTGGGTGAGAAGAAGACTACACACTCAGTTCAGTTCACAGACGCTCGGATGGGACTTGCATGATAAAAGTCATGCTGTCACTGTACAAATGGTTCTCTTTCAAATGGTAAGCAAGGTGCTCCTAAAGTGGCCCAAAAACTTTGATCATATTTTCTACAACACTGCCATTCTCACTGCAACAAAACATCAAAGCCTCAAATTTATAACATGCCACTCTCCTTTTCTCAGTCTCTCTACTGTATCACTCACTGTCCTGATTGTGCCTCTGAAATGATACCTTAGTTTGAAGAAGACACATAACACCTGTCTATTTTTGATGCACATGGCAGAGAGCGCAGTATTAACCAGCAGCAGCTCATGTGCTAATGTTTGGGCTGGGGACGCGCACACAGTAGGAGTAGGAGAAAAATAGAAAAGACAATGGCAACAACGTTTTTTATGTTAAACATACACATCTTTGCATAATTTGAATATTGCGCGAGTGTGTTTGTACATTTTTAAAAGCATGTTGTACACCTTGTCCACATACATGTTATCCTGGGTATGTCTAAATGTAGTTCATTACATGTCTGTGCTTGAAATTAGGTAAGTTGAATGTATATTTAAAGTACCGTAATTTCCGGGCCATAAGCCGCTACTTCTTTCACTTGCTTTTGACCCTGCGGCTTATTCAGTGGGGCATCTCTGTTTTAAAGTCATCAGAGGCGCAAGGAAGCGCAAGAGCCAGACAGACAGTTTGCACCAGGTAACGAGAGGAAAAAAGGAACGAAAAAAGAGCCGAAATGACGAGAAAGTTCAGAACAGAACAAGAACGAGAGCAAGACAGACAGTAGGAGAGCGAGGCCGATCGAGCCAGATTATGAGAGGAAAAAACAAACCCGAAATACATTACGAGAATGAGAGCGAGACAGACAGTGATGCCATTTGCCGGACAAAAAGGTTAAGTAAATATTAAAGTAAATTTATGCTAAAAACTGTTAAAATTTTTTGTGTTTGAAATGTGTTTAGAGCAAGATATCCACATCTAAAGTCTTTGGACCCTTCTGGGATCAAGGCCTTGACGTGGCAGAAGGGCTTGCGTGGTCTAGTGATCCTCAGAGCTATGTTGTCGGGAG
>JAUMHF010000013.1:17394861-17405818 GCA_032359275.1 Microctenopoma steveboyesi
ACGTAAACGAAGCCTCGATTCGTGACCAGCAGCACGACACAGGCAGAAAGCGAGCAGCAGGCTCCGCCTCTCAGACAACACCGTGTGAGAACAGTGTGGACGGAGAGAACAGTGAGTAGACGGTTGCAGGCCATCTGGGGGTCCAGGCACCGGTGCAAATACGCCAGTGCCTGGACCCCCAGATGGACATTCGCCGTGTAAGACGCACCCATTTTTACCCCCCAGTTTTGGGGAAGAAAAAGTGCGTCTTATATGGCGTAAAATACGGTACTTGTTTGTGTTCTAGATCTTGTTCTTATATGGCATTACTTTTTCTTACTGAAGAGTATAACATACCCCAGCTTGTCTGTAAGCAGGTTAAGGTAAGGTGAAAACCTACTGCTGCTCTTAATGAAAGAAAAATGATTTCGTATCTGATTTCTCAATTATGTGCTGCAATAATCAATAGAATAGTCAATTACTAAAACAAGCCTTAGACTGTCGTGTGTGAAGATACCAGCTCTGAAGGGTATATTGGAATTCTAGAGGGCTATACACTGCCATCATGACAACATCTTTTCTTGTTTCAGCAGGATTCATATGGCAGAATATACACTGTATATGATAAAATTATGTTGAGGCACAAATCAGGGTGAGGGTATAAAACCATGTGTTTTATAATAATGGCTAGGAAAGAATGGCTTCTGCAGAGATGGAAGAACCGCTGCTTCTTAGCAGCAGTGACAACAAGACGTTTTTAAAGATCAAGAAGTCCCCTCAGGGGACTCTAATGGAGGTGAAAACTGAATTAGTCACCCAGTGAATAGAATAAGGCCTGTCCACTGAAAAGCTGAGTGCAAAGTGTTTATGCTGTTAATGCTCAGGAAATACCCTGCACCTAAGACAGAAAACAGAGCTTGCCAGCAACACACAATCCTGGACACACACATGTACACATAATACAGAAGATTTTGAAGACAAGGGATTTTTGGGGCATTTTACTTTATTTTACTTGGCAGATGCTTTGATCCAAAGCGATTTACATGGGACTAGTGCCGAGTGTCTTGCTCAAGGACTGCATCCTAGTGTCATGCTTATTCCTTTGAGCTACCAGGCCATTTTAGAAAAATTGGAACCAACAGCAGCTTGAATGCACATCTTAACTCAGTTAATAAACAGACATGTCAAGTATTTACTTGATATATGCATGTTTTTAGTTATGGTGTAAAAACATGTTAATGGTGTAACTGAAAGGCACTGCAAGTTAATGTAGAGACTTTAAGCTATGTGTGTTAAAGACCACAATGAGCTGAGTGCCTCAAAATAATATAAAAAAAAGCAATGCATGAACACCAGCTTCCATGAACACAGCTTAAAATGAAGGAAGTTCATACGGTAAAAGGTGCACCTTAGAACAAGCCTAATTTCTACTTAATAAGGGGTTCCTCTCTCAATAAAGTATTACTATAAACTAAAGGTTTGTAGACTTTTGTTGGCTTTTTAAAATAAAAGAAATAAAAACTTAACAATATATAGACCAGACAAAAAGCTCTTCAATTATGGCTGTATAACCCCAGTAATCTACAGTATAATGTAAACGGTGAGTTTTTTTCAAATTGATTTATCCTTTATTACAGCTAGAATTTCAGCCATGTTTATACTTATACCCCCATGTTTATGAGTGCAAAGCCAAATGTAGACAATTGAGTGCTGTCAAGTTTCAAGGCCAGCTATAACATATTGCCTCATATTTTACAAGTAAGTAGCTGAATGGTCTAAATTCTATCTCAGTTGTTTCATTTGCTGTCGCTTAGATGAAGGCCAAAGAAATGTGTTTATAACCTCTGGTTACAACCTTAGGTTGTAAATCTGAAATATCAAACCAAACCTATCAGAGACACAGTCAATTGTTTGGTAAAGCTAAAGCAACTATATAACATAAATAATCTAAAAAGGATTTAAAAGTATTTCATATTTAAACATAAGATATGATCAACCTACAAAAACATAAACACATATGAATGTAGAATGAATGTAAAAACTGTAACGAATAAAACTTGTTGAGTAAAGACATGATTAGTAAATGATTAGTAATTGGGAAATGTACTGAACATATCACAAAAAGAAGATTAAGACAGCACACTGGCACAAATGGCCTAAACCCAGCAGTAAGGCCTGTGGGGTCACTCTTAGTGGATGTAACTTCCTTTAAAAAATATTTTTTCCTTTAGGACATCAACAATAACTTCTTAGGACTCAATTTGGTGCTAAAACGCTGCCTGGAGAAATAAAAAATGCCCATTAGTGAGTTAAATCAGCACAGTGTCACAGAAAGTCTAAGCTGCATTTTTAACGCCCTCACATTGCACACTCAGAAGGCTTGCATTTATCTTGCTGGATCTAGGTTAGGTCTAGGTTAAAGTCAGCGGTTTTCTCCGAATGTGTTTAAATCTATTCTGGTCAAAGTGACCTTTTCCATCTGTTGACCTTTATAAACATCACAGCAGCTGTGTGTATGTTGACAACCAACTTCAGGTTTGATTTCAAATTTGACAGGAAAATGTTAGAAGAAGGTATGCCACTGTGATGAAGAATCATCAGTCTTCATTATCTGTGAAATAGGTGTGTGTGTGTGTGTGGGGGGGGGGGTCGTAATGCCATTGGGCTTAATAAACTCAAACAGATGTGACAAGTTGTCGAAAATGGAAACAAGTGGTACAAAAGAAGACCATAGATAGACTGCAATGACCCTGTGTTTTTGCTAAACCACTAACTAAATAGTTCAAATACTGACACTGCAGCATGGCTAGGCGGTATAACTTAAAATTTAGAAGGGCGGGGTGATATGGACCAAAACTCACATGTTGATATTTCTAAGATGAAAGCAATGCACAATATATATCTGGAAATGTGATCCCATAAAATAATTACAGAAAGACAACGTTGTTTAGACACATTTGGCACATATGAAATAGGTTGTTTTTTTTTTTTTAAAGAAAGAAGCTACATTGCTGTTCATTAGGAGGCCTGGTAGCTCACTGAAATAAGCATTAGAATAAGATGTGGAAGATGGACACCCAAGCACCTCCTGTGGATGCTCACTGCTCGCCCCAAGGTGTGGTGGGTACATCTTTAGCAATATGATAAGCTGCTGTTTTTAAAATGTCGTTCCACTTCTCACTTTTTCACAAGTGTAAAAGTTTTGTGGCGTGGTTTGTTTTGGGACGGAGGGGTGAGGTGGCTTCACAGCCATTGTGGCAGTTTACAGTTTAACACACTCTTTGTACACATGGCGCAGTTTAAAGATTCTAATTTGTTTTGCACAATTCATGTGCAGCCTAAACGAGGAGTGAATATCCATATCTAACATGTTAGTGCTTTGAGACAGTGGAGGCCTTTACAGAAATATACAATACGATAATATATCAATATATCACCCAGCAATTATACATAGAGTTCATATTCTTGATCTTTTTCTGCCTAATCCCACATGAAAACCCTAATTAACACAACTTCACTGGAGTGAAATCCACTAACACAGACAAAGACAGACCTTGTGCCAGCTCTAAAGTTCAATGCATGTATGTATGTATGGGCCAGTCGCCAAAACAATCTGCCAAGGGGCTATCCTTCTCTATCAGCAGACAGAGTAGATGTGACAGGAAATAGCCTTGAGGGTAACTAAGCAAGCGAAACACATCTTCAGACTTCTCCAAGCTCATCTTGATTTAGTGCCTGGACTCAGAGGTCAGGATTCCTGCACAGAGCTCAAACTCCCTCTGGGGCTGAATAAGAGCATCTAGAAAAAATTTAAATGATTTTCCCAATGTGATAACCCCCCCCGCCCCAAATAAACTGTATTATGTATTAATATTCTATGTAATGCTTAAAAATCTAAGGAAAGATTCAGAACTTTGTGTCTGTCTATGTTGATTTGCCCAGTTTGTTGGTATTTGTTGCTCCATGAGTTCTGAAGCTTTTATCCAGACAGCTGGAAAACTGGGGGACAAATGCACAGCCTGCAAACCAATGCAGCCTTTAGAAATGTATCATTTCCTCATGGATACCAAGTTTCAGATCAATACACTTTATTAGGCAGTAAACCTAGTCATTACCATTCTCACACTTAATGAGCTTCACATTTTCTATTTCAGGGCTCCTGTAGAAAGCCGAGACAGTAACTATCTTTTTGGGTGCACATTTAGCACACAATTTTAACTGTTCTATAGAAATTTTGTAAAACAAATGTTTAATCAATTGATAAAATAATCAGCCTAAAAAAAAACACTATTTCAGTCGCTTTGCTTGCACTTCATATTTTCCGACAGCATGTTGCATCAAAATACTTCCACCAAGTTGCTGGAAGATTGTAGCAATCAGTCGTCATTGAAAGAGCCCTGATGTTCAAATACTGCCATGGAGTGATTTTCATTAATATTTGATTGCGCGAAAATGTTTTCTGACAAAGAAAGTTAACGACTCATCACTGATTTCAGGATTCTGAACTAAGACTACTGAAAGGTGCTCATCAAACCCAACACTGTTCATCGACTGGAAGCACAAGACAAGCTTTTGTCACAAAGTATTAAACCACAACCCACTAGGGATGGGATAGACTGAACCATTTTTGGTCTAGTTCCAAGTTGGTAAAATATCTAGATTCATTAGGATCAGAATATACAATACTTTTACTGTGTTGTTTGTTCTTTAGCCTCTATGCTAAGTGACCAGCTTCTGCCTCAGCACAGCTGACCTGTGAGGAGAAAATAACAAGGGTAAGTAGGGAAAGGGCTAATGAATGCCACAGATGAGTATTTGGAAAAAAGAGCGTCAGGTAAAAAAAGGATCTTAAATCACATGGGATCATATGGAAGAACCTGGAGCCAGTTCTAATAGTATGTATGACCAGAATATTGAGATATTCAGAATTACTCCAAGTCATTATCAAAAGGAACGAAACACAGCAATATTTGCACCAAAGCCATCTGTTCAAACAACCAAAACATAATGCCTGCAAAGATCAAAGTGGTTATTTTGAGATGGCTTCATCAAGAGACTTCACTAAAGCCAGCACCTCATATTTTAGCTGCAGTAAGAAAATAGAAGGTTTCATGCTACAAAAAGATCAATATTTCATATGTGTGACTGCCTCTGACTCTGGAAAGTGGTCCATTTCCTGCACTACATGAATGGCAGACTGGTTCAGAGGCTAGTGAAAGTTCACTATACTTTTCTGCAAAAGCTACAGATTTTTTCCATGTACTGTGGTTTGAGTTAATGAAAAGTAAAACAGCTGTGTATAAAACTGTGTGGCTAAATGTGTTCACATTGTATGCATGCATATTTGCCAAGTGAAATGTCTACCGCCGGCAAGGGGGCTGTGACAGATGAAGGGGTGAGACAGCAAAGCATGGCAGAAGAAAGAAGCCTGGGAGGGTAGAAGACGAGCGTGGTCCACTGAAACCAATAACAAATTTGGGACATTGGATTATAAAGGCTGAGATAAAGATGAGAAAAATGTGCTTTGTATGACAGGAGCTTGAATAGCCATGTATGAGAGAAAGCTAAAGTAAATTCTGTAAACTACACTACAGGCAGAATATTAATACTAAATTATATGAGAAACTGTAGGTGAAGACAGATGCCAGTTTAGAAGTCATTCTCACATCTTACCACACTTTGTACTTTAGCGCAGTAACAGAAACATGGTTTGATATCTTGGTCTCGGATCTATTTGGTCTCGGTCTCGGACATAGCAGATTGGATGGGATGGGGGAAAAAGAAAAAGCGCATCTTCACAAAACACCATCTTTATTTCTTACGCTCCTCAATTCAAATGCAATCAGTCAGATGCCTCTATTTTAAAAAACGTTACATTGGAAACATTTTCTTAACGGACACTACGCTAACAGATCATTATACACATCGCGTCATGGCGAAGTCGGCAAAAAAATGTCGGCAGGAATAAACTTTGGCTTTAAAAAGCACAAGGAATATATTCAATATTCAAAGATTCAAGATTCAAAACACTTGAATCACTATTAATCCCAGGGGGAAACTGTTTCCCAGGGGGGAGATTGATGCAAAACGTCCCTAAAAAGAAGCATTTTGCTGCATGACGATTTTGTCGAGCCACCTTAACGGAGACTGCTGGGACGTCTACATTCAAACGGCATCTGGAGAGAAAGCACCATGAAAGGTTAGGTAACCAACTAGGAGATCATTAACTAGCTCAGCATTTCTTGTCATGAGAGTGTCAGTGAACATTTGAGAGCTGATACTATCTGACAGGCGCTGGCTAGCACACTAAAACCGATAGCGTGTGCTCAGCTATGACAGGGTGTCCGCGGGGTTTTGGTGGTCTTGACTACAACACTACTAAACACGTTGGATGTGTCTGAAATTTCTGACTTCTAATTGTCCTTTTGACGAGGAAAGTTCGAAAGCATGTCCTTTGGTTTTCTAACGTGATCAAAGAATGGTCTGTGTCTGGTAAGTGATGGTCCATTATGAGAAGACAAAGCTGTTAGGACTGTACTTGTTACTGCTGACTGTCATTTTTCCCCTGGAACCCACTACTCTGTCAAAAATAAAAATCTGACTAATTCACTAAACTAAATCACTTGACAATACCAAAATGTATATTTTTGCTCATCTACAGAGAGATAACTGAGCGACACTGTACTAAACAGACAACGTGAACGAATGATTTAATATGAGATACTTTGGCAGCGTAGCTCAATGAATCAAGGTATTTAAATAACATAAGAACTATCAGTACACAAACCTCTCCTGTTCGACTGCTCAAAGTGCTGACGAATAAAAAGTTATTAACACTGAACGGCGGAGAAGGTTAAACCAGCATCTGGTGCAAAAGTAGTTTAGCTGACTTCACTAACACATAAGCACCAGAGATGAGCGCAAAACAAGGGAAGTCATACTGTGGTCTTGTTCCAGATTAGTGTCCACAGAAACTGCTTTAAAATTGTCTTCTTATGTGATAAATACACTATTTATGTTTTTGGAAAAAATATTTTGGTAATTTGATTTACTTTTGATAATTGGTGTAGTTTTTAAAACATTTTAATATTGATATACTTTCTTACAGGGATGCATCCATCCATCTTTTTCAGTTCTGAGTTATTAACCAAGTCTTCCAGCATACTGCACGTCCCTCTGGCACATGACATAAAATATTGAGTCTGCCCTATTATCTGATAGATCTATCTCTTTAAGCAATATTAGTAGCATATCTGTGCATCACTGTTTTGTAAATTACTGGTGGAGTGTGGCTGCATGTACCTGTGTCTCTGGTGTAAGTGCTTTATCAGCAATGCTGTCCAGCTTTCAACAGTATGTTTTCTTACAGTGGGCTAATATAACACACAACTGTAAAGATGTCCCAATGGAGCTTGATTTGACAAGGTTTCCTGTCAGAGGTCATTTTTAATGATGCTAAGTAGCTTGATTTTGAGTACTGATGGCACAGTTAAGAGTGGAGATGTGAATAGATCTTAAATCATAAATGTGAGGCAGCAATTGAATTTTAAATAGGTCAATCTTGGGACACAGATACTCTACAGTCCTGTGCCTTTGCCCCTGAGGAGGAGTCACCCTCCAGGGCTGTATCTCAGCTGCTGCACAAAGAGCTAAACCGGACTGTTGTTAATACCGCAATTACACACTAGATTTCCTCGCTGGCCTCATTTTTGCCCACACTGCCAGACAAGCTTTTCTAGGCAGCCACCAAGCAAGCTGGTGAGCTGTATAAAGCAAGGAAGAAATGACAATACTCTAAAATCAATCTCTATTTAAACCAGTTGTAAACATTTGTTGATTTCTAAAAACAAAAAAGGTTCATATTAATATAATATGAGGAGACATTTAAATAAATATTGACACACTGTCATAAATATTAAATTGCTCAGATTAGCAAAAAAAACTGATAAGCGATGACGCAGGGTACACCCTGGAGAGACTCTATCCAGACAAAACCCATGCAGACATGAGGAAAACATAGAAACTCCACACAGTAGGGCTGACCATTGGATTGGCCGTCTTCTTCTTCTGGCGTTCTTGCTGTGTGGCAACAGTACTAACCACTGCACCCCCATGCTGCTGTGTACAGCTATTGTTTGGTGATATTTATCATTTTTCCAGTGAAGAATAATGCTTCATACACACAGTGTGGACCAGAGTAGGATAGCTTTCAGTAATTAAAGTGAAACAAAGAAAAAAGGGACCAAAACATTCACAGGGCATCCACAAATAACTTTTTCAGTAAGTTCAAGGAAAAACATTTCAGAAAATGCAAAAGGTTTGTGTGTTTTAGTCAACTAGGTGTCAAAACAGCAGCAACAGAACACACTGAAATCCTGTCAGTTTGCAAAGGGAGGCGGAATTGTAAAGCACATAAATAAATCTAATTAGTTTAATGTGAGTGATCTTTATGGAGAACACTTCCAGGCTGAAAATAAATAATGTACTGGAAAAAGCATCTAGCCCAGACTGCAGCCTTGGCAAAACGTCTACACATAAATAGCAATTCAGGCCCGCGAGAATAAGATAATGCATTCTACTCAGAGAGTGAACAGAGAAATCAGCCTCCCAACTACAGTGCTAAACAATACCAATAAAAGACACACACACACACACAACTCCTGCCAATTCATTACCAGGAGGTGGATAATGCAGGCATGTGGGTTCAAGTGGATAAAAAATACCAGCTGCAAGCACTGAGGACTTCCCCTTAAAATTAATGGTCCCCATCAAGAAATAAAGGAGGCACATGAAGCGGCCTGCTTCACTAATATTTAGAGGACTTCTATTAACTAAGGATGCCTTATGTCACTGATTCCTTTGGAGGTGCTGGAGCAAGAAGACATACGTTACAACGCAACAGTTAAGGGGGATAGTGTTAGTCTGTGTCCCTGTCTGATTCATCCAGAGCCACTGGCTATAAATGCTGTTTGTGCTTGTTCAGTGATGTGACTAAACAAGGGACACGGGGTAAAACATGAAATTTCTATATGGTTGGGATATGAAGGCTGTGTGCCCAAGTGCTCCTCCATAAAGAAGGCTTCACAGTATATTGTGAGCACAAATGAATTACATGGTTGTCGCCTGTGTTTTCTTCATTTTACCACTCCACTGTTGTTGCAGCTTTATTTGCATTTGCATCATCCAAGATTTAAAAAAGAAGACCGGAAAATGTGCATATATATTTTTCTGCGGAGTCTGTACAGTATCTGTGAAGGTTCTCAGTCATCCAGGTCATGGTTGTCTCAAAAACGGTTTATCCAATAGCAACTGGACTTGTTAGGTTTCTTGACGACGTTTCGCCCTTTATTCCAGAGGGCTTTCTCAAGTCTGCCTGACTGACTGACTTGCAGGACTTGCAGTTCATAGTTATCAGTCACAATCAGCTGTTGCAGACTCCTTATGGTATCAATAACACCTGTAGCCGTGAGACATGAATGTCTACCTGCAGAGCGTAGACCAAGCCACTCTGCAAAGCACAAACCACGGCAAAGGACAAATTCCATCTCATGAGAATAAGTTCAGGCCCCAAGGCACGCAGTGTCCTTGACTGTCAGCCAAATCATACCAGGGCCAACTACCAACTGCTATGCCAACTGCTAATAAGAGAATATGGTCCATTAAAACAGGAAGAGGGCTTCACAGTCGCACTAAGCATCAAAGCGATGCAGAAAAAAAAACACACAGTGGTATTGTTGTTACCTTCACCATGCACATTATTATTCTAGTTAAGAACTGCACAAGCGGACGCATACTTTTCCTACACACCCACAACATGACAACTCAGCAAACGTGTGTGACCTAACCTTCAAAGCCTAAAAGCAGGGGCACAAAGCAGAGACATCCATGGACATTCAAAAACAGAGCCCCGAGAAACCCATACCTCAGCAAAGCAAAATCCCTACAACAACAGATCACAATGCCCCTCAGTGAGTCATGACGGTCTTCCAGACCAACTCGTGGTGACGGGAAGACCAAGTCATTGAGCCAGATGCCAAGCATAGCACAGACACAACCCGACTTCCTTAAAAGGAGGACAGGCAACAGAGAGCAACACCTGTGCACCACACAAAAGCATAGCTCATAGAAAAGTGGAGACAGTGAGACGAAACAAAGGTCAGCAAGGTCTGCAGAGAATGCAAAGTGGGCAAAAGAGCTTCCCATCAGCATGCAAGTTCTGTGGCACTTGTTCTCCTCCTCTTCACATTTGTGCTCGACAGTGTTGCCAGACATATGTACAATAATTTTAAAATCAATAATTCAAAAAATCCCATATTGTATGATGATCTGACCTCTTTATTTAAGGGGTCTGTGAGAGTGATGTAAAATTTAAATCCTGCAACACACGCAACAAAAAAACTTGTCAGGGAATGTTGGCAAAACGCTTCAACACAACAACTAAACTACAGGAAAAAAGTAGTTGTTTATTTTCTGTAAGCACTATAGATCCAGAGAGAATACCATGCATAGCTTATGTCATACAATCAGAAAGAAGGACAAGGCAAGAAATTACATGTCAACAATCATCAGTGGGACATTGATATATAGTAATGTATATACAGTAGTTATAAGACATTAAGTTATACCACGTCTCATTCTGGAGCATTAAAATACCTCACATAACACCCCAATCTTCTACGTATGATAATTAATTTTTTACAGCCAACCCATGTGCTCAGTATTGCGATTACCACTCATTGGTGATCGCTAAAAGAACTTGCAGCAAAAAAACTCGATCGAAGCATCCCTAATGCACTCTATGATTCTGTGCATTATCTATGAAACCTAATGAAACAAATCAACAAGTAAAACTTCAAGCATGTTTAAAAGACATAGAGGCCTGGATGTCCTGTAACATTCTTCTTCTTAATTCAGACAAGACTGAAGTTATTCTATTTGGTCCCCAAGGTCTGAGAGACAAGCTATCCAATCAAATTGC
>JAUMHF010000013.1:17406748-17439715 GCA_032359275.1 Microctenopoma steveboyesi
TCTAAATGTAGAATGGGAGGCAGAGCATTCAGCTATCAAGCTCCTCTCCTGTGGAACCAGCTCCCAGTTAAAGTTCGTGAGGCAGACACCCTCTAAAAAACAAGGTGATAAAGCTTATAGTTAGAGATGGATCAGGTGACTCTGAACCATCTTTACCTTATGTTGCTAAAAGTGTAGTCTTTTCTCTCTCCTCTGTCCACTAACCCCAACCGATCGAGGCAGATGGCCGCTCATCGTGAGTCTGGTTCTGTTTCTTCTGTTAGAGGGGATTTTTCCTCTCCACTGTCGCCTAGTGCTTGCTCAAGTGAGACTGTTGGGTTTGTTTACATATACACTTCAAGTACTACAAGTCCTAAACCTTGCTATGTAAAGTGCCCTGAAATAACTTTTGTTATGACTTGGCGCTATATAAATAAAGATGAATTGAATTAAATTGTCATTGAAGCTGAGTGAGCAACAAACAATAATTTCACTCAAAATACAAATTTTAAGCTGCTGGTACAATACTTTAACAATTAATATCTGTCAACACTGGTGCACAGCACAAGCAGCACTTAACCCCTCAGGAATGCGGCCCAAGAGCAGATGTAAGTACCCCGACTCAAGATACACATTCTCAAAAATAGTTGAATGTTAAACACTTGTGTTTTCACAATTACCCATCTGGCCGTCAGAAATTCCAGCCCTTATACATATTTATATATGTTATTATCTGAGTAATAGAGGTGGGACAGCAGAGCGTGATATATGTTTAATGAAGTAGTGAGTCTTGTGGATGACTCTTCGTTATGCTCCACATTAGAAGAAGAAGAAGAAGAAGAATTCACTTTATTGGTCATTGATACATTTTTACAGGTTACAACAAAATTTCTTCTCTGCATTTGACCCATCCCCCCTTAGGGGGAGCAGCGAGTAGTGTTTTACTTTGTTCAGACATTCATTGGAAAGTGTGAAGTGAGGTTTGCATGTCTGAGTGGATACAATATTATACACTGGAGAATGTTTAAGCCATGAGTCAAATAAGTTGCTATTGGGTCTTAATCATTCACAGAGTTGAGGAAAGACACATTTATTCCAAAGCATCACCCTGTATGTGGCCTGGAAGTATTTTTGACCACCAACAGGCCGACCAGTGAGAGTTTTTCATGGTAAATTAAAGGTCACCAGCTGGAAATTTGTCTAAAAGCATGCTCTCATCAAACGGACAGAGGTGTTGACGCATTGACGCAAAACCTCAAGTCTGCAAACTGATTTAGAATTCAGTCCACGTCTGTTTGCGTTTATATATAGTTACCATCTCTATCAAATGTTGATAGCTATGATGGCTAATGTGCCAAGTCATATTTCTCCTCAAATCATCATTAGTTTCTTTTATAGTGGCAAAAACATTTATCAAGAAGATTTTCATCACAATATATAAACATGCCAATGCCCAACCTTCAAGACCACATGCATGTATTATTGGCTCAGCTGAAAATGCATGGCAAATTTGATTCTTTCAGGTCATTTTAACATACAAATATTACTGCAATCAGACAAGAAATTCAGTAAAATACAACAGAGAGAGACACAAAGACTACACAGCGTGCAGCACTACACACAAATCCAAAGATAGACCACATTCAATCAAATCAGTGCCTACAATTTGCCTCAAATGGGAGGGAGTCTTAAGTCACAGTTAGAAAAGCAGGCTGACGGAAGCTTTCTTCTCATCAGCTTGACTCCTCATTTCCCTTCGCCTCTGGCTTTCCTTGTCTCAGTTGAGATGCACTCTTAAGATTAAACTGACCAAGAGACAGTTAAAGGTATTTTCACCAAATGGCGATGTGCAACAGATGGTTATGAATAAAAACGTACCTTTTGTGTTAGAATTTAACAGTTCACAATATAGAGCTATGATTAGAGATAACACACTTTCATTCATGTAGTACATTTTAGAGAATTTGTTCATAATTCAAATATTGCTTATGTATCTATGTATCTGTATCTAGGCAATTAATCATTAATTTGTCCTGATGTAACACCAGTGTTCATCTCTAAATAAAACTAAAATCACTTGGATGTTTGACCAGTCGTAATTATTTTAGCACATTTGTTGCGAATGTAATTCTGCATGCTGTACACATAAATCCACAATGAAGTCTAGAGGCAATATAACTGTCGTCAGACATCATTATGTTTATTCCCTATAAAACTGCTGTAACATGCATCGTCTAAACCTGACATGACTGAGCCAAGGCTGAGCTGGAGATGACTTTAGGTATTGTTTCTGGTTATTTTTGTGAGACCTCACAATGATTTTTTTAGTCAATTTCCCTCTACTTGCATGGAACAACAACAAAAAAAAATCTATATTTATTCTGTCATTGTGCATAATGTATAAAAGCCCTACTACACCACTGGGAATTGAAGTAAGATCATAAAGCGTTTGGCAACAAACCAAGCTAACGTAGAAGCCATATCCAAACTTCTAAAGTGAATTTACTTAGTACTTTGAAATATAGTATTAAAATGAACTACACATGGCTGTGTCCATGAGGTTCTGTGTAATAGTCAGGAAGTGCTAACAAATGACTCTACACACACACACGCAGCCTTGCACGCTTGATAAATGGCTGACTGACTGAGCTATTGTTTTTCTATAGCATATTTCTGCAGCCTACCCCGGTGTCAGCACTAGCCTTGGCAATCCAGTTTGCCACCCAGCATATTTCACCTCCGACCATATGAGAGGACTTTTTAAATCCCAACCAATAGGACTAAGGCTTTGTGAGAACAGACACTGAAGAAATATTTTCCTTTAAACTGTATCAGAGCACACATATCACTGCCTTGTGAGAAGAAGCATTACACAGCAAGTGGTCTGACTGCCCAGACTAAGAAACCAAATGCTAATCCTGCATAGACACTCCAGAAAAGCCATTTCCATTCTGATCTGTGCTGTGGCATCCAGTGAGCAAGCAATAAGATGGGTCATTTATCACACTGAAACTTTTCATTAGGACCAGCACCTTGTTTCATTCACTTATTTGGCAGATTTATTTACCCTTGACTCATTTGGCTTTTAAGGGAACAGGTCCAACTGCAGTAAACAGTCTGTTCAGAAAAGTGAATATCCACAGTACAGTCTCTCTTTACTTTTATTGGTTTGGGGTATAGTTTATGTATTGACACTTTCTGCCGTTAGACATTTAATACTAGTATATTCACATCAGTCTCTGCTTATATTAAGTGCTTTTCAATTTCACTAGCTCTACTCAGACCATCTGGTGTTTGACAGTTTAATTAGTACTACAGAAGCATTGTGATGCTCAGATTACTAGTCCATAAATCAACCAAGGCTGCAGATCCTTATAATTGGGAAGCTTTGAATGTTTGGTATTATTGTTCAGTCATACAGCTACAAAGTCAGATTATAAACTCTGTACGGTGCGTTTACTGTAACACTGAACTAGCTTAACAATCACCTGTAGCTCATATTGTGCAGTGTGAGGATGTCCTGTGTGAAGTGTAGCACACTGGAATACCATCAATAGGCTGACAGGCCAACAGTTAACAGGCACTAGTACTGTATACTGTTAGCTTTTTTTTTCCTTTGACAGCTCAGGCGGGTAGTCTCCAATCTTTTTCCTCATGCACTTCTTCTGCTCCAGGCAACAAAAAAAAAGTACCCTCTCGCTTAGAACCAAACCTACCGAACACACAACGGCCAAACCAACCATATTATATTTTATCTCTATTTTTACTTGCCCTCCAATAATATCTTCGTTTTACACTGGCAATGAGATCATTTCTAATATTTAGACATGCTGCAGTACCCTTATTTCTCTATCCTTAGTCAGTGGGGCCATAGTGGGACAAGTGCATAATGTCCATAGGGGACTGGAAGCATGTTGTATCAATCTCTGACACATTTCCCTCTATAGGGCATAGCAGTAACTGGCTTAAGAACATGGAATAGCATAAAAAATATATAAAGCTTTTATCCTTTTTAAAAACCTACTCGCAGGAATTAAGCAATTCTTCTTTTTTTTGGTGGCTCTAGAATCACAGGCACTGGCTCTAGCTCACTATTCTTCACTTCTCTACTTCCACGCTTTCAGTTAGTGTATACTTGTATACACACTTGGTATGTATTTCATATTTAACTGAAATGCACCAATCAGCCCAAAAATACACTACGTAGTTGGGCAGGGGTCAGTTTCCAAGTTGATTGGAAACAACTATAATATGTGATATATCATATCAAATATTATTTCTCTGCATTTTTGTTATGCTTTTCTTTGCTTGGCAGACGCCTTTATCCAAAGTGACTTACAAGGAGCTAGCGCTGGGTGTCTGGCTCAGGGACTAGTGAGGGATGGATTAGGAGTCAGACGGGGTCTCGAACCTGCGACCTTCTACTTCCCAGTCTGACAACCTAACCCATTCATCTACGCTACTGTAGTGCTGCAAAAAGTAGCACAAAAGTGTTATTTTCAGCTGAAACTTCAAAGAACTGAATATAACATCGCCTTTTTAGCTGCCTGGGACTTCATATATATAATCCCCCCCCCAGAATGACACATCCCATAAACAACAAAGAAGATCTATTAACACTGGAAAGCAGCCTCTGTTTAACTAAACAATACCGGTCTCATCGGAGAGAAAATGACACAAAAGAACCAGGACGTGAACATGGAATCGGCAGCAGCATGCTTAGACAAAAAGCTCCCTCAGCTGTCTCACTTTCAAAAGCCTGTGATTAATTGAGATGTATAATAAGTGCTGGGAGGGATTAGTTCAATCACAGAGATAATGACACCAAAGGATTTGACATTTGTGAGTGTCAACACTTAAGCCCAGCAAGACAAAAATATCAATTATTTTAAGTCACTGCTGTGGTTTCAGCATTAAGAGGATAGTAAAACTAACAGGAAACATCTAGAACAGTCACAGCGACTGAAACGCTGTTTGATGTTTCCGACTGAGGCTGATAGTCACTTCGGCATTCCAGCAATCTGACAACGAACTGCCCGAGGTGGAAAAATGAACTTGCTGTAATAGAGTTTTTGTAGGCAGTGAGAAATGAGGAGCAAGGGCTGCTAGTAATGATGTTATCAGTCACCGAGTTATCTCCCACTCATAGATGAAGGATCTGACGAACCTTCACAGGAAGTGAGTGGTAAACATGAGTGTTGTCAACATTAAAGTGGCAATTTGCTGATTTCATTACAAAGCCACGTTCAGTGATGTTCTGCTCAAAATATTACGCTCATAAAAATAGAAAAATAATCAAGCAAGCATAGGCAATACGTCTTCTAGTTTAAACTGTCATACTACAATTTCATCTTTCAGATAATTTGTGTGTACTGATAGTATTTAACTGTTTGAACCTGTTGCATGTTCTCTGCACTTAAAGAAGCACACACACACACACTCAATTCTAAGAGTCGAACACACAAATATCAAACCAGTGCTGCTGGAATCACGTTTTAATCTCTTTCTGTTTGCCGTTCCAGCTCTGATATGCACTGAGGATAACCTCCATAAATGTGTACATGCTGCTCTGTGACAGCATTATACTGTGTTCTTCACCCCTAAAGTGTAAAGTATACTCAGTCTACAAGAAAAAATAATACCAAGGGTAGAGGCATAAAATAATTCATCACGGTTTTCAGAAAATGTCTTTGAGTATGTGTAGTACCACTGACATGTCAGTGATTGCATTTAAGTATCTTGACTTTGTCTGAAAATGACAAAACATGACATTTCAGCCTAAGACAGCGAGTCACAGGAGCCTATAAATAAAGAGAGGGGACAATCAGAGATCAGTAAAAAGGTTATACGATTGTTTTATGCTGCAGAGGCCAGAAATGAACCTAAAATATGACCTTTGATTATTTGTCTGTGCCTCACTGCTATGTTTTGTCATAGAAATATATCTTGTCAGATCTGTATTTGTTTGCGTTATATTCTCACCAAAACTGAATTACATGCCCCTTTGCAGGAGTTTTCTGTTGCGCTTTAGGTCCGTGCATTTGGGGCTTTGCAAAAACAACAGCAACATTTTCCTCTCTACGGTGAATCAGGAAGAACATTTTATGCAAATGCACCCAAATTCATAATATCTGAACACAGCAAAATGTCTGTTAAGATTCTTATCATCCAGGTCATGGCTATCCCAAAATAGGATATTTGTGTTATTTGTTTAGTATTAGTTCCTTAAATACATTTTGCCTCAGCCAGGCTGCAAAGACTGTTTAACACTGTCCGTTTTACTTACATGCTCTCTGTTGCCATGTTGTCTCGGCACAGGCAGACCACTAGAAGCCTGAAAACTGCAATTTGAAGAAGCCTTTAGGCCAATTCATGCTGATTTTCACAGCCTACAATATGAGCCACTTGGAGAAATGCTATTCAATTACTGCCACCAGTGGATAGAGGGAATAACATATTCCACAGCTTTGTCAGTAGATGGTATACCAGCAAAGAGGAACCAGAGGAGGACTGGAGATAAAAAAAAAAAAAAAAATGAATTATTATTGCTGGTTTCAGGGAGACGCTTGTCCATCCTCAAATCACTGAGTGTAACCATAATTTAAGTTATTAATAAACCACAATTTCCAAAGCTATGATCATGTTCTCTACTGAAAACAGATGGGTAGAGTTGCCTGACAAGTGCAGATGATTTCTAAGTCTCAGAAAATAACAACAGCGATCCTCTCAACATCCCACATCTTAGACTACACACACACACACACACACACACACACACACACACACACACACACACACACACACACACACGTGCTCCATAGGAGGCTGTAGCTGCACACACACACACAGAGAGAAGTCTAAAATAGTGCCTCAGAAGAGCTTTGTTCACAGAGTAGCAGCGAACAACATGGGTGTGTTGGAAGTACGGCTGGTGAAGCAGGGTGGTGCTTTGTCGGTTGTATGTGGACGCACACACCGTGAGAAGCAGACAGACTGTATAGTGTGTGCCCACACGCTCCTCCACCATTACTACATCACGTCACTGGAAATGACCGCTAATGACAGCGCCACTTCTCACCAACAGCGCAGACTTCCGACGACAGTGATGTGGTCCAGATGGAGAAGGATTAAGTGCATGTCGACTGCGTTTGTACTTTGAAGTGTCGACTCGTGAGAGGTGAAAGAACTGCGGGCAGGAGAGAAGAGGCGGACTCGGTGTTAGCTCGGTCCACCTTACGCGGACTTGCGCAACAAAGTTTCCCGTTAGGTCAGGAGTGTATTTAATTCAAACACAGCGCCTAAGAAGATACGACAGCGAAGCACACTGTAAGTTCAGGACAAGGGCAACACCGACCTCGGGTTTTAATGGCAGACGGTTTATCACACAAGCGCCAGTTTGCAGCGACAAAAACAAAACACTGTTGCCAGCAGCCGAGCAAACTCCGCGGCTAACTCCGAAGTAGCAGCGGAGGAATTCCGACACACGCCACAGAACACGCCGCCTGTACTCACTCCGGAGCAGGAGAAAGTCCCAACAGTCCCTCGGCTTTAAGAAAAAAAAGCCCACGGTCCTCGGCGCTCCACATCCAGCAGTCTCCTTCCCTCTCCTCCTCCTCCTCGGCTCCCGCTCCAGCTGCTAGACAAGTTTGCTGACGTCAGGCAGCGCGCGCTCTCCGCCGGCGAAGCTGTTTAGTCGCAAGTGGAATAATAGATGGAAAAGGAGGGAGGAACCGGGGAGGCAGGCGCCCCACGCCGGGGGAAAGCCCTCCACCTCCACGGCCCCGTGCTCTGGAAGAAACACACACGCTGTGTCCTCACTGTTAAAATGCTAAAGAAAGTTGTGCAGAAAGAAAACACACACACAATGGTTACTTCAGTGTTTCAAAGTGTGACACAAGTAGGCGAGAATAGCAGCAAACGCAATATGAACGGGAATAAAATAAAGTGTAGCCGAAGGATGAGGCAGAACAGAGGCTAACAGCTTCAAAATTATACTAATGTCAAAAAATAAGGATTGATAGTATAACAAATGTTTGTAGTAAAATGCCACATTAAATATTGTAAATAATATTTTAAATATTTTGTAATACTCTAAACTGTGTTTAGTATTTTTTCTAAATTAGCAAAATTATTGATGTGACCAGAGCAACTGCTAAACAACAGTATATTAGCTACTATTGCTAGTAGAATTGTATTATAACATTTTATGTGATGTAAAGATCCTTATTTTCACCTATTTGGTTGACTTTAGTTTATTTCCTCCATTGAATCTTTATGAGGTGAAGTTAGCGATCAAGTACTAGTGTGCAATGTAAAGCTAATGCCCTTCACAAGATAGAAATCATCATCGTTATCATTGGGAAACTTTCATCATACCATTTTTCCTAAATTGACATTGGTGTAATATAATGACAATTACCTTTTGCATTGCAGTACAAAATAAATAACAATATACTATGTAATAAAAAATAGTAATTCAGTATGTTCATGTTTATATTTATTCAATCATTTGTTTTTTTGGTGCCAAGTTCTTTTCACACAGTATGCAAGTGCCAAAATCAGCATATTAAATATACATGGGTCAAGCATGTTAGTGTAAGAGAAAAGTAATAATTAATACATAAAATAGTAGTGCCTTACTCAGAAAAACTTCAATGAGAACAGCAGGAACTGGGGATTGTGCTAGCAACCGTGTGGATAGTCCTATTCAATCTTCAGCTGTCCCAAAACGTAGGGGCAGCAATTGGCTTGAGGAACACTGACTATGAATGATCTGATGGTAGCTTGTAAGTGACACTGTGTCTGAAACCATTTGCAGCTTGTGTGACGTTGGATACAGAGGCTGAAGACTAAAATGAATAAAATTAGTAGCATGAAGTTATAAAGACTTGAATTTCTCGCCAAACTGAGTTGCATTGTGGGTAACGTAGGTGCTAGACCTTGGGACAGAAGAAAAAAGAGTGTAACAAAAAAGACATTAAGTCTGGTTCTACTGCATTTATTTAGATTTTTACAAACAGAACAGCAGAAACTGTTCTCTGAGTGTGAAACTCTGAGTCACTGATGTTTTGACTACCTAAAAGAAAGCTAAAATAAGGCTTTCTACAAGGATCAACGACACATTGCATTAACATTAAAACATGAATCCCTTTCTTAGGGATATAAAACCGAATGATTCCAGAAACAAAATTCAAATAGGTCAGTCACTGAGCCGGTGATGAGGGAGAGAGAGATGGGCATTGCACAGTCAAATCTAGGCTCTTGTTTAAACCATTTACAAGAAAATCAAGTTTATTTCATGGCAGCCCAAGTCTGGCTTAGAGATTTCACAGAGGATTATAGAGCTCCTCAAAGGAGTTGGCAGACATTCAGCTTCAAATGACTTTCTCTCATCTAGTTTGCTCTAAATGTATCAGTATCACAGGGAAATCTCCCCAGGTGCTGTCACAGTGTTTATACTCTCTCCGTCTTCGACTAGCTTCTTTTGATGACATTGCAGATACAGTATGTGACTTTGCTCTCAGATGTGAGGTTAGGTCAGACACTGTTTTTCCAATGATGAATTTCAGTGATGGATTTAGGTGTCCATGATGACAAATAATATTGATATTTAAATTATTTCCAATGGCGATCCTTCGATAACCATGGAAGTGCCCCTCTCTGCATTCACATCTTGTATAGTGTCCCCTGCTAAATCGATAGGTCTCATTTAACTGCATAGAACTTAATCTCCACTGATAACATTAATGTGCATCAGTATATATATATATATATATATATATATATATATATATATAGAATAATATTATAGAGAATAAAGTATAGAGAATATTAAGTCTGTTTTTTGTATATTTTTCTTGTTGTCCAAAGAAAAAAGAAAAGTAACAACCACCCTGCTGCCTTAAATACTAAAGTTGAACATCAAATTTGCAATCCTCTACTGAAAATAGTCCCCCACAAACCCCACTTGATTAATATATAGTGCCCCAGCGGTCTAGCAAAAGTATATACTGCCTGCACTATTTCAACTTTAGGTCGTGGGTGTTTGGGGCCATTCAGTATTGCACAGACTGGTTAACAAAGTACTGAGAAAGTACTGACAGATTAGTTTACAGGTCAGGTTCAGCAGCATTAGATTAGCTGCTGCTGTTTGGGGTTTAAAATGAGCTTCAATGTGTTGTTTGGGTTTAAATCACATGATCACTCATGATTCATGATTCATGATCATGTCCCCATTCAGACAAGAAGTCTGTAAGGGTTACTGAGTCTGATGTGTAACTTCAACATACTGAAGATGCAGTCAAACCGAGATTCACCATCATAGGTCCAGTGGACTGTTTTATTATTTTATTAATGTATCATGCTAAATGTATCTGATTGTAAAATTACAATTGAAGCTAAGTTATGACTGCACCATTTTACTATCAGGACAAACATGTGTCCACACGAAGTATGTTTCATTTGTCCTTTAATGTAAAGTCACAATACAAGCACTGATTCAGGCTTTGTCACCGTCACTGCTGTTTTAGTGTAAGCTACCGCTGTACGTGGGATACTGCAGTAGATTCAAAGGAAACAGGGGCAAATGAGGTTATGTTAGTTCCACCAGTGCCAGCTGCAGGGTCATCAGCCAGGGGCCACCATTCACAGATGTTTCGCCACTTTCGCTCTGGAACATCTGCGGGAGGTGGAGAAGTGGCCAGGAACATCTCCCTTCCACCCCCTGCAGCTGCGCCCTTGGATTATTGGAAGCCCCTGTAAGCTGGCTTTTTCCCACCAGTCATCTCTTATTAGTCAAAGACAGGAGCTGCCCTTTTTCAGCCTCCTATGCCAGGTCTCACCGTGCCTTCTTGAGCTTAGCTCCCTGCATTTTTCACATTTTCACACATCTTTCAGGCAGCATCCTGTTGAATGACTGATGTAGTCACCGCCTCCACTCTGCACTGACCCTGCCTTTACCCTGCGCTACTTTACCAAGTCACTTTCTGCTATACCTGTGCTCAGAAAAATCAGATGGTTTTAAATCCATCCTTTTGGTTTTAGCTGGATGACTAAACACAAAGTCACTACTTGCATGTGCATTGAAATTTTCTTCTCTATGTAAAAATTTTAAAACAACCTCAAGAAATTGTGCAGATAAAAAAAGCCTCTCAACGAGACATGAACTATAATCTGAAGCTTACCCTATCTTCGCTTCCACATCTGCAACAAACGTGAAGCTACAAATTAGGTTTGACCAAAGGATTCACTTTATTCAGAGGTGTTAAAGGCTGCTTGCGCTTACAGCCATGTATTTTCCTTTTGTTGATAGACTGATGGAGGAAAAAAAAACTTTCTGGTGCTGATTTGCAGAGCCGAGCTACCATCAGCGTCATCCACTTTCTCCCAATTTAATGTTCTTTTTGTCAGCTAGCTCCCATGTATGACTGAGCAGGGAAAATAAAACTGTGTTTCTTTTTAAAGGGCTCCATGCATTAGACTTGCGGCCTCCTCCATGTGTCAAAGCCTGCTGATTTTAACCGTGAGCTGAACCCATCTCCCAGCTCTTGGCATATTTAGCATATAATCATTTAGCATCACAGCTATATCCAGGCAAATATTAGAAAATCACATCACCTCCATCCTGCACATTAAGTCTGACTGAGGAAACAGATATAAGACTGTATTTTCCTGTTGCACTGAATTTATTGCGTTATGCAAGAGCAGCTTATTCGAGCTACCTCCATTTCGTACTGTTATTTGCAATCCCATTCTCAGTGCATAACAAGGGACCCTCTTTTCACAAAATACTCATCATCAGCAGCCTAAATGCATCAATTTCTTTCTGGTGCGTTACGGGTGCACATTAAGATCAGGGCTGCACTAAAGACATTTCTAAATATCCATCATTGTTGCAGCTCATCAGCACAGCCGTCAGCCGACATCGCCATCGAAGTGACTGATGTAGAAAAGTGCACAAGCAGAGTTTGCCGTGCTTTTCCTCCAGCACCCACACGGGAGACGATGAGAGTCTGTTTTTTGGATTAAACAGAGAAAATGAGACTCATAATTGCCAGTACCGTCTCTCCCAGCCACTATGCTGTTTTACAGCTTTAATTCAATGCAGCATCATGCTTCTAGTTTCTGCTCTTCTCTTTGTAGAAGAAGCATTTGTTGTTTGCTGCTCAAATCTTTAAGCTGAGGTACACTTTGCTATGCTTGAGTTATGGCTCTAAGTTCTAATGCGGTGGAAAGTCGGCTTTCCACACCATGTCACTATTTATCACACACATTAGCAATTGTGAAGTGAAGACAATGATTAAATACAGTAATTCGTGTGTGGTGTAGCGCCAGTACTCCAGGTCAGCCCCACGTTTTATGCACAGTGTGGCTTCCAGTTTAGCAGCCTCATGTTCTGCTGCTGCAGTAATCTATGTGAGCTGGTAGCGAGTAGCAGAAGGTATTGATGTCACAAAAAGCAGCCATTTGGGAGCTGTGCTTTGACAGTCTTTACTCATCTTGTGTGATGGTATTGGCTAAAAATTTCACCATGATTGCATGCATTGTCATGCCTAACACACATCACTTACTCCTTCATCTCTTTTCCCTCACTACGTGTTCTGGATCCAGACAGTGGAGTGAATCTGACATCGCAACACAAGTGGGCTGAATTGAGGCTAAGCATTTCTAAATGGTCTCTGCATTAATATGTCTCTAAACACAAATCAATATGCCTGGAAAAATGTAACCTAACCGTGACTGGAATTTCATACTGAGATATTATTTTTGTTTCGACTAGACTTCAGAGAGAAGTTTAAGATTTAAGAGTTAATAAATAAGGGCAAAGAAATAGCCCCTCATGAATGTTTGAAGAATGAACAGTTCTTAGAGAGTGGCAGCAGCAAAATAGTAAGACTGAAGATATTTGATGGAAGCAAGACGCTGGACTGTAGCACCACCAGGATAAACACTAAAAACCTCTACCAGTCAGAAAGCTTTATACATATGGGACACAATCATCCATCCATGATTCACCACTTAAGTAACCAGGTTCTAGTTTTCATCCTAGTTAACTAAGCTCTTCAGGTAAATGATCAAACCTGCTTTGATTCGAGTGGGGAATTAGATAAATTGACTTGTCCATTTAGATGTTTTCTGCCATGTAAAACTTTTATAAACAGATTTCTAATCAGCTTTTTACAAGAGAGCATGGACATGACAAAAGGCTGCAGATAAGTTGAGTAGCAAAGTGCAGTGCCTGGATGAAAGGAGAGTTTATTACATGAGACTCTTCATGTTTAAATCAAAGTCTGGCAAAAACTGAAACTAATACAAAGTGGCCATTACAAGACTAAATATGTTGCTGTGTCTCCATTGTATTTCTCACTGTGCACACAGTAAAAACAGCAATAAAGATGATAGGATAGAATAGAATAAACCTTTTTTATCCCACGAATAAGAAATGTAAGTGTTATATACACAAAGTAACTCTATTTACATAAGCACTCAAAATATGTACGTACTGATAAAAATTATGATGATAATGATAGTAGTCTCTGACCCATGAATAAGTTGGCAGTAGAGAAAAAAAAATCACATTTCTTGTGTGTTTTGCTGGATATAGATACGTGCATAGATATTGCGTATGTTTATGGATTTACAGCGATCCAGTTTCTTATGTGGTCATCAAGTCTTAAGAAGCAACTGTTTCTTTCAGTTCTGCTTCTCTCTCACTGCCAGAAGTTGAAAAAAACTGAATGCTGCGTCATGGGTGTCAAAGGTGAGAGAAATGGGAAGTTAGGGAGCTGCAAATGCATATACAGTCTGAGCACCATATCATAACATGTGCATTTTAAACCAGCTAGGGTTGGAATTTAAGTTTGTTATGTGATTGCACTGTGATTAAAATTTAGTCAGATTTGGGGAAAGATCGTGGTTTGGTCTAAAATAACTGAGGGCTGGAAACAGGTGTGGTTGCAGAAATACTGTGAGATTCAGAACTTTAAATTTATAGTTTTATTACAAAAATAAAGGAATCAAGATAATAAGGAAACAATAGCAAAGCAAGCTGCAGCAGAAGCCAAAGCCCCCACCCCAGGGCGTCGGCCTCCTTATAACTATAACCTTCCTTCTTCTCCGATTAATACACATAAGCACAGTCAAATTACACATCTAGAGGAGGCCAAAGTTTACATAAGTGGTGATGGCCAAACTGGATAGTTCCACCTACTCCCATCCGGATTTCTTACGAAACATTCTGATCGAATTAACGTGATCCAGCTGTGGAAGCTCACTTTAGCTCAAAAACAAGGGGTCATCTCAGGACCCACTGCACTCAGTATCCAGTGCCTGGCATTAAAGGAGTGCCTGATGAGGCAATTGTGGGAAACAATAACATAATTATCTGATCAGATGAGGATTGAGATTGTCTGCTTAACAGTTTCACCCAACTTCCCCCTTTGTTGCCATACAAGTCACAAATGTTCTGGCTGCCAGAGAGGTTGGTTACTTAAACATGCTAAGGCGATTGCTAAAGCATGTGATATGTGAGTAATACAGTTTTCCAACCAATGTCTCAAATTTTCCTCTTGCAAAATCATTGCTCTTGTTCCGCATAGGTTGGGGATTGTTCTATTAACTGAGGGGTTTGAGAAGAGCTTTTAAGTGTTCTTGAACTATAATTGTCTCACATTATTCCAGTTACTTTTCCATCTCAGCTTGTTGTCAGATCCCTTATGAAAAACATGCTTAAGAGGTTGTACTAAAGTTTGAGTGCATTGCATTTTCTTCTGAACTATAATAAAGCTTAAATAGCCTCATCTCTCTGTCTATCTCTGCCTAACTGTCTGCCTCTTTTCACCCTGAGCCCAGTGAATAATTGCTGTGGCTCCACTGAAATACACACTACCATTCAAAATCTTTCAGTATTAGTTATATAAATCAAACTATTTGTTTGACATGCAACTAACTGTTGCATGTCACATAATCCTAGCATTTAAAATTATAAACATTGTGCAACACTGGCTTTGATTTCCTTGCAGCGTCTCTTCTGGAGGGGTTTGGGATCAGTTTTTTACATTATTTTCATGCTACAGCCAAAAGATATCAGCGCTGCATCTTGTAAGGTGGATGTCAACCCTTGTCTTTGTCATGTTCTTCAAACCATGGAGTATTTTTTTACTGTGGCACTGTGCTGCTAAAAGACGACCCTGCCATTAGGAAATGTTGTTCAAATGAAAGAGTGCAGTTAGTGGTATGTGTCAAAATGACAGCCCCCTGAATGCCAGGACCCTGGTTTTCAGCATAATATTACCCAGAGAATCATGCTGCTTCCCCCCACTTTGTCTTCATCCCTTAGTTCATGATGCTGTGATCTGTTCCCCAGCTGAATGACACCATCCACATGACATAAAACAACTGTCCATTATAGGCAGTGGACAATCAATGAGCCCTCCACTTTATGTATTCAGCACATGTCAAGTAGCGGAGATGTACAGCCAATCAAAAGTAACGTGAAACAGAAAAAGAGATCAGTGAAGCCATCTGGTACTGAACATGAAAACTAAGAATGTGATTGCAGCCTCGGGCAACTGAGACCCAGAGGGCAGATACAAGTAAATCAAATCTCCATTACTGGGCTGAAGAGTCTGTGTGTAGCAGATGCTATTACCTTCATTATCGTGATCCTTGGTGAAATACAAAAGAGAAAAAGCTGCTGCTCATGAGCCTTATTTTACTTCTGAGGTAATAGTCAAAGACGCTGCATTAGCTGTGCTAACCCTGTCTGGTTCCCAAAACAGACAAAAGTAAATTACTTCAATTTAGCACTGGTCCCTTTTGTTTTAGAAGACATCAGACATACAGGCCGGTTTGTGCTTATCTCCTTTATTCTTCTTTGGATCCAGTGTTTTTCCATTTAAAGCAAAGCAACATTCCTCATAATATATTTCAGTTTTCTTTGGTGCATTGTTTGTCTTTAGATGACAGATTAGGTTTATACTAAAGGAGCCTTCTTCATTACACATTCTCCAAAAGCCATCAGTAAAACAACTAGCCATCTCTCCCTGAGACTGATGTAGAGCACCCATCCTTTTCTTTTTTAAGACCTTGCCAATTGGTGCTCTTGTTATCAGAGGCCTGCAGGCCTGAGCATTCCCTCCACAAAGGAACACCGTTCTCCATCACTCTGCATGGTAATTTAGGGAATAAAAGCCTGCGTGTCTAAGATCATCCCAGACATGCAATACATTTAGAGGAGAGATTATGTTGCTTTTTTCCTCCTCCACTTATGATGTAATATTAAGTGGGAACAGGAGACAGTGAAAAAATCAAAGTAGTTTCTAGACTTTTATTTATTTTTATTGACATAAAAATACAAATAAAGATCTGGGCTTTATTAAAAACTTCACTCACTCAAGTCCCATAAAAAAAATAATTCAAAGAAAATGCCTCACAAATTCCTGAGAGTGTCTCCTTTATATCATATTATGATAACAGGATGTTCTTCCAATTGTACACTGTAGATTTCAGCCATTTGGCCACTGTGCCTGTTGAATCAGGTGTTCTGATGAGTGATGCACCTCAGCTGAAAGCAGGCAACTTGCCTTTAGTAGAGATTGGTGGATGGATTAGAGCAGAGGATTAGAGAAGCTCGCTGCCATTTTTGCTCTTTATTCTTGTTCCTTTTCCTGTTGTTAGAGAGCTAAATATCCCCCATGTATAACCAACAATTTTTTGTTGGTTATACATGCTCAAGTTTGTTATGTATTTTCAGCAGTTCATGAATGCACAGGATCTGATACTAACAAAGTTCATGATGTCTGTGTAATTACCTGCACAGGTTGTATTACTGTTAATGTTGGATTTCTTTTTTTTTGGTTTGTTTTAGCTGAAGTTGTGTATTTTCAGTCATCCTGCCAAACAACTGACCTTGAAAGTTGATGTGAATAATGGCTTTTCCTGCTTGGCTGCTCGTAATGACATTTTAAATGATGTGGCATGAACGTGACATTAACATACAGATATGAGGGTGCTGACTGACAAATAAATAAATGTATTTATTTGTTATATAATTCTACCTAAATTATGGAAATGACTTACTAAACTAATTATTATGTGCTGAAATGCTGTACGTAGGCTAAAAAGATTCATATATTAGAACCTATTTCTTGAGTCTTGAGTACAGTTTTTTTTTTTTTGTCCACAATGACTCGTTTCCTGCTCATTAGAATTGTCTATTGTGATTTTCAGCAGGGAACTATGTTACTTCCTTTGATTCTAAGAGACTGGATAGTAATTGCTGAGGTCAGTCAGAGGTAAAAAGCAAATCTTGCTTCAGACATTTCAAGGATTCAGGGTGGTTTTAACCATAAGAAAGGGTTTCTACAATAACAGTAAGCAGATCTATAATAATTAGTGAATCTTCCAGCTCTTTGCTTCTACACTGTCTCAAAGCCATCGGTCAAACCTGTAAGCCTGGCAGCTTGTTGCATACGTAACAAAGTGGAGGCCTTGCTTTGAATAAACCTATTGAATCCAGGAATATATTATTCAGGAGCGTTGATTCATTATCCAGCTGTGAGCACCAACAGGATGTAGAGAAACAGAAGATCAAAAGCCACAATGAGATGACTTTTCATCTTTGTAGTGGTGAGTAGCTGCTAGACAGTGTGTGTGTGTGTGTGTGTGTGTGTGTGTGTGTGTGTTTCCTGCAGAGTCCTGTGTAGTTTATTTTTGTCCCGGAAATCCTTAAATAAAAGATAACAATATGGCGTTTATAGACAGGCAAAATCAAACATTTAGGACACAGTATTTAGCATTCGTTTCCAGGGTGCATAACAAAAAAGAGGCTGACATTAGTGTGTGTATGTGTGTGTGTGTGTGTGTGTGTGTGTGTGTGTGTGTGTGTGTTCAGTAGTGTCTTTGCCACTTTTATTGCATTCAGTGACATTTTAGTGGCACGTTTTTCAACTGTCAGCAGACAATAAAAGTCTTAATCAGTGTCAGGACAGAAGCATATACATAGTATAAACAGGGAAATGAATTGTGACCAGGGCCTTTTCTGGTCTGTGGGGGCCCTATGCAAGATTATTTTGGGGGCCCCTGTTTTGATTCTATATAACAAATTTAAACCCTTTAATTATGTGTTGCAATGCATCATAGTAGGGTCTCAAACCTGAATTAAAAACATTATTCAAGATTCAAGGGCCCCACTGCTTTTAAACCTAGGGCAGTTAAAGAGTTGGATATGACAGTGGGCTATGTTTAAATATTTTAAATGACTGTGCGTCATTCACTGAGAAAGGTCAGATAATTAAACCTCACTCAACACCCACAACTTCATCTCACAGTTTCCACTTTACCATTATGTTGTGATTTGATCGTGTCAGAGAAAATGTTGTTGTCTATTATATGTATATACGTAATATAATTGTTTTCTTTAAAAGTGTATTCAATCGTTTTAGATTTAGAATTAAATTTAAATTCATTTTTACTGAACTCTGCCGTTCAGTCCAGGAAATCTTTTAGGGTCTTTTAACTCTGTTTTGGTTTTTATTTTCCACCACTTTACTATATTTATTCAGTTTCACATCATTTGAAGTGGCAGCTTATAATAAAAATTCTCACTTTACTCATGCCTTTGGAGATATTGTTGTTGGACCGCTGGCAGACAGTACATGTCAGTGCAAGTACAGGGTTTCCGTGTCCAAGGGCACTTTGACACATATCCCCTCAGGATTGGGAATCAAACCTCTCACCAGCACGACTGCTTTATCACCGCAAAGATGCTCCCTGACAGGGAATCAAAGACATGCAACGAGTTGGTGAAGATAGAGGAGCCCTGAATAGATATTGTGATGAGTAATTAGTGAACTCTAAATAAGCTTAATTTAGCAGCTAAAGAGCTAGTTATCTTTATCTTAGTCTCAGCTTCAGACCAGCACAGAGCTAAAAGGAGCATAAATATTCTACAATGTACATAAATATGTTTAACAGAACATTTTTATACCCATAAAAACCACGCAGGTTTAAATTATATAAAACACAATCAAGTTATGAAACAAAAATATGAGTATATAAGTAACGTGTGACCATGAGACATTTCTATTGTGGTCCTGGTCTGTCCAAGTTTATGACAAGAGAATTTACTACACTGAAGCCTATTACTGTCACATAACATTTAAATGATGATTTTCACGAGCAGCACTATGCATTATACCTTGCTTGCATACACAAGTCAGAGAAATAAGCTGCCCTAGATCCATGTGCAGATAATGAAAATTTGCCACCCGCACACTTATAAATGTGCTACATATTTCTAAAGTTAAAGGGAATTAATCTGCGTATACTCCATGTTTATTTGTCTTGTGATTATTTTGTGCGTGTATGCACACAGTGATAATATAAGACAAAAGGGTGGGAAGCTGATGGGACGCCAAATTCTCTTTCTCAGTGGGCGATGACCAAATATGTTCACCACGCACGATGGCCCCCACAAGCACAGTAGATACGAACTTAAAAATCCCATTAAAATGGGTCAGTAGATAAGAGAGATGAGTATATGGTGCATCAAGTGATTCCCAATTTCACACCTCAACATATCTCCTCCTTTGTAGCCAGCATGGGGCTGAAGTTGGAATAAGTGAGGGGAACTGCATATGCAACACGACAAATCCTATTTAGTTCAGAAACAAACTGTGTGCTATAACTCTGCTGATGGCTGCAAAAAATACCCACCAAAATCAAATATCACCAAGTCTCAACCTCCCACCTCTTAATTGCAGCTTCAGGTCCACAATCCCGTTGGAGATGGTTTGTTCCTCCATAACGATTGCTCTCTAGAAACTATGCCTGCCCTTTCAGAGCCAAGGCAAACCACCCTAACCATAAATCGCTCCTTGATGTGGCGTGGGTGGTGCTGCCTGCTGTTTGACCCGTGTCCTGTCAACAGACTGTGAACTAACTTATCCAAGTTTTCTTCACTTTTAGTAATACCACGCCACAGTTGACTGATAATACAATTTTATCAGCTGAATACTGACTTTTTGCTTTTTTGAAATCTTGCTTTACGCATATTAAGAAAAACTTAGTACAGAATAATTAATTCAGTTACAGCTAAAAGTCTATAGTAAAATAAAAGTTGGTCTATGTTGCTGATAGCAAAATAGTTTGGCCTGATCACTAAAACCATAGACACAACAGGCCAGCGCTGTTTGTTCTTCTCCAGTAATTAATGCATTTTCATATTTTGCTCGTGCAGTTTCCCATGATCAGATAGAGGATAATTGATTGACTGGTTGGATTTTTTGTAGTTTGACAGTGTTGAAAAATATATTACACCGCACCTAAGAGCACCATAGTATGATTAATTTCAGCGATGAAATAAATAAAAGTGAACAAAACAACCTTCAACCTCTACTTGTATTTCCATAATATCTCAAATGTCAAAATTCTTCCTAAATATTTCTACTTTTGGATTTTCCTATTGAAGCAAGTAGGAGACAAGGAGGATATATTTTAGAAAATGTTCCGCATTGACAACTCAGAAATGTTTCCCTTCCAGATGCAGAGGACGGATAAGCATGTCACAGTGAGAGTCTTTAAGGGCTGAATTATGACTCATCTTTGAGAAATACAACTGTTTTTCTAGCACAGTGTTTGGAGACCCCAACTACCCAGGATGCACAGCTGGCAGTGCTGCACTTGCTGCTGCAGGCCACCAGGAATTCATTACTTAGCCTAGCCATTGATTTTCTTCCTGCCTACAAGGATGTGCCAGCGAAAATATGAACAGCTTTCAAGATAGATTGCCATAATTCATGAGGAACGTGAATGACATTTTATCATAACAATACTTTTTGGAGTTAAATGGAGTTGGTCTTTTCCTTTTTTATACTTACACACTCCTAGATCTAACATGCCGTCTTTTTGGTTTTCGCTCCTTTCAGGGTAACAGATGTTGGATTTTTTTGCATAGATGCTAACAAACATAATAAAAGTATAGTATGTTTTTAAAATATTAAAAACACTTTCATACATTTGCAGCAACAGAATTCACAGGATCATCAGCTCATTGATAAAGACAACATGGAGACTTTAATAGGTCCACATTAGGGTGCATTAAGAAAAGAGCCTTGGTGGCGCTACATAGATCAACGCACCTCATTCACCCAATGCAGTTCCATTGCATGGTCATCTAGTGCTCACTCCTGGCAGCCTCTTGACCAGCTTCACGTGTGCTGCATGTTTATTTAAAATCCAAGTTTGAGTCATATTTTTTGAAGTATTTCCTTTGCATTGCAGAATAATTTCCCTTTGACATACAGTATGTTTGTCTCTGAAGTAAACTGTAAAGTCTAAAGGTTTCTATTTATTTCTAATAAATCACTTTAAAAAGACAGCATATTCGTCTGCATCAAGCTTGATAGTAACAACAAATTAGATCTCATTCCCTCAAAAGAATCTGTTTGGAATGAGATTGTGCCCCAGTAGGGTCAAAAGAACAATGTCAGCAGCTGCATGTGTGTCAGGATACAATTCTCGTGTCAGAGAGTCGAACAATACAAGATGTGACAGTACAGTCTCTGCGTAGTAATCCAACCAACAGCAGCCCAAGGCAAGACAGAGATGCAAGGGGAGAGGAGGAGAAAGAAAACTTGGCATAGAAATCCTAACAGATGCCCTGGTGCACTGCACTGCAAGGAGGAAATGTTTTTGTACAGGCGGGTGACACATTAAAAGAAAAACTTGAATAAGTGTGAGTGAAGAAACATGACAAATGCAAATGTTACCACACAGGTACACGGCTTATTACAACAAAGCAATTAAAATCCAATCCAAAGTAGCTGAGCAGGACCAGTCGATTCTGATTTTGGATCAAGATGTCAGGGTCTTTGAAATAGGGTCATATCTGCATTCAGCACTAGAGGAAAATCATCAGTTAAACTGTGGCTGATCTGGCACATTTTATGGTGAAGTGTGTCTGTGAAGATTCTCATTCATCCATGTGAAGAGAAGGTTTAATCATGGAAACTGGACTTCCTTCTCTAGGTAGAGACGTTTCGTTCTGCATCCACAGAACCAGGGGTTGAACTGTTACATCTTCCCTCCTGCCTTTGTTTTGTTTAACGAACCCGTTCAAGTCAGATGTGAGGTGAAACTAACCTGGAGGAGCAATCTGGGACCTCTCACCAACTTACCTCAGATGAAAAAGTTCTGTGGATGCAGAACGAAACGTCTTTATAGTGAAGTGTGTAAGTGCACTGAATATTCATTTGAAATCTCACTGATTACTCATTTCCTTTAAAAAAACCCGGCTGAAAACATCATAACATGCATTGTAACAATACTGTGCATGTGAAAGTTAAGTTACATAAAGTTGGTTTGGTTTGTCTGGATTATTCAGGGTCTTTACTCTGTCCCAGCGGCCTGGTAGCTCAGTGGGTTAGGCGTCAGACTGGGAAGCAGGAGGTTGTGGGTTCGAATCCCGTCTGACTCCTAGTCCATCTCCTACCAGGTGTGTCCCTGAGCCAGACACCCAGCGCTAGCTCCTTGTAAGTCGCTTTGGATAAAAGCGTCTGCCAAGTAAAGTAAAGTAAGTCCGCCCACTGTGACAGTGATCTGAGTGAGCACGGTGCCTACCAGTGTGAACCTCTGCATGGGACCAACAAAACTACCCTCAGCACAGCTCTGCACAGGCAATTTTAATCAGTCCTTTATTGCCATTTTAATTAAACAAAATTTCCAAAAATAATTTGGAACCAGTTGCCCTGAAGACTGCGATTTCCTTCTCGGTGGATCAGCCAGTGTTCTGCTTGTTCTACGTGGCACCACATCAGCTACCAAGTATAGCTCAGAATCTCAGGGTCTCACAATTTGACTTAACAGAAACATTTTAAATACATATAGCCACAGATTTTAGGTTTTGTTGCACTGAAATATAATTCATAGACACCTTAGAGGATGAGGCTGATAATCCATTGTTTTATTACTGGCTACAAATCCTACTGCAACTTGCCATGTCTGTGGCTCTCAGGAATGAGCCCATGTCTGGGTCCTGGAGACATACAATAAATGTTTACTATTTTAAATACACATACATATTTCACTCAAACAGTAGGAAACTGCAGTTTTCATACCATTGTGAAAGCTCCTTAATACATTTCTGGAATTAGAGAAAATATATATATCAGGCTTTGGATACATGTGAAATTATTATTGGGATTGGGATTTCATATTTTCCTGAGATTTGTCGATTAAGACAAATATAGAATCTCACTGCAATGACGTGATATTTTATCCTAATTTAATTGCATTTAATTTAAGAAGTGAACACGAGTCTTACATGATGAAACTGAAGAGTAATCTTGGACTAAATCAAGCAGTGGGATAATAAAAGGATTATCGAATGTGCATTCTGAATCACATTAATCACGTCCCACGATGAGATGAATCTTATCTCCGCATAGAGCTCCTAATGAGCAGCACGCCACTGAGGTTACTCGCTGAGAACGCTTGCACTCTGCATCACTTCCTGCGGTGTACACTAATAAATGAGGCGCTGTGCTTTTTGCAGGGCTGATTACTGGCCCGTGCTAAAACCCTCACTGCTCCATTCCATTGAATCATGTCGGCCTTGATACTGGGGGCTACGCCGGACCAGATGGCTTTAGAGAGGAGGCAAATCGGCTGCTCTTCTGCTTTGTTAGTAGGTCATTCCACTGAGACACGCTTTGTTGGTGAGTTGCCAAGATTCATTACAGCCCTGCTCCACATTCCTCCATGTTGTTTTGGACATTAGCAGCTTTGCTGTGGTGTTAGCTTCTATCCTGTTCAACCTGTGGACGTGGCCTCAAACACAGAAGGAAGTGTGTATAGAGACACTACTGGTAAAGGAAATTAGATAGTGATGGTGACACACACCTCCACTGCAGACAGAGTGGCTCATCGTAGCAGCTTACAGGAACCATTCCCATATAGGCGGCTGACCAGCCTCTGTCAGGGCATCAGAACATATGAGGGAATAAATATGGGACTAAATCTAGAAGGATTGTGGAAGACTGATTGACAGGTGTGATAGGTGCACTTGGTTGGTTTATTTGTTTGTTCCTTACTTTTCCCATTTTGGCCAGAATAGCCACAGGGTGAAGAAAACCTCAGTGAGGAAACAGGTTGAAAAATACCTCCAGAGGCATTCCCCATCCACATTTCATTTCCCAAAGATGAGTTTCTGCTGCCCAGCGCCATAGTGCTGCAGGCCATTCCCGCACACAGTGAACGGCCCGGGTTGGCTTTTCAGCAGCTTGATGAGCTGTCATGAAGTTGTCACTATAATGGAGTTTGGGCTGAACTGCACATTGTGGAGCCACCAAAGCAGCTAGGCCCTAGCCATTTTTCAAAGCACGTACATTTCCAAAAACATTTGGCAAAGAATAAAGCCCATTTCCTTCTTTGGTTGCCCTCATCGTTCTGAGGTTGCTGTGCTCGAGTGAGTAATTACCACACACAAACCCACACTGCAACACACGCACTCAAAGTCACATGCTCATTGACAGGAATTAATATCAATAAATAAGCAATCTGCCTGCTTCACCACACTTCATAAACTGTGTGGCAGGTGTTATTATGCTGTTATTGCATGTATCGCTAATTTTGTTTTCTATCAAGCAAATCTCACGGCAGCAGGCAAAAACACGTGAGTGTACACAGTGGTCACTGTTGGTTGCACAAACCAGATTCCCAGAGGGAGTAGAGCTTCTTTTATATGGCGCGATTAGTCTTAATGAGCCAATTCAACGGAGCGCTGCCACACACTCCTCATCAGTGAAAGCTATTGATCACAGCTTTAAAATGTTAACGCCATCACAGCAGTAGAGAAAAACCTGCTTAACTAGCCGGCATTTCTGATCCATGCAAACATACAGCCTGAAGGTCATAAAATAATTGCAGTAATGACAGAAGATCACATACTAGATTCATCACAGGCTAAGTTCATATCACATTAACCAAGAGACTAATCTGATTTTTACACTGAGGTTTTTTTTTCAGTTCAGATCTGGGTCATGTTCGTGTGTGGTCCCAGATCTGATTCACATGTGATCTCTGACAGATCTGAATCACGTTATCTCATGTCCGTGTGCTGTCATCAGTCAGTGTCAGGATCTTACTGTGTGATGAACATAAAAGAGAGCAACAACAGAGATTTTATTTCATACAGCGATGAGCATGTTTCTGTCTGGTTGGTTCTCTCATTTATGTTAATGGCGCCATCTTTGTGACACCACTTCGTTTTTTTCCGTAGTGCAAAATTGTTGATCTGCATTAAACGTACACTACCATCAAGCGCCTATAGAAAGGATCATTAACAAGTGAAACACATTCCAGGTCCGTACCCAGACTCTGTCCTGTCTGGTCCCAGAGTCGGCGGAGATTTTGACTGGCGGCTCTTATCTGACAATTTTCTGTATGAGTGATGTGCTTTTCGCAAGAGCCAATGCTTTGTAGAGAGTGGGAAGGAAACTTGCATCTCTTCAGCTATGAGATCTGCTCCTAATGGTTAAAAGTGGAAAGTGAAATGCCCAAATATAACTAAGCACAGAATTACATCTGAGAAATGCATTAACAGCCAATTAAAAAAGAAGACTGAGGTGTGCAAAACCAGCTGCATGAAGCTATGTATAACGCTCAGACTTTGAGCTCAGAAGATGAGTCCACTGATTTGTCTGACAGTGCTCAGCTTTTTTCTTATGTATAATTGTATGTAGACTGGATAAGTAAATAAATAAATATTTTTTTATATATATATGATGCTTTGCTAAGGACGTACCACGTGCATGCTTGAGAAGTGTTGGAGGAATAAAAAGGAAAGCAAAATGCAATACAAACAAGAGCAGAGAAGTACTAGGTTTGGCATGAAGGTTCACGGAGGTGGTCGCGGTCACAGAATGTTGCCAGAACAAGCAGACTGACGAGGTGGGTTGGGGTGCCAGGGCCTAGGAGAAGGGTAATCAGGAAAGTGGTTGCAGGCATGGAGGGGCAGGCACAGCCTAGGGTGGAGCCGGAGCAGGTGAGACAGGTATGGATGCAGAGGAGAAAAAGCATAGCAGCCGAGGGGAGAGAGAGCAAGAAATGAATACAACAAACAAAAGACATAAGTAATAGTGCAGCAGAGGACACGCATTAACTTTTTTTTTATAGTAAAACAGAATGAAATCGAGCAAAAACAGAAAACTGTAACATCCAAATAAAGGATGGAGGTTATGGATACCAACGCAAAGCCAAACTGAATTACTTCACATTGTCCACCCACAGAGCCACAAAATAAACCAGGAATGTAAACGTTACAACGGACTTAGACACCAAATCACTCGCAGAAAGTCTCTGTGGGATTCACAGAGAGTGTTCAACTCAACACACCGTTAATAACAAGTCAAGGTAAAACCTCAATCACTTCCTCGGTAGCTGCATACAACAGCATGGTGAGGGGTTCATGCACACTAATATGACCTTTTTACTCATCCACACTTTTCAACATCAACAAAATATTAGCAACATACATACTGTAACAAGATACATACTTCTTTACTAGTTATTTTACTCAAAGGACTCGATTCACGCATTTTCTCTACAACAAAAGAAGAAGAAGAAATACCCAGACTGCAAACACTAGTGTCTTGGCAGAATAATCACACTTTACTCAATGCTTCCACTTTGTGGCCATAATTGTAAGTTCGCTTGAACCTCTGGCAGTACACTTCTCGACCCTTTTATATAATGTCCAACTGTACAAATAACAAGACAAATGTTGAATCACAAATTCATTAAACTATCTCCCAGAGCTATGATTTCTTTATATTTATGATCTTCGATATAGGGCTGGGTTAAAGGAAGGTATTAAGGTATTGCAGTGTGTCAATGTGTCAGGACGTTACCATCCTGCATGTGTCTGTGCTTGAACAAACCACGTACTGCTCTCGAGATCACAGGTTGCATGTGCTTATCTCCAATGTGAGTGATGCTCAGCTCGCCAGGCTACTTTGAACAAGCCCTCAGTATCTGTGTCATCTATTATTTGGGAAACACATCTGTAGTTTTCAGTATAGCACTGCACTGTGTTGTAGCCCATGCAAATGTGACCTTTTTATGTTTACTATAATTGAGCTAATAAACATTTCATGTCCTTTATCTTGACCTTAATCTTTTTTCACATCTGTTGGTTTTGAAGGTCAAACTGGGAGCATGGGAAGAAGAGAGAGAGTGAAAGAGTGATGGGGCTATTTTAAACAAATTGAGTCTCTAATCATGCATCATGCTTCATAAATGGAAAGAAATGAGACCACATCGAGGAAATGAATGAATAAGATCAATCAATCAATCAGTGCTGAACTTTTTAACGAACCCTTCACATGGTGCGGTGTCTGATTGGCCCAGTGCATCAAAGTGTGTTGTCTCTGTGTTGTTTTCTTAGATCCACATTTGTTTCTGGATATTCTGCAGAGCCTTTAGCGTTTCAAATAATTATATTGGTAAAAATACACTATTAAAATAATAAACCTGGTTATATTTAGCATGTTATTTATTTGTGTCTTCAGGAATCTTTACAATAAATTGACTTGAATACATGCACAGTTGTTGGTTTGGGTATTAGCTGACAATAAGAAAACTAACTTCAGATTCAGAATCAAGGAATCAACCCATTTTCTATGAAACATAGTGACATACCAATTTATAAAAGACCCAATCTAATTTCTAAAAAGCGTTTGTGTGATTGTTAAAAAACAACTTTGACTTGAAGAGAAATTGGGTCTTTCACTCAGTTGCAGACGGAAAATAAATCCCGAGTTAACTGCAATAAAGGGGGAACATAACAAATGTTGGCTGCATTTTGAGTGTCACTTGAGGAATAGACACTGTCAAGCTATTACCGCTGAGCTACAGTTATACTTCCCCTGTTCCTCTTAATAAAATGTGAGAAAATTAGGTTTTAAAAAGTAACACATAGTGACAGTGAGTGATACAACTGTTACGTACTCAAGATGCTGTGGAGGAACATGCAGAATTTTAATTTAAACATAGTTAATACGCTCTGAAATGGGTTCATGGCCTTCACCACCCAAGCAGTAACTGAAGAGCCCACATTTCATCTGCATTCAGTTGCCATCGACACTTTGACAAATCACTTCTGGGCTCAAAGTGAATGTTTCCCAAGGTCAAAGCACTTGACAGCACACATTCACAATGTCAAGTTTCGAGGAGCCAGAGAGAAGAAATTTAGATTGAAACTGACTGTTATCACTTCTTTGCCATGCCCCAATTTACTTTTGTAGGAGGAGAATGAAGCACTGAAACCAAGAAACAGGTTGCAGGCAGGAGGCGTAAGGTTTGCAGCTTCGGTCCCACGAGAAACAGTAAAACCTGACCTGTGGGTTTCACTCTCGGCAGACATCCTAAAGACCCCCTTGGTTTGGTACCATGCAGAGTGTATCGAGTATAATTGGAAAAAGCTTAGACATACTCAACCAGCAGCTTAGGCTGAGTGGTCAGGCTGGAAATTAGTGTTCTCTGGGGAGAGAAAAAGATAATAGCAACCTTTTCAAATTAAATTAGATTACTACTGATTATTTGGCTGGAAGATGAATCACAAGGTTGCCACATATTCTGTAATTGCACATGTTAAAGAAAACAACGGGAAAAATGGACAGCAAGGAACTGTTTTAAGTTGGCAGATTTTGGCACGTTGGCCAGAAAAAGTGGGAACTCATCAGTTTCTATATATTTACATTCTTATTTATTTAATAAAAAATGGGTTTATTTTACTAGTTAGAGCCAGCTGAAGTTAACAATGGAGACCTGGTCAACGCAGCAGGTTAAAGTTACAGTTAAAGTTTCATTCTAATCCAACACGAAACACTCACATACACATGTATAGAAGAAGTTCCTTATAATTGCGGATTGTGATTTTGTGGTCTCAAGAAATTCCATCTTCAGAATTCAAAGCTCTTCTTAAAGATGATCAAATAGAGAGACAAAACTCCAAGTGTAAAAGGTTTATTGTCAAAAGGACAAATAGACAAGTAACCCGTAACCAGTGAGTAAGAACCCAGAAAGTCTGAAGGTCTGTCTGTGAATACGCAGACACTGAACATAACTTTTATACGTTTGATGGCCCCTCCCCTCTTTGAGGGATCATGCAGTTTGATAGCAGTTAATATTTTTCTACTTCTGGTTGCCTTGTTCTGTTGTCAGTGACACACAATCCACTAACTGTTGGTAAACCTCATGCACTGAACACCCATAGTTGTGTTTTGTGTAATCAATTTTCATTTAATTGTATAAACTTTAAACATTTGTTAAGTACAAATAGAACAGACAATATGGTTTCACACCTCAGAATGTTAAAGGTGTGTAACACTCATTTTCTTGACACTTATAAGCATTCTTTGATTCATTTGTTTCAGAGGAAATTAATGCATGTTTAAGTTTTAATATATGTTAGGAACTAAATCCATCTCAAAACAGAATCGGCATCTATGCAAACTCCTCGCTAACCAAATATGGTGTGTGCATACAGCCTCTCAGATCGAGAGCGTGTTGTTATTATTTCAGCAGCATACTGACATTTAAATGTGCACTCACTCAATTTTCCCACAGCATAGGTGGAGAAAAAAAAACTGAAACAAAGAGTTGAGGCTTGGCACTGTCGGCGGCAATAATGTTGATGTCACTGTTGGAGTGCTGAAGGGAATCTGGCTTTGTCTGTACCCAGGTGTGCATCAACAAAAACAGTGTTTGAGTGAGACTGAAGACGTCAGCAGAGACAAAGCAGGTTTTGATGGCTGGCTGTTGCCGAGCATCTAAAGGCAGCTGAAACACCTGGAAGGCATATTTCTGGTTGAGACTGACTTGGCTTAAAATACAGATTTCTTAGCTCTCAATTTACACAAACATTTGTTGGTTCCTGGCTTTCAAAAAATGCCACTCTTTAATTTGTTAAGACTTTAATTTGTTAAGACTTTAATTTGTTAACAATCCGTCTGCATTTACCTGATGGGAAAAGTACTGGAAAAATTGTATTATGCTTCAACCATGGGAAAAATAGACAAGACACTGTGGGACTGTCCCCTGTTCAGGCTCAAAGGTATAGTTCTGGTTTTCTATCAAGGAATATAGCTTCAGATTAAAGGGAAAAAAGGGAGAAATAGGTACAGTCCTTTTGGCCCCTGTGGCTTTGACCCTACACCTGTTATTGACTATTCATCTCAGGATGAAGGTCATTCTTTTTTTCCTCATCCTAGTTTTTAGCTGTTGTCTCATGTTACACAACGCAAAACACAATTTGCCAATCCACACGATGATGCGTGAATGAATTATGATTATGAAGCCATCTCCCCACCTCATGAGGTGTCACTTTCCTAAAATGTAACATGGTCTACTTGGTTCTAATGAACACAACTGCATATCGAAGCTATGATGCTCCGCTATACTGGATGTTACCAGATGTGTCATATTAGCAAAACGTTTGGAAATCATGGAAGCTGTATCCTCCAAGACCACAGTGGATATGAGACCATCCAGGGTGCTATGACTGAAAGGGTCAAACATCATTCACAACTTGCACATCTATGAGGCACCATGCAATACACAGGTTTACAGGATTTGGAGCAACTCATGCTGCCATCCAGATGTCTTTTCTAGGAAAAAGTCTGGCTTATTTATGCAAGACCCTTTGCACATATTACTACATCAAGGCTCCATCCGTGTTATGAAGTGTCCTGCCTGCAGTCCGGATCTGTCACCCGCTGAAGACATTTGGCACATTATGAAGTGAAAATACAACACATGTGGCCCCGGAGTGGTGAAACGTAGCTCTTGCAACAACAGGAAAAATGTGTCGCCTCAGTAACCAAACGCTTAAAGAGATTTGTTTTTAAAAAACGTGATGCAACACAGTGGTAAACATGGGCCTGCGACAACTTGTTTGAATCAGGCTGGAAGCTCTGACAGCAGGACCCCAGTGCATCATCTAAATAGAATACAACCATCATTAAAATGATTAGTTAAACCCATGTTTGACAAGTGCAAATCTCAACAACACACGAGTTTGAAATTTGCAGCATTAAACTGTTAATACCTCCCCACAAAAAACACTCTCCACACTAAGTACAGCTTCAAGCCTTCAATTATCAAATAAATAAAGACTCTGTCGGGCTGGATCACAGAAAAGCTGAGCTGGATTGAGAGAGTGAAGCCTTCTTGTGGCAACAGCTGCCAATCAGCTGATGAGACACCTTTGCAATCACATGGAAAAGTCAATCCCACATCCTTTCAGTCATCCAGCCACACACACACACACACACACACATGAGCATGCAAATTAAGACACTGTAATGTAAGCTAAGAACTAAAAGCTATTTTCTTACATTAGAGATAACATCACTACACTAAAAATCCCATTTTGCCACAGAAATGTTGACTACACATGGTCCCGGTGGGAGTCATGCATATGGAACACTGGTCCCCTGCATACAGATGGCGTTCAGTCCTCAGGGGACACAGTGAGCTCGAGGTAGTGATATAGATAAGGTAAATCGATGTGAGTAAGATGTTGCCTCATGCTGATGCGTCAGAAAGGTCACATTTACATACACAACTGTGCAGCTCCGGACGTGAAGCTTTCACTTTACCATCGCTGCTAGGACACGTGCCACCAATGAGAAATGTATATATGCTCTGGGTATCCATAATAAGCACTTCAGTACCGAATGATAGGGAGATATATTCCTTCATGTGGGGACAGTACATCTATGCCTCTACAGTTTGTCCTGGATTGGTGCAATCACTGAGATGGTGGGAGATTGCTCCTCACAGAGAGGTGTGGTTGCCAGTAACAGAGGGGACAGTAATTCTCTGACCTCTGTGATTAGTGTCATGTCATCCTCTGTCAGACCTGGGTCGCTCTGTCTATGGCCTCTCCCCTCTTTAGCCTTCAGCCTTAGGCTGGATATCTATCTTTATATTAGAAAGAAATTTGCTCTCTGCATTTGACCCATCCCCCCTTGGGGGCAGCAGTGAGCAGCCACAGGCGGCGCTCGGGGAGCTAGCGCTGGGTGTCTCGCTCAGGAACACACCTGTTATGGGGGATGTGCTGCAGCTGGGAATCGATCCGGCTATCTCTGCATCCCAGCCCTCTGCCTTAACCACTGAGCATCCAGACTGCCGAGTGGAGCTGTTAGGCAGCGACGCATGGAAAAAGAACCAGAGGTGGGGGATTGTTTTGCTTCAGGTGAGGTAAAGGTGAGTGGTGCTGCCTGTATATTTAACAGCTGTTATAGGTGAATGGCATCTGATTGAGCTTCCCCTCTTCTCGTTAAACCCACTGTGTAACCAAATGCCTAATTAGTAATTCTCAGCAGAGCATCATGCTCATCTGCCATGTTTTGTGCTATTAACCAGTCTTAGTTAACATCTGTGTTAATGTAAAGAAGTGATAATCTAGGAGGAATAAAAATATCTAGTTACGTAAGAGTTACATAACACTAAGTTAATCTCCTCATCCCTGCTTACGGTGAGGCATAGCAGTGACTCAGTGCTTTGCCTTCTTTGGCACTGAAAACCTGGAACAAAGTATTCATTCAAGTATCAGGACATCGTAGATCATGTCACGGTGGACTGTTATGGTCCTCGGCCTTTCCTCCTGTCCCCAATGTGTAGTGTAACTGTGTTAATGAGTTTTTGTTTCTTTTAGTGTTTGAATCATCTTTGTTAATGACATTTGAAAGCCTCAAATCTGCAATAAACTGTTTATTATCTGGGCTTTTAATGTTATTTCACACACCCCAAGAGAGACAGGGTTTTAAACAGACTCCCAACTAGTCGCCAACCCCCATACCAGGTGTGTCCCTGAGCAAGACACCCAGCGCTAGCTCCCCGAGCTCTGTCTGTGGCTGCTCACTGCTCCCCCCAAGGGGGGATGGGTTAAATGCAGAAGAACACATTTCACAGCAGATTGTA
>JAUMHF010000013.1:17459503-17486803 GCA_032359275.1 Microctenopoma steveboyesi
CGAAATCGGGTCGCGGTGGGTGCTGGAGCCTATCCCAGCTGCCTTCGGGCGAGAGGCGGGGTACACCCTGGACGAATGGCCAGTCCATTGCAGGGCCAACACTAATAACACAATATTAACATATTACTGCATAATACATACCTATTCTTGTTCTGCAGCCTATGTCAATGTCACTTCGTTCTTCTTGACGTGGATCTAAAAATACATAATTCACCTCCAGGGCAAAGAATAAAAAAAAGTCACAGCTGTCAATATTAACCTATTCCTGTTTTCCATGTTACCACTCCTTCAAATATGCTGAAAACAAATGCACTAATATTAGTGCATTTATAATTATCATTATATAAATTCTCATGCCCATAATTAATCATACCCTTTTGACTTAAAAATCAACACATGAGATCAGTCCCACAGGAGAACAAGTAAAGATTAGCGTGTGGCTGTTCCTGTCTAGATTAGGTTGAATAAAGCATGTCCCAGCACGGCAGCCACATTGCATACACTGCATCGATGACTAGAGACTTTATTTCCCCTCTTCGCCTCTAGCACTGCATTTGCTTGCTAATGCTTCCTGATGAGCTTTGGCAGATGCCTCAAGGAAATATGACCTCAAAATAGATCTGAGCAGCTCAGCAGCTTTTCGTCTAGTTGAAAGGCTGGGTGCGGGGAGAGATTTATTAGTCATGTTGTTGAAGCATGCGACAGGTAGCAAATGAGGGATCTAGGTCCCAGCAGATTGTTTTCAGTGCAAATACAGGGCGCATGTCAAACAAGCCCTATGTGAATATATGTGATTTTTTATGTTAACTTAGCTTAGAATTCCTTAAATTGTAAGAAGCTAGGTATATGCTGCAACTATCTAAGGCTGACTGAGCGAAAAATACTCCACTGATTCATTATTTACCAGACTTTTGATCTCATTTCTGTTTACATGACGCCTGTTATTGTCACTTTGCTGAATTGTCTCATGCCATGGAAATGTTTCCATCTCACATTTTTATTATTTGTTTTCTCTCTCCCGCTGGTACAAACTACACCCTGACACAGACAAAGGGGTGTGGCAGTTATTATTTCCAGCTTACTGTGAGATTCTGCGGTGTAGCTGTGTCAGCTGCAATCACCGGATGCCTTGTTTGATTTCATAAAAGATAAAGTCTTTACAGGCAAAGTCCACAATACTGAACCAAGTAATCGTTTTTCCTGACCACCTGCCCCTATTGATACAGCATGTGATGTGACGCAATATTAGATTTTCTTCAGTAAGAGGTCAACAACAAGGCTGAAATATGTTTGATTGATTTGCTCTGTCTTCTGTATCTTCGTCATAAAGTAACACAAGTGAGACGTATTGATCAAACAGTGAAGCCTGACAGGTTCCAGATAGATTGAAATATCAACTGCGTCTTCAAAACACTATTTGTCTATTTTGAAAAACACAATGACACTTTAACCGAGGTTCATTACTCAGTGTCTTTAAATCTGCAGAATATATTAATGTCATCATTTAGTCATTCTGACAACCAGTGTCTTGTTCTGTTTTTTATATTATCTATTTAATATACATTATGTGCACAGGGTAAAGAGCATAGCATGAATCAATGCCACAAATCACATCACTTATAGCTTAAGGCTGTTTTTTTGTCCATAAATGGAAACAATAGCCAAAACAAGAATGACCAAAAATGACAATAAAACGTAAGCTCAAAAGGGTCCCTGTCTTGATCTTCTTCAGATTCTGTTGACAGAGTTTTGCATATTGATGAACGGAAAAGGCTCCAGTACAAAAAAGGATTTCTGAAAGTGCATCTTGCAGCTCACATTATTTGCTACTGAACCAGAACAGTGAGAGGTTTCATCGGGTCACATCAGTGAAGTTTGGTAAATTAGGCATAGGAGACTTGATGTTCAGGCTGCTGACTTCTGTAGTCAAAGTGCTCAGTCCCTTCATGAGTGTCTACAGTACAAAACACCCACAGACACCAACTTCTGGCAGCGTTTCTCCAGAAATCTCACTCATTCCTCATTGCAGTGGCCTCCAGTTCATTAGTATTCTCCCTTTCCAAGTGTTGTTTATATACATACTTATTCAGCTCAGAAAGACATAAAAACTTTAGTTCTTTTCAGTTTTCATTTTCTGCAAAGAAAAGCTCTAAATTACAATGTTTTGTAATTTAGAGCTTTTGTATTCAATGTTGTATTTGGAATTTGAGAGTTATGTTGTCACTGACTTATAGAATAAAACAAATGTTTCAATTTTACTCATATCTCCAGAGCTGTATGTGCAGAGAGAGAGAAAAAGAGAAAGCTACTAAGGCAATCAGTTGATTTTGCTTAGTAGGGAAGCCAGGGGTTCTGGCATTGTGGTCCCTTGGACTTTTTTTGTTTTCTTGCCAAATGATCCTCATAATTAACACTTACCCATTAATGTGAACTTGTATATAAAATGTACATTGTATTAACAGTAGTTCTGCTTCAGTGTAATTTCCAATATAACCTGAGGTCAACTTCAAGCTGCCACATTATTAATAAGAACCACTACACTACACTTAATTCATTAGATTTTAATAAATGTGGTCTTCTATACATGTTGTTCTATTTGCTGTTACATGCCGCTCACCACCTTTTCTAAATGATAACTTTTTGTCCAGAAGCACAAGATGACAGTAGCGTCTTGGTTGGTAGAGAGTTCTTTCTTTGGCTTAGTGGTTTCTTCAGCGCTTCTAGAGAGCCTCAATTATTTTACAACCTAAAAGTGGAGGTTTGTACAGGATGTCCCTGCTTCACAGAACGCAGTGAATGTAATGGCAGTACTACAGTAACTTGAAAGGTGTGATTCACAGTATGCTTCAGTGAGAGGAGCAGCTCTCACTGAAGCCATAGGCGGCACTAATCTACACGTTCAACGAAAAGCACTTCACCTCGAGCGCACGTGTTAAATAATATGCATAATAATACCTCACTTTGGGTCTATACAGACAACACTTGGACAGTTGAGAATGAGATGATTAAAATAGGTTTGCTTTGCACTGCCTGATGTGGTTGCATCAGCTCAGAGGAAGCCTGCTATTTGTGCAGCAGAGCAGAATCGCTTGCGAAGGTAAATCACTGCCATCATGAGCAAAATTAGAGCAGAAGATGGCCTCTAATTTCAGCCTATAATATAATTATTTCAGCATGTCCTCCATGACTAATGATTAATGTTCTCTCTCAGGCATCCCCACTGCATTCATCAAGTTCGTAATTTATGCACGTGTTATGCAAGGACAGTCCAGAAAAGACTTTGTCCTTAAGAATCCACCAAGGGGGGAAATACTCAGCCATCAGAAAATGTAGAAAAACAAGATTTAGATCGAGAGAAACACATGTGAATGCATCCTGCAGTGTCATTGCTCATTTTATGAGCTGTGATCATTGAAGAGACAGTAAACTCTGGTACATAAACAGCAGCTGTTGCACACAGCAATTCACGGAGACAATATAACCAAATAATTTGGGGAAAAATATAATAACAAACACATTTAAGAATTAAAAAAAAACTGTTTTACAGTCATTTAACTGACAGCAGTTGTCTGGGCCTTGAAGTTACATGCAATACTTGATGAAACGCAGCAAGCACTAGGCAACAGTGGACAGGAAAAAGTCCCTTTAATGAAAGAAACCTCCAGCAGAACCAGACTCAGGGCGGACGGTAATCTGCCTCGAACGGTTGGAGTGGACAGGGAGAGAGAAAAGAACAACAGGTAACAAAGCCATCTCTAACTTTACACTGTAAAAGATGCAACTGTACAAAATTGTCAAACAGTTACTGTTAAATTACGGTATAATACCAAATGTTATTTTAAGGTAAATTTCCATTTTCATTGTTTTACAGTCAATCATTGGTGGAATTACAGTTGTGCACCATAATATAGTATGGTATATATATAATAATTTCCAATTTCTGAAAAAGCAGGACACTACTTCAAAATGTTGTTTGATTTACATTATTTAAATGTTCGACTTCCTTACATTATAAAACAGTGCTGCTGATTTAGATGTATGCACTATATGGCACTTTTCATACATTTCTGTATATAGTGGCAAGATGAGCTGAGATTTAAAGTAAGTCAGTAAAGCTACTTACTTTTCTCTAAACTGTATAAGCGGAGAATTAGAACACCACTAATGGTGCAACATACTTCATACATACAATATAATGCAATATAAATTGTAACTTATAGAATGTGACGTGAAAAGCAGGGAAATAGAGAAATGCTTTTGTTTCTTGTTTCTTGTTTGTAGTCTAGCAGCCAATGCAAGCAGCAACCAGCTTTTTTTGTAAATGTACTGCCCATTTTTCACCTTCCTCACCCTCTACTGAACTAGTACTAATGTTCACAGGACCACCATTTCTGTATTTTTTCTATCAGGGGAGTAAGAAATTAATTCTCAAAAGGAATAATCACATTTCTAGAGCATGATACAATGCACGTCACCTGAGGGTTTGTGTTAGTGTCTGCATGCTGCTGCAGAGTCAGAATGATTTTTGGCCACACAGAGTCTCTGTATGATGCACCTCTGGTTAATTATTGTTTTGTTTTTTTTTAACAGCACACGAGGAAATCCTGTGTGAATTAATTTCATGCTCGTTAAATGTAGCTTAATGTTTGATCTCAAGACAGCATGTTGGCGAGGTTTCTTGGTGTCTCAGCGTAAAACAATAGGAAAAGAGATATTTTTTCTTTCAGGAGCAGATGGCTGCAAGCATAAAGAAACAGTAGAGGGTGAGTATGTGTCCAGTTGTCTCTGATCCAGCTTGGAAGCTTAGAACTGATTATGCGTTTGAATCCTGAATGGGAATCCTGAAAAGAGCTTCTTCAAAGAGAGAGTGCTGCATCATCTTTAAAACTCAGTGTGAAATTTATTAACTTCATGAGCGCTTATTATGTAGTTGTGCCCTGTAACCATACCATACCCATAAGTTGGAATAGAACAAGGACCTTAATTGCAGAGCAAAGTCTTTGCACTGCTCTCTCTGCATGAAATAATTGTGTGAGCTGGAAATCCCCTGCAGGCTCCTTTGTTTGACATTAGCCTTGCATGTAAATCCATTTTAATCGATATCCAGGAGGCTTTTCTTTAATGTGCATATGCCATCTGACCCATTCCAATTGAGCAAGATATATATTTCTTTCAAAGTGAAATTGTCCTTCCTTGAACTTGTTCCAGATTTTGCAAACAACCAGGGATACTTGTAACCCAAGGAATGCTTCAATTTTAAAAGTGATTTAACTAAAACAACATTTTTACATAACTGGAACAGGCAGAGAGGACGCCCAGGATACAACTTCATTTAGAAATTACCTGTATGGAATGTGGAGAGTGCCACAATACAATAAATATAACAGGCATTAAATAAATAGTTGAATGTGTCAATAAATACAGAAATTATTATTATTATTATTTAACGGATGGTTTTGAATTAAAAGCTCTTGTTGGAGGTAGAGTATGAATGTATCAAACAACTACTGGGAGATCGTCTTTGCTTTAATATGACCGTGATCCTTGAACCTGATTTATGAGTATGACGTTAGATTTTCCCTGTTTTCACTTTCATAATGATAGTTTTAATCGAACAGATAAAAGGAAATGCAGCTTAAATGCACTTATCCACGGATGTGCTTTGAAGTGTTGCTGCTCTAACTTGTGACATTTAGCAAGCACTAACAGCATTTTCTGTATATTTAGGAGTCTACAGTGTGACATTAGTTTGTCTCCCTCCAGATGCAAAATGACTCATCATCTCCTGGAGATACCATTACAGTGTCTGGTGTACTTAACTGAGACTCAAGGTTAATGTAATCTGGCTTCAGATGGTGCACAGGGAATGATGGGCACTGGGATATGAAAATTAATGCACAGCACGATGTTGTGTGATTCCCGTTTAATATCCAGGCGACTGCATCTTGTATTTCAGCTCCAGGTTAGACAGCTTTTATAAACCTACCTTTGTTATTATTGACAGCTAACTCCAGGTTTCTCTCAGTAGGTGGGTCTGCCAGCCATGGAAAAATGAACTGTTCAGCCTTTTCTAACACAGTGCTAGGTGATATCAATTATCTGGGCTGCTATGACCACATTTTACAATGAGAGAGTGTTGCTTATTCACTGACCTGTGCTGTCTGAGAAATTACAAAGATTGCATTGAGACATATAATGAAGTGCTCCAGGTGGTTACAGAATCTAGCAGGGGATTTTTGCAATAACGCCAACAGATGTTGCCGCTGTGACTCACACCTCTGTACCCTGGCTAGTGGATTTCAGCCCACACAACTACAAGCTTGTCTGTCATTCACCTTCTGCAGCGCCGTCCTTTAGGTAATGAAACAATCTTCAAAAAAGCACAATCAATATGAAAGTTCATTTCGTAAAGAAGCATCATATTTAATGAAGTGCGGGTACATCCCCCAGCTCTAAGCTACATTACGTCCTCACACTGTTTCGTCCCACCGACGTCATTTGATTTATTTCATAATTTCTTTAACTTTGGCCGTAGAGCTGTGCGGCACTAATTATCTTCATTATATTCACAGCATGAAGTGGTACTGAGCCGGGCTTAATCCGGGTCCTTTGGGTGCAGCTGCAATAGGAAAATGAAATCAAATAAATAATTAAATAAATAATAAAAATAAATCTTTTACCATAAAGCGTTCAACAACTCGGTGTAGTTTTTGCTAACATGTGACCTCGTCTGTTAGTAACAAGCATATTAATATTGACAGATTTAATAAAACATAATTGTATTACTTCTATCTATGACTCATTCCCATTCTTCTCTGAAGTTCTAAGCAGATGGTTCTTAAGAAGAGCAGATAGACAGTGACACAATGTTATCTTTGAGTCTTCTACTCCAACACATCGTCTTGTGTGAGAAATATTGGGGTCATGATATTGTGGGAAATTTCGCACCCAGGAAATTCCATCCTTAGAATCTGTGGCTTTAACTTTCTCTCCCACCATAGATAGACATCTGCTTTATTAATCCCTGAAAGCAAATCTAGGTGTTACAGTAGAGAAATACAGAAAAATATACACGATACAAAGATGAATGAAGGAAAAACACACATGGAACAGAATACATGAACATATGATACTTACGCATCTAACAGAGACAGGACACTTTCTACAGAAATTAGAATAGTGTACCACTCAGACGGTGGGGGACCACAGGGGCCCAGTTTCCCTGAGCAGAGTGAGTAATGGTGCTGTGTGATTAGTCTCCCAGACAGCCACATTCTTGTCCACTGAAAACCCAACTGTACATACAGAAATACACACACAGTGCAAAAGATCAGGACGGGTGGACCGGTGCATACCCAAATGGTGCAAACCTTTTTTCAGCTTTTAAGGCTCATTAGAGGATAGAGGAGATGGAGGAAAACACCTGCCAACGGGGATGACATAATTCAGTCTGTCCAAAGTGCAGTTTCTTTTGGTCCAGGTATTTTAAAGTGAGTGGTATTATCCTAAAACTAGACACAACGTCGCTCGATCATTTTTAATACACACTAGTAATTTTGTTGCTGTGCACGGCAGAGTTTAAATACCAATTAGATGGCAGCATCGTGGCTACGCTACGCCACACACATTGTTAGTTCAATGAGACGATTGCCCGGTTCTAAAACTACAAATGAAAATGTAAAGTGAAGACCACACACACGGGTTCATTAGACTGGGTGAGAGCTGCACAAGGATTCAAGGACAATATCACAATATTAAACTAAGGTAAAGTTAGCTTAATAAAACCAATGAGATGAAGAGTTCAACTAGAAGAAACTAGTAAAAATAGATAAAAGATCTCTCTGTCCTAAGTCATTTTTACAGTTTGGAATAAAGGGTCAGGAACAAAGTGTCAGCGTCATTGATGGCGTCACTCGCTGTAAACGAAAAAAAGCCTCGATACGTGCAGGTACGACTGATCATTCATCTCCACCAGTTGCTATAGAAACTGTATCCCTGTGCAGTTTAGTGCTGAACAGGTAATGCAGCGTGGATTTCCATTGGATTAATCTTAAAACCATCAAATTCCTGAACGACTGTAATTAATAGTGAACAGTTTCTATTTGGGACCAACAATATGCAATGTCCTATCTGAATACAACAGGCTGCACCTCAGCGAAGGAAATGCTTGTTAATGATGACACTGAACACTGCTCCTCTTGGACTGATATTAACCAGTCTGGAATGAAATAGTCATAGTTTACTCAGGGTGGATAGCTGTGATTTGACTGACTCATAAAGTAATTACCTCTGCATGGGAGTATCAGTTACCTTTATCTTTATTATCTTTTATCCATGTATGAATTTATTTCTAAACATTTATTTGCCAAAGGAAGAAGAATTGAGCATCTTTGCCCTTGTTTTTTTTTCCTGCATCACACTCGTAACGTGAGCGCTGTTGGGGTTTATACATGTGTAAGAACTTACACTGTAAAGTGCCCTGAGATGACTTATGTTGTGAACTGGCGCTATATAAATAAAGCTAAATTGAACTGAATGATGTTTGACACAGTCACTCTTGGGAGTTGACCGATGTGAACTCCAGGAGAGCCGTTGAGGTTTAGGAGGCTGGTTGAATGACACCTCAGCATCTCTTAACAAATAGGAAACTATTAACTTTACCCCCACAGATTCTCCCCACTGTGTTGCAGAGATGAGTCAATATCCTCTGTCCCTGTACAGTCCAGAAAATGTAAAGTGAGCTTCTCCAACTGCAAACTTTTTGACAGTTTGGAAACAATGTCAATAGCCTGCATATTTCAAATGATCTAAGAGTTGAAAGCTTTAGTTTTTGAGTCCCTGCAATTACTGCACACACTTTATTTACCAGTATTCAGCGTAGAAGTGTTTGGTACACAGTAGTAAATAACAGCGTATCCTCAAGCTTAGCTCAATATACTGAGTCATTAGTCTGACTGACTTGAAGCGTTTGCTTTGTGGACTCCTGGTTTGGCAAAAAAAATCATGGATGAACTGTGTAGGAACTACAACTATTAACATTCATATAGGCCAGTCTTGGTGCCAGGACGATATTTTGCGGCCCCCACTTTGGTATAAAATGAGAATATTAGTGTGGCCCGCAAGGGGGGTGGACCTTTGTCTGTAAATACAGGGCTGATACTGTTACCCTATAAAGGTATTCTGTTGGAACATGCGCCCCTGACGCATAAAAGTTCTTTAAAAATGTTTCAATTGCTTTAAACCATTAAAATCAGTGTACAAATACAACCAAATGCACAAAATATGAACAAAGAAGAAAATGGTGTTAAATTAAAATCCAGATCGTGGATATCGCTCTCGAACCAGCAACAAATTAAACCCACATCACTTTAAATCGCTTTAAAACACAATCAAATGCACAAAACATACAGAAACACCAGTGTTACTTTAAATGAATCCAGGATACACAGACAATCACAATGACTACTGCAAATGATTATTTCTGTAGGAGAGTGCATTAAATGACAGATTGCTTGCCACAGAATGCACAACCTTTGTTTAGAACAGGGGAGGTAGTGTCATGATTCGGACATGACAGGTGTGATGTCCTACTGACTGTAACTTCTGCCAAAGTGTAAAACAACAGGATGAATTTTGAAATGTATAAGTGAAATGTATTATCTGCTTGTATGCAGTCAAGCAGCTTCTTTTGCATTGCTCTCAGGTGGACAGTAACAGTCTTCATCCAGAGATCAAACCACAAGTCCACCACCAGCACCATGAAAATGCCAGGACTCACCGTGTGTTCACTTTCATCATGACCACGCAAAACCAGCTCAAACACACCACAGAATATCTAAGAGTCTCAGGACAGACTGTTAGCCAGGACTTCTCCTCAGAGCAGTTTCTGGAGGACGACAGAGCCTAATTTCCCCCTCTGTCTTGTATTAGTTGTTTCAAGTCCACAATCTTTAATATTTTCCTGTGGGGTCCTTCTGTGAATGCTTCGATATTTAGAGTGTGAATAATCAATATCCATGAGAAAAACTGCTCTTCCAACTGACTGTAATGGTCCACGTGCAGACATATAATGGCCCACTTACATCACTCTTACATGTTGATGGTGCTCACGTTTAATTCACACAGAGCCGGAAGGATAGAAATGCACCCGACTGTGGATGTGGACACCTAAAAAACACACCCTTATAATGTTTCTGTGAACAACTCAAATGAATACACAACCAATCTTATTTTGCTCATATGTAGTAAAAGAGAATTTGTGAGTTAGGGATTTTTGCAGGTTAGTCAAGGTCTCCCAAACAAACCCATTCTGGACCTTGTATTGTGCACTGGGGGTTGTCAGGTTGAAAACAGATGAGCTGAATACATTTTATTTAAAAATCATCAAAGCATGATCTAGTCTCAGGGGGGTTTACAAGTCAGATGAGGAAAAACTTTTCTCCATTTCCATTTATGACAGTTTATTCTGGGCAACACCCAACTGTGTGTTCAACACTGACCCTTGGCAGCAGTGCAGCCACTCATGTTTAACACAATGCTACTGCACACAAATCGACTGCACTGTTTACCACAACGCAATGAATTTGTTCAACTTATGCAAGCATGAGGTGCTAAAATGCTGGCAGACTATCATTTCAGTGTATATCTGCCAGTTTGAAGCTACATTACAATATGTGTCACAAGCAGAGGCCTGAAGTAGTTGATAGGGTTTTTCAAACGCTCTCCAAAGGCCATAAGTCAGGTGTGATTTTCCTAAATGAAACAAACAGCAGAGTCTGGGTAATGGACTTCAGATGGAAATTTCTCATCTCAAAGAGATGAATTGCTTTGGCTGAAAAGATGCAACTTAGGACTCTGCTTGTTGTAGTTCATCAGCTGCCAGCAGAGAGACAGACGAACAGCTGCTGAGGTGCCATGCAGCATTTTGCCGTGCAGATGATGGTGCAGTTCTACATTGCCATCATCGAGTCCATCCTCACCTCCTCCATCACAGTGTGGTACGATGGGGCCACTGCTAGAGACAGACAGAGACTCCAGCGCATTGTGCGCTCGGCTGAGAAAGTGATCGGCTGCAACCTTCCATCTCTTCAGGACCTGTACGCCTCCAGGACCCGGGGGCGAGCAGGCCGAATAGCAGCCGACACCTCTCACCCTGGACATGGACTGTTTGAGCCACTTCCCTCTGGCAGGAGGCTACGGTCCATCAGGACCAGAACCTCTCGCCAACAAAACAGTTTCTTTTCCTCAGCCGTTTGTCTCATGAATACCTTGTGATACCTGCATTAACCCGAACACTTACATACCGGTCACTTTTATAGCACACTTGCACTGTTATTATTACGATTTATTATCCAGCTACTTGTGTATACTGTGTGTGTTTATGTTGCACCAAATTGAGCTGTGCTCTATGACAATGGCAATAAAAGTTTTCTGATTCTGATTATTAGATTATTCCATTATGTCACACTCCTTCTGAGAAGGGCTAAGCAGAACTGAAAAAGTCCGTTCTCATTAACTTCATCAGAATCATCACATTATGAGTCAGGATCAGTATTTCATTTCCTTACAGTCTCCCACCGGGAAATTACTGGAAATTTCAGTTTCTCACTAACTACAGACTGGCACGGTGTTATCACGCGGAAGTGCGCACCCCACCCACACACAGAGCTTCAGCCTTTAAACTTGGAGAAGTTCTCTAAACTTTACATTCAGCAGCATGGCTCTGGCAGACAAGCGGTGGATCCGGTGCGCCGTCTCGCTCCTCTGTTTCGCTAGTTTTGGAGCTTGCAGAAGACAAAGACATGGTAAGATGATTTAAAAATAAATCAATGTATGAACAGTTTAGTTTTTTTTAACTGTGTGAGCTATAGGAGAAAGTTTCCCTCCGGAAACCTCCCGTGCGTAAAGTGGAACCGAGTACAACGTTTGCACATATCAACGCTATTCTAAGCCATGTTATTAAGATTATGTTAGTTCTAAAGTTGCATGTAGTGGATTAAATGACAGTAAATGTAACTTTCCTTGTGACACGTTACGGTTTTGCTGAGATTTACGTTCACGCGTAAACATTTGAGCCGGAACAGTCGCGCGTCAACGTGACTCCTTGAAGAGGACAAATCAGGTCATAAATACACTTTCTCTGCTTTAAACTGCTTCAACCAATATTTGCTGAAATCCTGCTCAACACTACTTCTAAGTTGGCTCCGTGATGCTGGAAGCATTTGAAGTCCTTATTAGCGCGGAGAGAGAGTCACGCGGGGCCAAAGTCTACATCGACAGGGGTTGTCATTCCGGCCACGACCCACACCTGAACCACTTGGCACCTCCTCTCGTCTTGTCATTTCGCAACAACAGAAGCTGCTGGGATCAAATGTCACACCAACCCAACAAGCAGAGGAGGCTGGAGTAGAGACAGTTCTGGTCCAAAGCGGAGGAGATCCCTGCTCCCCACCGACTCCATCAATAAAAGCTGCGCCGCACAGAGGAAAGTGCAGAAAGTCATTTTAAGAGTGTGTGGTCAGATATTGGCTGAAGGCAGTGGAGTTTGGAGATGAACTGCGACATTCACTGTTCGTCTTCTTAAGTATTTTTCTTCTCTTATCTCCCAGTGGCTGCAGGTTTTAAGCACATGGAAGAAACATTTACATAGTTGTTCAATAAACGCAAATAAAAAATGCTATGTATCACAATTAGACTGCACTAGCTCTGCTGCATTGTGGCCACTCTGGACCGTGTTGGATTAAACTCCCAGTGGGCCCCTGAGCAGAAAGAAGAGATTTGTCTGGCTGCAGAAGTTTGAACGTGGCATAGCTCGATAGTTCAGACTGTGTGAAGGAGGAGCATCTAAAGGAAACGTAACTCTCTGTGTGTTTAGTACATTTCTTGACCTATTTAGAAGGTAGTCCTCAGCTGATAACAATATGGCTGAGCTCATCTCTTTACTGTGTTTCAGGGTGATTTCAGGCACACTTTAGGGAGCGTTCTGCACAAAGCTTTGACATATTTTATGCTCTTGTTTACCTGCCTATGTTGGTCCATTGTGTTGCCCCAGCAGCATGTATCGTTACTGTGCTGGCGTGCGTGTGTGGAATCTGAGGGGAGTTGTAGTCACTGAAGAAACACTAGATGGTTGGGTGTGTATCTGCAGCCTACACCTTTATGTAGGCATTTGGCAACTTTTGCATCTAAGAGGCTTAGATTTCGCTGAGACCAACCCGCCAACATTGTGTTGATGGCTAACATTAGCAAGCAGCGCGCGTTTATCATTTTAACCTTAAAGTACATAAGGACAAATATGCTGAGTGCTCCAGGGTTCCAAAACAGAGAATGCAGCTCGAGGCCTTATTTCCAGAACACATTACCATTAAGCAATTATATTCTGCATCCATCAGAGATATGGGAATACAGGCCGTAAATAAACACGGACCTTACTTACATTAGCTTCAATAGGGTTTTTGCTCATACAGGAAGATTAGCTTTTACTATTTGCATATTATTTGCATGCACTTGAGAGGTAAACAATAAGGGAGTCACGGAGCCTCTTTGAAACGAAACATCAGTATCATTGGTGCAGTGGTCTCCCTGCTCACTAATCAGGCGTAAACACTGTGTCTCATTAAATTGTGGAGAAAATTAATTAGACGCTCACTTGCTGTTTGAAGTCATTTTATTAGATAGCCTCGGGCCATAAACAGAGAAGAAACCATGTAGCATGGACCGTCTTAATTAACGCTTGCTACATGAGGTGGACTTCTGCAACGCACTCATGGAAACTGAAAAGCATGTCACCATGAGATGAATACATCTATGCTGACACTTCACTGGCCATTTGTTAAGTAAAAACCGAATGTCACTCTTGTGTTTTTTAGTCACAAATGTGTGTTTTGTCTAAAGTGACGCTCAGCTAGAGGCCATTTCACCACGGCTTCTCTTTCTTTGGGCCACAGCAGAATAATATTGTAGAGTCTTCATGCGAAAAACAGCTTGAAATATCTTCTGTGACTGATGCAACTCAGTGTTTGTTCTGTGTTTGCTGGCACATACACCCACTGCCACTTTCTGTTTGAGCTCCTTCTCTGTCTTTGGTGCATGCTGTTTCTTCTGCTTTTGTCCTTTGTTTGCCATATGAACAGGCGTAATCAATCCTTAATTGATTTTTATGACACAATCCTGACGTGTCCATCCATATTGCTTTTCTTTGAAAACAGCTTTAGACTCTGGACTTGAAATGCTGGTAAAGAAAAAGTTGGTCAGTCTGACATCCTCCTGTCCAGAGAAAAAACAGAGAGGCTGCCAGCCCAGCCCAGGCAGTGGGCTGGAGGATGATGATACTCCCCTGTCGTATCACTTTGAGCCATTGGCTTGAGCCCCAAAAATACCCAAAGCCAGAGCCCTCTGAGCTGAAATAATGCATGAGCAGGCGAGGATGGAGGAAGTGTCTGAGTGGTAGCGTTAACCAGAAGGCTAATGTTGGACAGCATTCAACCCACAACCCCAGAATTTCAACAATGTGAGAGCTATCCTCCAGCCCCTGACTCTCCACTTCAGCAGTGGGAGATGCTCAATGTATAACAGGGGACAGGTGAGGGAGGATGGGGGTCGGGGTGGCGGTTGGTTAGTGACAACAGCTGCCATCTTTCGTAGCCTGGCACTGGATTAGAGGAGTAGTGTATATCAGGTGTTGAAAGAATGAACAAACTTGCTTCTTCACTTAAAGAAACAGTTTTTTGAACATTTAACACTTAGACTTGATAATCTAACAACCTTGTTGTGACTTGTTGTTTTAAGCAGTTCATTTAACTAATAATCAGGTGATATTTGAGATTTAAACCATTTGGAGCGCGTGATGGGGACATAGAAAGCTTGTGTTGAGATTTGATTAGTGGATTTGGACATGAATTCAGACATGATAACTTTCTATTCAACTCCAGCCATAAAGGAAGAAATGTCCCCATGAATTATAGATTAGGCATCAGGCTGAATTCTGCTCGCCGTGAAACCTCCACCTTGTCAGATTCCAACATGCGTTTGGTCTCTGGACTGTAAAGTGCCTGCAGGTGAATGTGAGAGTGAGTGGTTGTCTCTCTTTGTGTGGCCCTGTGACAGTCCACCTGTGTATTGACCTAAAACAGGACAAGCGGTAAAGTTAATGTTGCCTCTGTTGTTTCCACTGAGGACAGGATGTCCTCTCCCCTTTTTGTTAATATATGTCAACCATGTCTGCATAGCGACTCTCGCACAGTGAGAGGTGCTCCATCTCTGGGAGTCATGAACTCATCCCATTATATCGTCTAATCGATTCTGAACAACATGGGATGTTAGTTCATGTGTGTCAGACATATAGAGTTCAAAGGTCATGCTGAGTCATTAGTTGCAGACTAGAAAACAAAAGACACCTTTGTGTATAATCCACATGTTTTTAACAATGAGCAGTAAACAATGGACAGAAACACAGCAAACATTTCTACATTTGATTTAGAAGATTGCTTCAGGATGACTGGTTCTGGACATAAAGCTTTTAAACCTCCGACACTGTTGATAATTATGTTAATGAAAAATATTAGATATTGGTTCTGTATTTAGACAGAAGATTCTGTGCTCTTAATCATTTCACCACTGTCCTAATGGGATGGTTCAGATTCCTTCACGGTTAACCGCGGGGTAACCACAGACTTTCCTAAAGCTACAACCACCTCATCTCAGTGCCATCTTATTTGCTCTGCAGCAGGAGAAGATGGCACAGTTCAAAGGCAATCTGCTCATAACGCTCCTAATCATGAGCTGCATGATGTAATGTTACAGACAGACTGAGCAACCAACAGTCGCAGTTCGTGTCTGCAAAGGTGGCTGGTACTGTATGTCAGTGTGTCCAAAACATCAAGGTAGGTTTCTGCTTCCTCTGTGTTTTATATCAGTGTACAATGATACAAAGAGAGAGAGGGGGGGGGGGGGGTCCTGGCTTCTCCAAACAGGACTAATCTCAGGTTCACATTTTTTACCATTAGTTTGTATGATTCATTGATGAAACCAAACAATGATCAAGATACAATATCTCCCCACTCTTTTTAGCAATTCTTCTATAACACAGACCAGACTCTGAGCTTCAGCTTGTGCCCTCCACGTATTACCACACCACACTACATTTCCTGGTATGTCAGGTCGATTTTAACAGTGGGATTTTAGTTTTGCTCCAAATCTTAAGAAGAATCCTGCACGGAGACGCACAGATAACTCCTGTTGTGTCTCTAAGGTCTGATTAAATCTGAGAGGGGAAAGTCTAATCAGTAACTCAGTAGAATTTAGGATCAGATAGTTTTCCTTAGATGGAATCTTTCAAACGGGATGATGCACCTGTGTGCTGTGTCTGACGTAAAAGAGCTCTTCGTGTGCAAAATGAAGGTCACACTTCATTCAGAGGAAAAAAAACAGAGCACAGGTTGTTTTTGTTTGGAATGATGATTTTGATTTTAGTATTTGGAGATGGTTTCTGATCATTTTGGGAGCAAAAGCTGAGAAAATAAGGCTTTTGTAAAGATGTTACTTCATGTGTGTCCCATCATGAAGGGAAGCTTGTGAACTGCACAGTCTGTTGCTGGGGATACATTACTAGTCTCTTTTGTAGCTTACTTGAAGCTTTAGTTTGAAACGTAGACACATAATTAGATACATACTTCACATTTTGCACATGAGGTGAATGACACCAACAAGGAAACTAATTAGTGATGGCGTCTGTGACTCACTCTCTCTGCCTTGTTTGAAAAGATAGTGGTGTCTTGTACCATGTGTTGGAAAGTTTTTTTTCAGCCGAACCCAACTGGCCCCGCGCAGATGGATAAGGACATGGTAGTGTTTCCTGAATGAGTCGCGATGATAACAGGAAGTTCAGAGCTATATTTAAAGGGGGGCAATTCCAGGAAGTGATGGACCTTCTAGGAACAGGAATGTGTCTAATGAGATACTGAATTTGTGGCAGATAGTAATAATAGAAACGAGCGCTGTACAGATTAAACAACATGCTATTGTGTTATTTTTTCTTGGGAGAAAAGTGGATGGAGCGAGAAGTCAACACAGGTTTTGTTGATCTCATGCAGCACAAAAACAACGGCTGACATTGGAGGCAAGGTGTGCAGACAAATCGTAAGTTTCTGTCAGGTGTGTTTACAGAAGGTTTTACGAATAAAAGAAAGAAGTGAACTGAGTCTGAACATGTTAAGGTAGTATTCAAAAATGATGCAAGAGCAATAGTTCACCCCGTACCAGTCCAGACAGGGTGGGAGTGGGGCGACATTGATTGTCTTTGTTTAATTTCCGCCCTTCGGTTTAGCGTTGGGAACGCAGCAGGTTGCAAAGCGACGCCAGGGTTCACTGCACGTCCCTGGAAATGAAAACACATTGCACAACTCGTCCTCGTCACGCCATGTTCTATTTACTAAATGCTGTCAGCTATCTCGCCGTCATCAGGGTGGTAGACGTTCGACAAGCCCCATAAACCGAAGAACCTGACCGTGAGTCAACCAAGAGGAAGATAAGTGGAAAATGCAATCTTTTCAAGCACAGTTACACGTATGTGACTCACATGTCCAAACAGTATGCGGATAAAATGGAAGCGTAGCATAACAGCAGGGAATGGACATGCAGCATCTGGGCTTCCAAATAATTCACAATGTGAATTCATATCTGACAGTGCAGCTTCTTAGATCTCCTGTTTTTTGCTTTTTTTATGATTTGCATGAAATGTGCATAATCCACACAGGGTTCTGGTTGTTCCTCTGTAAATATAGTACCTCAGATCTTTCATACTCAGCTTCTTTGTTCTGCTCTCATTGAAATAAAAATGAAGGAGGCTGGTAATGCACCATCAATGAGAAATTACAAAATAGCAGGTATTCATATTCTGTTTGCCTTTTCACCCATGCTAGCAGCAGTGGAACCATACTGGCTGGATATTTCTAACCTTTGGCTGTGAAAACACTAATTCATATTTATTAAAAGTTAAACCCTTATGAAATCTATTGTGGAATTGAAATGAAAATAAGATGGCTGGAAATCGTTTCATATCTCAACCTAAGGCTACTGGACTTCCCCGTTTCTCAGAGACTCTTCTGTATCCAGGAATCAGCTGGTCTGGTGCTCACACACGGTGTTTGCCATGGACCTGCTTTCAGGGTCACTACGTTCTCTTTGTGACTTGTAATGTGTGGCTACACAAACTTTGTGTCTTTAGCTCAGTTCAGCTGAGCCTCTGACTTTACTCACCAGTATCTTTGGCTCTCGCTGTTATTCTGATCCACTGTTCCACTTTCCTCTCTCATGTCTGAGTTTCTAAAATCAATTTGTGAACTCCAGGCATATGTGCAGATTTTTCCTACAAGTTAGATCATTTTCATTTCACGCTGATGAATCTAATCTCATCTTTGTGTGCTCTCCCCACCTCTCCATTTCACTTTCGCCCAGTAGATCAACAAATGATTACCACCTCCAGCTGTTAAAGAACTGAAATGTACAGACATGCTTCAGCAAATGGTTTCTGCCTGCAATAGTGACTTTGTGATCATGTCAGAGAGGACAAAAATAGATGCTGCTGATTTGGGCTCAGTGGAGATGAAACAAAAGCACACTGGAATCTCTGCCGTACTTCCCGTGTTCTGGTGCTGCTGCACCAGCTGCACGAGAGTTAATCCCTCTGCCTGCGTTCAGGCAAAGCTTTCAGCCACTAATCAACAGTAAAGAAAGCGTTGTCCTATTTTTCCTTCCTTTGTATGAGTTGAAGGATGATGGCTGCTGCATCGATCCTCTCATCTGATGTGGAGTGCATCTACAGTACAATCAGATGAGGATGACATTTGCACAGGCTGGGAAAGAGCCACTTGCTCTCACTCTTTGTCCGATTGATTCAGCTCTGTAATCAGACACCGACATTCATGAATGCAGTCTGTGGAATCGTTGAAGGTCCATTCAGCGGTTGACAAAGCTTCAGGAAAATGACGTTTTGACTTTGCAGGATAAAACACCTTGTCATCGTACACAATGATTGTAATGTGCAGTGCCGAAGGTTTTTTTTTAGATGTATTTTTTTTATACGTCATTTTGTGGTATCGTCCTGACCTGCGGGACTGCTGATTTCTTTCTGGTTTTCTAACAGCAAAAACTGTTGCCTCAAGGCAAACAACACACTCTCAGATATTAGTGAGCTGGTAGGAAAGATGGGGAATAAGCTCAAATTGAATTGATATTGAACTTGTTATATTGCTGTGAGATATGATAATATAACACTGCTGTAAACACTACAGTGTGTATATATATATATATATATATATATATATATATATATATATATATATGACTGCACAGTTACGTTCTTATAGATATTTTAAAATTCATGTGTCACTGATGAAAACAATATTGCACCTTTCATTGCATGTTGTGTTTCAAGTGTAAAGAAGTGGTCATTTGAAATTCATAAGACTCTTAGCATGCTCTGCTAAGCACCACAATGCTCTGCTAGTTGTTGTTATGACATTTCTGCTTACCTTGCAGATATTCTCTGGCCAGTTAGAAGGATAAGCCACACTCAAAACCCAAGCATGTTTCTAGTAAAACATATTAACTAAAAACTAAAAGTACTGTAACTTTGAGCAGAAATGTAAGCCACTGTTGAATCAAACACATGTTAAAAGCATCCTAAACTACTGCATGAAATATTCAGTACACTTAAAATCTGTAGGTACTTGTCTTGGCATTTGACCCCCAAACTAGGAGAGTAGATCCAACTTCACTCTACGAACAACATCTGCGATCCCTCTCCAGAATAGAAACAGCTAACATAGGACCCTGGCAAAGGGCCGAGCTTGAAGGAAAAATACATGGTATCAAGCTACATTAGACCAGAAGAGGGGAAATGTGTCGTTGGGGTGAGATTATATACTTTGTGAATGCATATCTACATATTATGCTGGTTTTTGTTCACCGTCAGAGGCCCAATACAGCCCAACAATTGCAAGTAATGTCAGCATTAGCTTTACTTAGCCTGTAAATAGAGTTATTTGTTGCACCTGAAGTAAAACTAATGAGCATCTCCCATTATGCACGTTAATGGTAGGAGAGCTGAGATGAGCTAGTTAATTTGTTTGAACTTTCCACTTTTTGCTACCTGCTTCGCATACAGAACAACCTCTACGGTGCCACCTCTGATCTCTGATCTTTCACAGAGAGTCAATGGGGCATGACCAACCTGAGAGCTGCTGGTGCATAGAGGTAAACCACCTGCAATGCTCAAGGCTTTGCTCTGTATTATCAACTGATCACCCTGCTGTTGCTCTCTTCCTTTGCAGCACGCTTTTAAAACAGGCATTGTGATCATTCATATTCCTTTTTACTGTGCTGTATGTCAGGAATTACTTTGGACTTCAGAACGTGCATCTGCTTTTCATTCGAATATTACTAGAAGCTCTAGCAGGTTCAAGCAAGCATTCTAATGTGGTTTTATTCTAATCTACCAGCGCTCTTTGTGAGAAAATTTTTGTCAAACATTAGAGTATCATTATTATCATTATTAACACGTCTATTCTTGTGAATCATTTGGTTCTTACAGCGAGTGATGAATTATTCACTGAGTACTTTATAATTGGTGCTCCATCAGTTTAGCAGATGGTGCTGTGGGTTTTTTTTCCTACAGGCCTGTACAACGTATGGCACACTCCCATCATGTCAGCTTATGTCCACAGCATTGTTTTCCATATGGCACTGCTGGACTGAGATTGAATTAAAGGAGCAGACGGCCACCTTTCCGCACTGATTTAAACTCCTTGATTTCTTGCAATGTTGCAAGCTGTTTGAGTGAATCTGTCACCCACCTCCGTCACCCGTTCCCACCATTAGACTGCAGGCCAGGAAACACATTTTGTCCAACTGATTGGCTGAGAACTAGCCGAGACAAGCTCTAATTGGCATTGAGTGGGATTGCTCGGTTCAGTGGCGCTCAGACTTTGCAAATGTCAGGGCGCGGATTTGGCAGAATCACTGAAGCGAGAGGGATTTCCGGTTCTCACTGTTGTTTTCTTCTAAAGACCAATTGGGAAACAGGTAGGGGCTCAACTTAGTTATTGCCTGGAAAAGATAATGCCATTGCAGGAGGGGGATGGTTGGAGATTTCCACCTCCATGCTGGCACTGAAAGAAAGTCAGGTGGACTGAAAAAGGTTTTCAAGTTTGCTAGCTCACATATATGAAGGAGCGGCAACCAAAGTGTCTATATGTCCAGTCTACAGATTGAAAGTGCCAGAAAAAAAAGCTCTCAGTGCCTATGAGCTTGAAAGGCCAGGCCGAGGCAAATGTTCAGTCTGGCTTGCTATGGACAAATGGGTCCATAAGCTATGGAGTTGTGGAAAAACAATTAACTCCTTCATTACATTCCTCCTGCTTCATCACCTGCCACCAACTCACAGGGTCTGATTAAAAATGCATGGTTCTCACAAGCCCTTTAGATAATGACCAACATGTCTCTGCAGTGCTGCTGGTTAGAGTAAAGAGAAGAGCGTGTTTTAGCAACACCAGATAAGGTACATACTACAGCATGGGATCGGACTGTTTTGTGGTAATTGATCCTGTTTTCTCTGTACCATGATTGTACAAGTTTCTCAGCTTGCATGTCAACAATCTAAGTACCAGTCCTGGCAAAGTTTATGTCACGCTCTATGTACTGTGCCATGCAGGACCGGGCCTGTTGCTGCCCAGACATGAGTAGGTTCACTACTCTCTCAAGCTTCAGGGTAGCCCCCACTCTACACAGGGAGAGTTCTCAAAGCTCGTATTGTTCAGAGAAATGGAAACTGGTCCCTCCTGGAGGCATGGACGTGTCCATGCTTCATTGGGATTCCTTAGATCTGTAGAGAAGGTGTTTGGGAGGGTATATTCTTACTTTGTCTCCCAAGTTGAAGCTTCACAGGAAGAGCTCTTTCCCAGTTTAAACGACTGCTGCAGGAAGGAGCTCATCGCTCTACAGCAGCTCAAAGGCCAAAGTTGTTCTAATGAGCTGTGTTTGATATTATCTGTGGGGGTCGCTGTCATTGTCAAAAACACACCATTTATGCTGTATATCCATTAGTTTATTAACATCCAGTTCATTTAATCATTACAAACTGTTAAGTCATAGAACTAGGTTAGAATACATACAGGTTCAAAAGACAAACATGAGGACAAAAAGACAACTCAGAGAAAACCTACTGTAGTAGGAGAGAACAAATATTAATATTTACATTCAGTTAACACCCTTTGAGTGTGGTCACTCACAGAAGCTACTGTGTGACTCATGCAGTACAACAGTACAAACGAGTTCCAACAATGCTGCTTCCAGCTGAGCACGGCTGCGTGTGTTCTGGCTCTGGAGATGTAAACCGGTCAACGCTACACCACCAGGGCTTTTAATAACCCATAATGCAGTACTCTTTAAAAATTACAACCCCACAAATGATCTATTTCTAGCTCCTCCTGTAGTCTTGAAATACTGTTTAAAGTTACATAGGAAGACACACACACACACATATGAGGACAGCTCCATTTAAAGTCTTCCGGAGCGAAACACGGGATGAGCTGTGACTCACCTCACCTCTGATGAACCCTAACAGCCTTTCTTACATTACAGGCCTGTCCACACCGGCTCTGTTGATGCACTCTGTTGCTATCTTCACTAAAGTATGTGCATACTGAGTGTTGCACTTCAACAACACTGTAGCTCAATGTAGATTATTCTCTTTGCTTCGCTACCCAGTTACACAGTTCGCAGGTAAGAAAGGCAAGGAAGAGTCTTCCAACAACAATGGCTGTTTATATGTTTACTGCACACACTACCAATGTTTTTCAGTAACCCAGCACATGTCCTACACCTAGCATTATACTTTTAAATGCAGTCAGTGTAATTAAAAATAAATGGGATCCAGGTGAGTCATGGGTTTTGGGGTCTGTCTGTAACAACTCATCTGGTGTCTCTGTACCAGCTGTGAGGACTTCAGCTCGGAGCTATGTTTCACCCTTTTAATCCCAGAACATGTCAGGGTCTGGAACAGCGGTCTGAGATGTCTCCCAGCTGTTGCCTCCAGCTGGATTTTGTATTCAGGTGCTTTCTCTGTGTTGCTTATCCATTACCTCAGATCGTATCTTTTCTCCTGAACCGGAGCCAAAAACTTTTATTTTTTGGTAAAGTTATAAAGATCTTATTGGCTCTGTTGACTTTGACGGGTATTAACCTGGCGTCTCTAAGGAAGCGCCTAACTGAGCTCTCAAAGCCGTGATAGCCAACTTTCACTGGATAGGTAGTTGCCCTCCAGCCTTTTAACTGGCTTCAGCTTTTAGTTCACATAAATGTGTAATACATTTTGACTTGGTCACAACTGGTTCTCACTCTCTGCTTTTTACTTGTATTAGTAACTTATAGTTGTAGAACAGAAAAAATTTGAGGTCGTCGTTGGGAAAGAATATTAACTATTGTATAACTATGTCATACTGTGGAAGCTACGCATGACAATCGAGCTTTTTCACTGATTGGAGCTTCATCTGTCTCACTTTGCCCAACTGATTGTTTTAATACATCATACATCCCTGTCATCCAGATGACAGCATTCTCGCTTTAGTCTTTAGTCTTTTACTGAATTAGGAGTAACAAGATGTTTCTTGGTGTTTGCCGTTACCTGGCTACTGCACAGTGTAACCTCTCTTTGCTAAATGACCTAGAATAAAAGATAATCTTCTGTTACAGTAAACAAGCAGGGACTGGGCCTTAGATAGACTGAACTTGCCCATGCTGGGAATTACAAAGGTGCTTGGCAACTCAGACCTTTATACAGTGCGTGTGTGTGTGTGTGTGTGTGTGTGTGTGAAAAGCTTGGCCAAGCTGTGCTTGTCAGCAACACTTGAGAGACAAGCTGCCAAAGAGTATTGGACACATACGTTTCGCTCTTCAGCACAGTCCATATTTCAAAGACAGAGATGATTTGGGGTTTGGGTAATTCATCGTGTGAGTAGGACTGTATTTATTTACCTTTTGTTCAGCAACACAGAGGATCCCTGATGACAGATCTGGCGCTTTTGCTGGATTTGTGGAAAGCTGGAATAGGTTGTTTGCATTGAAAACTATCACAAAGGATGCAGAAATCTCCTTTTAGTTATTTATTTTTATGACAGATTGTATATACTTAATTTAGTCTACACATCTTATTATGTAGAGGTAATTAATTTTGAACGAAAACTTCACTAGTAATACAAAGTTCGGAGCCTGTAAATGTGGCCACATACTGCACGCTGTAGATATCTGTATTTTAAATTTATTAACTCGTCAATTGAGTCAATTATAGTCAATAAAAGTCCATTTTACTTTATGGGTTTACGTGTCTTCCTGTGTCCTGCTTTTCTTTACAGAGAAAATGTTTTATATTGTTCCTAAGCCTCATCTTCTCGTCCCCTCTTCAGCCTCACAATAGGTCTGTCTCAATATTGGACATGAGTGATTGAAGGACACTTTGCTTATTGTACCTTGTTCTGTCTCAGACAAGAAGAGTAGAAATCGATAGGTTTTTCTCCCTCTCCTCTGGGCGGCCAAATTCTGCCTTATTGAACATTTCCAAGACCAGTCTGCACCACGTCTGTACTTTCTTTCTTTCTCAGAGAGGAATGCAGCCATGGCTGCTTTAGGAATCCGCTGACACTCGAAGAAAGCAAACAATCTCAACTTGTCATTATTTCTGCAAAGTTTGTTCAGTGCAAAGAGCAGGAGTGCAGGAAAGAGGGCTGTAATGTAATGGAGCACCCAGAGCCATCAAAAGCCTGGAATTAAAAGTCTCTGCGTTATTATTAGTATCATAAATAGCTCTTGGCTTAATGGATAAACAGTTTCTGTAGTTCACTATTACAGCAGGATGAGCAAAAAGAGTTTTGTGTATTTGCACAATTCTGACAGTGGCTGTGATGTCTGAACTTGGCTGTGATGTCAGATTTGTGTTTTTGTATTGCCAAATGAGGTTGGGTACCAGACAGTGATCTGTGTTGCACTGTCAATGTGTAATTTCTCCCCTCTAGACAATCCAATCTGCTCCTTCTTACCACCCACAATCCTCACACACACCTCCCACGCACAGCAGCACGACCGCAGGCTGGATGGAAGGAGATTGGGTCTATTTGATCGGTGTCCCCAGTCACACTTGGATGAGTGAATGAGAAGGGCAGGTTGTATTCGTGAGCTGCTGCCCTCATTACCTTCACTGTTTGTTGACTGCGGTGCTGATAGGACAGGGCAGGGTGGTTTCCATTAGAGACGGGGTTGTGATATAGCCCTGTACCTTACCTTTAATGTTTATGTTCTAAGATTGATGCAAAAAAAGGAGATTAAAACTACACATGAACTAAATTATAGCACAAAGTACCTGAGCCTGACCTTAGTGCATGTTGGACATATTTCTATGTCGGCCGATACGTAACAACATATTATGCATCAGTGATAAATGGGAAACACATCATTATCATTAGCCATCAGTCATTTATGTTCAGACCAGCTGCAAACCCGTTTGCACCACGATCCTTCTTCTCTCAAAGGATTTGGAAGTAACTGCATCGCCACAGGCTGCCCTAGCAGAGACCTGACCTAAAAACAGAAAGGATAAGGGCAGAGAGTCATTTCCCAGCAGTGCACTGAGACAGTGATTTAACAGTCACAACAGTGGTTAGTACAGCTCAGAGGACTTTGTGTCACCTCATCCCTGAATTCAACAAATGCAGCTTTTATGAATGATAATGAGAGCAGGGAAGTGTGTATGTACAGATTGTATAATTATACCTGGTCTTGATAGTTATGTACTGAGTTATGTGAAGTCTTTATCTGTCCAAGAGAATCCTGCTCTCCAAGCCGGGACAGATTATTTAAAGCACACTTGAATGATATCTGTGTGTGATAGCCTGTGCAGTGTATAGAGCACCACAGCACTGTCTGATCTGCTGCTGTGCAAACTATTGCTGTGAGCTGCATGCTGTGAAATTTCCATTGCTTTATCTCATTCTTCTCCCGCCAGCAGCCACCTGCCTGGATCGGCTTTTATGTACCTGGGGGGGATTCTAGATGCTCCCCGATGGTTTCTTTTTTTCAGTGTACAGTGCTGAGAGGAAGTACAATAAACCACCCATCGGCCTGTGCATAACCAGAAGTTGATTTTCTGACTTTCATGACATTTTCATATTTTAAATTATTCAGTTCAAATGTGGAGTCAGGTCATACAGCTCAATATTCTCTGCAGTTGAGAAATCCAACACACTCCCACCCTCTGCAACTGAGTATCATAAGACAGTAGGCTGTCAAACCTTTCACAAATTATACTGGCATGCAACTTTACCTTATCTCAGAGCCCGGGGTTAGAGTTTGATGCTGTGACCTAATTTCTTCCCGCTACAAATAATGCATTTTACAGAGTGCAACAAAAAGCAGAGTACTAAAATGTGGCTTTTTATCCCACCTCCACAGATGAAGCTCCACATGAGCCCTTCTTCTTCAGGGAGGTGTGTGCCCTAAAGGACGAGTCAGGGCCTTGCAAGGCCATAAAGGAGAGATTCTTCTTCAATATCAACACGGGAAAATGCGACATGTTCGAATATGGAGGCTGTGGGGGAAACAAAAACAATTTTGAGAGCATGAAACTGTGTGAGGAAACGTGTGTCATCTCAGGTGAGTTTGATCATTTCGAGTTGTCCAAACATGTTTCACAGATTTCCAGAACATTTCATTTTCACGTTTTCAATACCAGCTAATAACAGTTAGCTTCAACCTAATGTCATTGAATGAGATGAGCTGGTAAGTGATTAACTACTTGTTATCCTCCTTTAGTTACTGCCCCTCTATTGTAGTACATGTGCAGTTGAGTTCAGTTGAGTTATAACACAATTCCATACGCAATCAGCTCATTGTTTTATGAGAAAAGTATCATAAAAAAAGAAACGGGCAAGTGTGAGCATCTACAGACATACGCTGTTTAGTTATTTTATTTAAATCAATCAAGTTCAATTCAACCCTGTCGCCTGAGAAATAAGTTCATATACTGTACAACTTCCCTTGTTTGTAAAGACACTGTATGAACTGACAGTTCTATTAACTAAGCAATTCCCAATTTATTTGACACCAATCTACTGCTGTGATGTCTGATCTCGACTATCTTTTATATCTCTTTTATATATTATTCGACAGAAACCCGTAAAACAGGGGTGTCCAAACTCGGTCCTCGAGGGCCGCAGCCCTGCTGGTTTTCCAAGCATCCATGCATTTGTGACTTCT
>JAUMHF010000013.1:17486903-17505945 GCA_032359275.1 Microctenopoma steveboyesi
AGGTGTGTTCAGCCAATCAGAAGTCACAAATGCATGGATGCTTGGAAAACCAGCAGGGCTGCGGCCCTCGAGGACCAAGTTTGGACACCCCTGCCGTAGAATGTAGATTAGATATTTGAGGGACATGTGAACATATGATCATTATGTTCACAGAAACAGAATTGGCTCCCTATTACATTCTCTACAACGTAGTCTGGAATGCAGTTTAGTTGTACAGAAATGTCATTTCTATAAAAATAGTTTTAGAGCAAGACTAAGATTAACATGTGTGTTCTGTTCATGTGTATAAATGCTCAGATCTGTCTCACCAGACTGAGAGTTCGAGGAGCCAGCTCATTAAGAACCTTTTTATAGTATGAGGAGGATTTTAAATTGTCCTCTGAAAGCTAGATATAGCCAATGAAGATGTCAGAGGCCCGAGTAATGTGCTAAATAAGTTGCAGTCTATAGATTTTATTAGTTAGAAAGCCAGTGAGCAGAGAGTTGCACTATAGGAAAAGGCTCATAATAAATGCATGCTTGAATTTTCCTCAGTCCAACTGGAAGAGAAGACATCTTATATATATATATATATATATATATATATAGCATCAACCAAACCGCAATTTATTTTTTCTGCTTACATTTGATCATTTCATTGTTTGATTAGGTTAGGATAGGGATATAAGAGTACAATAAATACTTTTGTGTTTGCTGATAATGTAGCTGAGAGACTGTATGTGTCCTTGGACAAATCACAGAAACCCCACAGTACCACTGTCGTCATCTGCAGCTATCAAAACAACAATTTCCCAGAGGTGATCAATAAATTATGTCAGCGTTCATATGCATTGCACTCCACTACCACTAAGCAAAGAGACTCACAAACTTTAACCAGACCAATAAACATGTTGGACAAAGCCATTACCTTAACTCTTCCTACATATATAGAAAGTCAGGTAAAGCTATGTAGCCAAGCATGAGGCAGCGTACCTTACATTAGCAGTCATGGCATGAAGGAAGCACGCAAGTTTTAAAGTAGGGTGAAAATAATATTCTCCCACCAAAATGAGACCAGTCCTGACATGCTGTAAGGTTGACAATCCATTCATTGTTGGCAATATATTGTCGTATAGAGGTTGTTGTAAAGGGAAGTTATCACCAGAACCAAGCATATATATAAACATATAGAACTGGTAAACAGTGTGGAGAAAGCATCAAACAGATGTCCAACATGAATTTACATAATTAGGATGGGCGCATGTTTTATATTTGTTTTTGTCAGTATTTTTGAATATGCATCTGTTTGTGTTGCTTGGAGGACATGTGAAATGTTTCTCCACGCTGCAGCCTACATTTAGGCTGTTTTTTATTTAAATAATAGTGAAATGTAAATGCACGTTCCCACTGGATTCTGAATGGGTGGGGAACATAGCTGCATGGCAGCGTTCCCAGGTACGTGGGAGCTCAAACGCAGTGGATGAAAACATCTTCACATTCAGAACAGGAATTATTTTACTTCATGTAGTTTTTAAAAAAGCAGCTATTTTGCAATTCCGAGATAGACAGTAAAAGCAATGATGTGAAAACATCAAAACGAAAGCTTGCACTGAATGGGAAAATGATCATCATCATTGCTACAGTTCTCTTTTCCAAATGCAACAAGTTTGAGCGTGTTATGTGGCAGCTGTTTAGGGCTTTCCGTGGTGTTGTGTGTTTAAAGTACATGGATACACACACACACACTCACAAAAAAAGCTAATCCTGGATTACAAACATCGCTAAAATGTATTTTGTTTCTATCAATGCAGGAGCACCTCAGGATGACTAAAAGTAAAAATTAAAGCTCCCTGTGCAGGTGTGTGTGTATGGACATGACAAAAACACAAGCTATATAAATGTATTTACAGATCCGATCAGTTCTTCCCTAGTTGCAGGGAACACACCATGTCATCTTGCTGAAACTTATGTGCTGCTCTTGAAAAGTAACCAAAGCCGGAACAATTAGACCCTCACACATTGGAGTGCGCTTTATATTTAATATGACGGATAAAATGTGAGAATGGCATAGGAACATTATGTACTGACATAATAGCTGCATGCAGTACGTAATGCAAACGTTATTTTTTTTATACCAAAGCTTGTTTGAGCAACGTGGAATCTGTCCTTGCATGTATCGTAGTATTTAGATGGTGTGTGACAAAGTGCTTTCACCCAGTGGCAAACAGCAACCTTCACCTTCTAACTCCATGCCGACCATTAAAAAGTCACCGAAGAGCACCATAAATTAATTTTTATTCTGTTTGCCTGCTGTTTGTACTGTGAGTTTTAGTTTTTTGAAGCGTGTCTTCATACTATCTGCATTATAAAGAAAAACATTAAAAGTGTGGATGGTTTAGCTGCAGCCAAAACTGACATTAAATAAAACAGCCAGGACATAAATGCAGGGGGACCTAGAAAACATGTGTTTGTATGGTAATTAAAGTTTGTACGTTCACACTTTATTCATTGTTTCTTGGTTGCATGTTCCATAACTGTTCATAGTAGTTGTCCTGGTTGTCTGAATTGAATCAGTATGTGAGTGTGTCCTGTTTTACTGTGCTGGGTGGTGACTTCGGTTTATTAGCCAAAGTCAAAACTGAAGTGTGAGAAAAGGAAAATTTCTCCACCTTCAATCCTGAAAATACATGGATATACTGATATAAGTTTGTTGTTGCAATCTGTGTTAGCAGCTGAATTGCCAGATATAAAAAGCCGAACACTGGCTGACCCGCTTTATTCTGAAAACAAATGAATAGTTTATACCAACGCACAAGCAGCGCATGGCACACACACTCATACATGCAGGGAGAAATATGCTAGCCTATCTGCAGCACAGGTACACAACACAAACTGTCAAAGGGCCATAAATGTGCTTGCAGTGACTGTCAAAGTTCAAGCAGAGAAAGCTCCTCATCTTTCCAACGAGCACAGAAAGAGTCCAGCAGCAGCTATGCACGGCTGGTGAGCTCTAATTATGAGCACCACAGGCACAGTACTTTCTGTTTTCTGTTACCTTTATGCTGGGGGAGAAGTGTACTTACTCTTTGCCTGTATAAAAACACATGAGAGTACCTCCGATCATTTTTTGGGGGATTGATTAACTTTATTGTTGAACAATGCCGTGTACAAAGGAACTGAAGTAGATGCTCCCAGCGGCTCACACAAAGTGTGAAGTGTGATACATCTCTCCAACTTCAGTCGTGTGTGAATTTCAACAGACTCGTGCAGTAAAAAGTGTTCACATGAACTATACAGTTTCTACAGATACCAAACACTATTGCACTAAAAAGATGAAGAAGTTAGTTTTTACACGTCAAGTTTTGACATCTCGATGTAAACACTGAAGAACAAGTTAGTGCTGCTCCAAAATCCTACAGAAATAATTAAGCAGCTGCAGCTGATCCGAAGTTACCATTAAATACAACTGCTTGGACAGAAAAAGTGTTGATTGGCCAACTCTTGTGACCTTACAGCTGCAGCACTTCTGTGGGAACAATCCAGCACTGCAGTGTAAAAAAAAAGAGGAACACAGAATATTTCACAAACAGCAGAATCCACTGAAAAGGAATGATGAGAAAATAAGGAGCCCTGACCATTTCTCCAGTAAAAAAATGTCATATTGATCTGTCTGGCTTATGAAGCCATTTTTAAACATCACATTAATTTCCACTCACTAAAATCACCCACAGACGTTTAACTGTAGCTTTTAGCCCCCATCTCTACTCTACAGTATGATGTTGGATGAAAACGTAGAATAATAACTAACAGAAAGTTGTGTGCTGACTTTTCACTTATCACCCACACATGTGTAAATGTCATCACATGTCTCGGTAATCAGTTCTCCAGAGCTGAAGGGTTTGTTTATTTTACCCATCCTGATCAGTCCGCAAATCAGTGACATTTTAAATCATTGCACGCTACAAAAACACCGGGTGACTGGTTGGACTGTTCCACCTATCGGAGAGTTATACCTTTATGTGGTTCATACACGTGACACAGCCACAGACTGTTTAACAAGACTGGTCTTGTAAAGGTCATCCACCACCACGATGAGCATTCTTGATTTTTCTTTATTTAGGCGCTCTTTCAAAAGCTTCTACTGTCCAGCCCTGATGGTTTACTGGAGCCTCAGTGACTCATAGCCATAGTGTTCCTAACTCTTGGTTTCGTTTGGATTCCCTTTTTACAGCGCTGCTTGAAATGGTCAGTCACACATAGAGTTCCTCTGTGACAGGTGCACTTCTGTGTCCTTGGCTCAGAGCCTTGTGCTCAGTCTGTGAGAAAAGACACCTGCAGAGGGAAAAGGACACACAAATGAACAGCAAGAACAATAGGATGTTGCGGCGCATGGAGGGGATGGATACACGGGTATGGAAATGTGAGCCTACACTGTGAAGCCAGAACAACTCCTTTGTTGATATAGTTGATATAATGATTATTGATTCAATTAAGAAAATCATGATTCCAGCAAACTGCCCATGTAATCTAATTGGGGCTTTTATTGGACCAAAGAGGGTTTTAAACACATTAATTAAAATGTTGCATTTAATAATTAATAATAATGAATAATTAATAGGTCGTTTAGAAAAATCTAAAAAAAAGCTGACTGAGTATATGGAGGCTGATAGTGCTGGAGCCCCGGGTCTTTCTCTGAATGCATTATGTCTGTCTCCATCTAGTGGGCTCTGTTGTTTATGCACTTGAGTTAAATTTCCACTCCATGAGAGATCGGTCGTCTTTATCTACAGGAGTCCTCGGCAAGCCTGTGTCAGCACTTTGAAATATGTTGAAGCTAGTTGGAAAGAGAAAATGGGTGGTGTAAAAAACACTGGAGTAGAGATAAGAGAGGGACTGACTATATACTGTAGTGCGCCTGCAATAGATTCATTGTTCTCGCCATTCTGGGTGCGACAGTGAAAGGCAACAAACTATGGAAGCAATCATTAAAATATGGGTGTTTTGGGGGCTAGCCTTCAAAATCTGTTGTGCTGAAATATTGAGGTCCTCTTGGAGAGCAGCCAACATTTTCTTCAACAGTGGACCAGCACTTAAAAAAGCTGGCTGATAATTCTTCTCAGAACACAAATCACCTCCTCCACCTTCACAGCTTTAATAGAGATTTGTTCCTGAATTATTCAGCACCGCGTTGCCACAGAGAGGGTGCTACACTTCCCCTTTGACACATCTCTCTGGCCATGCTTTTAAGTCAGAGTCACCTCCTGAAGCGTATTTAGATGTTCTAATGATAGTGTTTCAATCACAGCCGTCCCACAGTGGAGTGTGGTTATTCCCAGACTTAACAGATGAACCAAATAGAGTCACATCCTAAAGCTAAGACCACAGCCAGGAGATGGGAAATACCAAAGAAAAAAGCAGGTAGTGAGGAAAGAAATGGAGCGATAAGGAGGGGAGTTGCTACAGTCCTCATTAGCTAACAGCTGTCCAGTCACTCAAATTGAAAACAAATGTCAGATTTCATTAATGTTTATGTACAAACACGAGCAGGTTCAGTGGTTTATTTCACTACCTAACAATTATTGGACAGCGCCATAATGTGGAGTCAAATGTGTCTTTATTTTCCTTTTAAGTTTCTGTTATCATGAAAATAAAGATCCCCAGTGGTATGAAGCTGTTAAACTTTCCAGTTTGTGTCTGTTATACATTCTAATGAGTAAAAGTATAATGTGTAGTAGACCGTTAACCCAATACACCTGCCAGAGTTGGACACGAGTCCTGTTGATGTGCTACTCACAGCTTGTCTGGTTCCACCTGTGCTGGCTGATGCAGTCCAGTGGAAATGATGTATTTCACACCATCACCATGTGATCATGTTAAAGACTTGACTCAAGCTCGTCTGTCACTAGCTGATGCATGCATATCTTATTCAGATAATCAGCCCTGCTGTCTTTTTCTACACTCCAAAGTGTATTAGTATTAATAACATTATCTTAATATTACTTTTGTATGACAAGTATAAACTATACTCAAGGAATAGTAGACAAACAACAAACAAAACTGTACTACTACAACCAAAGAGGTCTAAAATAATAAAGGATTTTGGAGGGTGGGTTTAGAGAAGCAAAACAGTGGGAGTGAAAGCTCAGGTAGGAAGGAGAAAATATCTGAGGAGCAAATTCAGTTCACCGGGGACGCGGCCACATCAGGAAAGTTGTTGCAGAAAGCGTTGAATTTCTGCTTGCAGAGGAAGACTGGGAGTGAATCTGAATCTCCAACCCGCCTGGAGTGGAAATGTCACTGTACCACTAAGGGGAGCTCGGGAGAGACTGAGGAGGGGCTCACTGTGGCCAAGCTGTCAGTGACTGCAAAATGGGTGGTGCATGGAAATTCCATGCACTAGCAGAGTATTGTTCTCAGCGTTCTCTTTCACCTGTGTCAACAGGCATTTATCTGCATATGGGCAAAAAAATCTTTTCTGGCCTTGTTTTTGTTTGATACTTTCTAAAGTACAGTTTATTGTAGATGTTCCAAGTCCAGAACACTCAAGGGACGTTGACTTCAGAGTAATTTGAGCTCTGTATTCTAAACAAAAATCAAGACGAAGAAGAAAAGAATAGGATGATGATGAAGTAGAAACTGGAAAAGCAACACAAATCAATACAAAGTGAAGTTGTGTGGTGAAGTCTATTCTGCCTCCTGCCTGACTCCCTCTTTCTTTCCTGGTCCAACAAATCCACCGCAAAACTCTGCTTTCATTCCAAAGGCATACGTTTTAGATTTCAAACCAAAGCTAAAGAAGAAGATGCTATATTGACTGTGCATTGTAGAGAAATGTCTCACATCTACTTTTTCATTTCCTAGATGACAAGAACCCATGTCAATTACCGGAGGCTCCTGGCCCCTGTCGGGGGTTGTTGACGCGCTATTTCTTTGACAGCGAGACCCAGCAGTGCAAGCATTTCGATTACGGCGGCTGCTTTGGCAATGCTAACAATTTCAGGAGCATAGAGGATTGCCAAGCAAAATGTCAGAACCCAGGTGAGTCCAGTTGAACTTTTTACTGCAAAAACTGACAAACACCACACGCTGTCACCACAACCACAAATAAGATGTGGAGAGCTCTGTGAATGTTACAGATATGTGGTTCACTGGAAATGGACAGTTGAAGGCAAACATCCACACCTCAGCCTTCTGAGCTTCTCTGTAGATGTCTGACTCGACATTTGTGATAGTTGGCTGACCCATTCTCAGCTCTGTCATTTAACCTAAGTGAAATAATTACTTTCTGCTTCTACCTTAACACACTGTGCAGGTTGTCATTTATATACTTCTGGGTTCATAATGAGCCAAGACACAGAAATCACTATACAACAAATAAAACTCATTTCTAAGTGGTGACATCAACAGAATAGTTCTAGCTCAGAAAATTAACTGTGATGAATTTTAAGTGACCATGAAATCAAATTCCTCCTTGATTTAGCATTGAAATCGCTTTAGAGTGACCAAAACACATTCAATTATGCTAGACTTAAAAGTCATTTAGATATTTAAATTTCGAAAATAACAAGAAAATCACTTGGCTGTGACTGGTTCAGCCCACAGCACGTGCTCCACTGAAAATCTATTGGAAAAGCTGTGTTTGGCTATTTCAGAAAGATGATGCTGTCTGGTTTCATTAGTAGATCTGTTCTCAGACCAAAACCCATTCCAGCCTGATACTAATGAGATTAAACAAATCATAATTATGATTGATCACTGAGACCCGATGAGATTTCTTTCTGATGTTAAAACCCTTGCTCGCAGTTGGTGGAATTTATGGTATCATGTGTTGTAGGAAACAATAGAGACGGATGATTTTTCCTCCTTTGTGTCAATATAGCAGAACCCAGTGAGACCCCGGTGATCAGTCAATCTGATGTTGTGCAGCCGACCATTGAAACTGGTAAGACTCACCGTACACCTCACTATACCGCAGGCACCGAATGACGGACGAGAAAGGAATCCTGGGAGTTAGTAGCCTAGCTGAGCATGTCTGGAACCAGAGGAGAACAGGACTGTTTAGCTGTGTCTTAATACCAGTATCTGTATAGACGCTCTGAAATGGTTCAACCCAAGTCCATATTTCCTTACATGACTGACGTGTTTGTTTTTTAGGTGAAATGATTGCAGCTGAACGTCATCAGCACAATGGTGAGACAAATGGTAAGACAGTATGAAAATGTTTGTCACATACATACAGTGATAAAGACACAAAGCCAGTGCAGCAGCACACCGGGGAAACACTCCTCCAGAGAGTTATCATTTTAAGAATTCATTTTCACGTCAAAAGAGAGAGAGAGAGAGAGAGTTTCAGCCTCTTTATCAGTGTCCTTTTCTGTGTAGGATGAAGAATCCCCATGTGTGAAGTCAGTCACAATTAATAAGGTTGTTAGTAATTAATTTTGGATGACTGTTGAAATGGGAATATCTGAATTCCAATATCATAAAAACTGGATGTAGTAAATAAGCAGTAAATAACTTGACGTCTACATCAAGCAAGCAGATGTTGGCACAGTAAAGCCAGAGAGGGACATCTTGTGGTTATAGGATGAAGTGCACTTTTAGTAACACTGAGGTGAGCATCCCTGGTCCTCGAAAGCCACTGGTCCCGCTTGTTCTCCAACTGGCCTTGCTGCTGCCCACTGTTGATAACCTGAAAAAGATGTGTTCAGTTGATCACAAGCTGGATGTTAGCATCTGGAGCTGTCCATTGGTGACATAGAACTTCCAGCTGTCCAAAACGAAGGACCAAAACTGTGGAACAGCATATATTCAAAGTAACTGTTGAGTTTCTCCTCTGTGAAATGTGTGTGGCCTGAAAGTCAATGCTCACCAGTTGTGTGACAGAGCACTCCGAGCTGCTAACAAGCTCTCCGACAGCTGGAATGTGTTTCTCATCATGAAGGAAGCGTAGTGAATAAATCAAAGGCAGGAGCTCACACAGCCCTGTGGCGAGCCCTGATAACAAGTGTCACATTTTAAAAGTCTGACATCCTGCAGACACTGAGTGAGTGACTGTATGTATCAATCTTTTATGGTCTGACTCAGCTATCAAAGTGATTTAGGCCAATGTTACACACATGATATATGATGACACAGAATGCTATAATGCATGATGCCAGATAACGATCTGGATTTGTCATGTTGTGGCTTTTGGTGTAATCAACAGAGGTGCGGAGCGACATCTGCTCGAGACCTGTAGAGACAGGAACATGTAACGAAGAAGAGAAGAGGTTCGCATACAACCCAGAGACCAAGAAATGCCGCGCCTTTTACTACAGTGGCTGCGGAGGGAACGAGAATAACTTCCAATCCCGCAGAGAGTGTTATAGAAAGTGCAGAGCCAAAAACGGTGTGATGATTATTTCCAATATGCATGTTTTAAAATGCTTAAAATCAAACATATAATATTCATGTTATTAATTATTAAATTGTTTTCTCGTGGAAATCATCACACTTTTTTTTGCTATGTTCTGTTGCAGGTCGTGAGATGATTCTGGTAAAGAGGAAATTCTTGCGCAGAATTTCTCATGCTCAACGCGTGAGACACTAGTAACTCAGGCACGATCCTGAGTGTTTATATTTACACTTTCTTTTTGGCTTTACTCATATCTGTTGCTTGTGTAGCACTTCAGGGTGCTGGTTTGTAGTGACTGAATCATTATCCACCATTATGTCAATATATCTGACAAAGCACTGAAATAATGCATTGCATATGAATTTGTACAGATTACTGGAACATAGCTGACGTAGAAGAAGGAGTTTCAAGATGTTTTTTTGTTCAATATCCAAATGGATGCTTCTCCTGCATATTTACTTTGTATATACGTGACCTGGCCTTTTCTGAGTTTGGTAAAGTTGGACTATTGTTTATCAATGTGAACAAGAGCTTTAACATAGAAGACGGAAGTGTGAAGAAGTGGCTTATTCCAGGATCAAGAACAACGTACAATATTAGGCCAACACACTGATCTAGAGCAATGTAGGGCAACACACTGATCTAGAGCAATGTAGAGCAACACACTGATCTAGAGCAATGTAGAGCAACACACTGATCTAGAGCAATGTGTTCTTGCAGTGATAAATCGATGTAAACAAATGAAAGATTTCCTTCCTAATCAGATGAAATATTTTATTCAGTTGTTTAAATGACCATTACAGCATCAGCCAGAAAGCAGGTTAGGTGAGGACTTTTGAGTTTTCTGTTTGAACTTTTGTGCACAGTGTTTGGTTTTCTTATTCATACAGCAGATATCAAAGCTCTTCCTTTGCAGAGGAAGGTACTAAATATATATGAACCTCTGTAACAAATCACCTGCATATCTTTATTAAGTGTTTTCATTACTATCTTATGAATGTAATCCACCAGTTCAGAATAAAAGAAATCTATATACCACCCATATTTAAAACAATTGTCAGTTCCTCTGCACAACATTTACTTTTAGTAATATCATGGCTATAATTGACAGAGAAGAGAATGATACACTTTCCAACAATATTCAATGTTGGAAATCTGCTTATCTTTTAAAAACAAGTAAAGTAAAGGGTCACCCTAAAGGTGGTGATAATCTCAACCAGTCGAATGGTGCAGGGCAAGTTGTTCCACCAGCCAGGAACCACAAAGGAGACCCTAAAGTTTTGTATGTTGAAATGCAGTTATTAAATTCAAACTCTGGCTGGTGTATGGATGCATCCACTCAGTTTTAACCTAGATTAGTTTTCACCGGGAGATCAGTAGAAACAGAAGACAGAGTCAGATTCTAATCACTTCTGTGAAGATTCACATTCATCCAGGTGAAATGTCTCTACTGAAATAAAGAAAGAAGTCCAGGGGAGCAAGAACAGGGACTGTCATGGAAAAACACACCCCTGCACGGCATGATTTTATCACATTTCTAGCCTCATTGGATTCTTTATTTAGCCATTGCCATGTAGGATGTTAATATTTTACTCAAAGTAAAAGAACATTTTACTGATTTGTTATGGTGTGTAGTTGTATGGAAAGACAGAGGGGGGCAGTGTTGTTAAACTTTTCTAAGAGGTTCTCAGTATTTAGACACTATGAAGTCATTTTTTTAGCTGTGAAATATTGAACTGTCAGCTTTTGTATAATTCATTTCTATTAGAGCCTCCTTATCTTTCTCTGGGCTTCATCTGTCCTAACTTCATAACTTTGGTCATGGGATTTTCAGATTTTCTTTACGGAAATGTCCTTTCAAGGTATTGTTTTAAATCAGCAACAGTTGAAATGACTACACAATGTGGAAAAAGTTGTTCATAGTGACAAATGGACAGAGAACTATCACCTGACTGGGGTGATAATCTCTCAGCCCTGTGTTCAGTTTGGTCTAACTGCTCTCATTAGCTAATTTCCAAATTAAATTTGACGCTTTGCAACTACATATTTATTTCAGGAATTCAAGTGTGAATGGTCTAAAATGTGTTATACAACATTGGTTTAAATAGATCTATGTAAGTTCTCTTAGACTGAAGCCTTTCATAAGTGCTATAGCTTCAAGTATCAGTCTATAGTAACAGTCATAGACATCCCAAAATAAATTCATATTCTCATCTCTACTTATTCTAATTATTATTAGTTCCTTCTCCAAAGATGCATTGTCGTATCATGTTTACTGTAATTTGGAACCATATAGACTAACAAAAACAGCTTTCCTTAGAAACTCAGCAGTGTATGTCTATTATGATAAAGGATACATATCAAGATATCAATGTTTTGTTTAAAAGATGTATACGACTGTCTCCGGAGACATGCTGAAACTGGATCCAAGAGAATGTCTGCAAGACTAATAATAATACTAATACACTAATAATTGTCCTCCCTGAGAAACGGATGCCTCCCTGCTCCTACACTGGCTGTGTCACTGAATGAAGGAAGAAAAAAACCTGCATTAATGTGTGATGTCCATAAGAAAGTCAGGTCATTAAGTCTCATGATCAGAGCTGCAACGAAAAAACTCAAGTATGGCTGGTAAGTCTGAAGAAAATATGTGTGGACTGATGAATCCAAGTTTGAGTTAGTTAGTTGAGTCAGGTAACTGATGATACATACCTGTTGAACATCATTAGTGAAACATGGAGGTGGAAACATGATTGTCTGGGGATGCTTTGGCAATGGGAGAGAGGGCGACTGTTCACAAGACATCCTCGGTCATTCCCTCTGGGCAATGCCTGGCTGGGGATAACTGCGGGAATAGTCGGTTTAAAGAAGCTTGTTGAACTGGTGTGAGAGAAGCTGGACCAACCATCAGTAGGATGCCACTTACAGAGGGACAGAAAGAACTAACCTGTACTTTGATTTCACTACCTGACTTTGCATGTGTTGTTCTTTTTTGTGTGTTTTGGAAGTCATGTCCAACCATTAGGCTGCATAAAAACAACAAGCTGATTTTGCCTGTAACCACGTTTTAACAATATGAAATGCTCACTTACGAGCCGGTGTGGAGCGCGTGGGAGTCGAGTGCCAACCCATCCTGCTGGCCCCGGCTCCCAGCTCCTCAGCTGAAGGCTGCGGTGTGATGTAACAGGAAGTTGTGGGTTGCCTTCCAACGTCAACCTGACAGCCGCTTCAGCTGCGCTCACTGGACGCCGGGGATCGGCTGTGCGCAGAGCTTTCGCCGAAGCCCGCGACAGAAGACGCGTTGGGGATCGCCTCCAGAGTTTCTCCCACTCCAGACACGCCGCTGCGTGGAAATATTGTCCGGTAGGAGAAGCGCTGAAATGAAACGCGAACTGTTCTGTGTTACTTTGCTGCTGTCTGCTCGAATTCCGCTGCGGCGCTGTCGAACGGAAACCAAGCGAAGTTGACAATGCGGCTCATTCATCGCTGCGTGTTTATCGAGGTCAATTCTGCGTGGATTACAAAGCCGCGGAATGTCCCTTTATACAACGTGCTGCTCCGCGGCGACTGGGCTCCGCTATTCTGCAGCATGTCTCTGTCATGAGCTGCATGTGGAAGATGTGGATGCGATAGATGTGAACCGCGCACATGAGCTATGATCCACACTGCCGCTTTTCTGCGGGTTTTACTCGCTGCTCGAGTCCTTCCTCAGACTACAGTGCATGCGTGCTTCTAGGAATGCGTGAAGCCTTTTAAAGGCGAGTAAAACTATGCTGGCTCTGCGCGTTTGGCTCACTCAGACACGGCTGTCCATAGATCGGTCCGTGAGGGGATGGGGTGTCCTCGGGCTTTCTGCTTCATTCAGCAGCGACACTTTGATGTAAGCGATGCTCACTGGTTGGTAAAGCATCTGCATGGTTACGTAAGAAGCAGATTTGGACATAGTGGAAGTTTATGGGCTGGACAGTGAGAAACGAAAGGGAAGAAAGTGATGAATGACGATGATGATGATGATGATGCGTAAGAGGAGGGGATGATGACGACGTTTACCACTGGCGGAGTATACTGTGCTGAGAAAGACGCACAGGAGGGAGGAGACAGAGCAGAGGTAACTTCCAAGACAAAGCGTATTTGTTGTCCACAGCGGAGTTTCTGGACATTGTCTTAATGTCAGCGCGTCAGGTCTCACGTAGCTCTGCTGGAGGCTGCACTGCATGTTTCTCACGGCTCCATTCGCAGCAATGAAGAACTCACAGTTGCCGTATTGTGCACTGCAGTTTTTAAGGTGACCAGCAATTCACCACATTATATGTGTCAGTTCAAATTTACTTTCAAATGTTTCTACATGTTTAAAACCCACCAATAAATGACGTCAACGTTTCCAGTTTCCCTCACACACTATCTGCTGGTAACAAATTTAAAAAAGTAATGCTAATAGGAAGAACTGTTAAATATTTAATTAAACTCTTAATTTTATATCTGAATAAACATCACGTCAAGACACTATTAGTCAGGAGTGTAACACCATAAAACGAGCGATCACTGGGACTGTGTGGCAGTACTTCAATCATAGAAAAAAATGGGAAGATTATTATAACAATAATCACAAATGGGTGTGTGCCAGTATGGTTTGGACATTTCCTGAACAATAATGATAGCTGTGACACTCTTGGTCACTATTTTCACACCGCTTCCTCTCTGCACTCACCTTGGATTGAGTGTGTTTGAGCTAGCAGACAGAACACTGCAAAATTGGAGAGACTCACTAAGGGCCGCTACAGTGTGCAAGTGGTTGGATGAAATCAGCAGAGGAAGGTGAGGTGTATTATTATTAATATTATTATTAACCAGTCCCCATTCTTCCTCTAACTCTAGCTTTGTCCAGTAACATTTTGTCACGTCAGAGCTGCACGTCGTAGCGGTCTGAGTCTCCATCTCCTTCTCATCACCACATAATGCTGCAGGAAACTGAATCTGAGACCATCCGTATTTATGCTCATGTTGTACCTGATATGCATCAAATATGTTTGTGTTCAAATCTAGCCAAATCACATCCTGCTTCTTCCACCTGTTAGGCTTTAAAAGCGCTGTGTGTAGCCAACGTGCTTGTTATGCAACATGTAGTTCCACTTCTGGGAAGATGAACATCAGGCCGCAGCGTGGACAACAGCTGAACTCTCCAATGCCTTTAATAGAAAGCAGCAGCCGTCCGGAGTGTCCAAGAGTATCTGACATACAAACGTGCGTATCATAGACCAGTTTGAATAACCCGACCGATGTGGTAGAAATATTTATTTTCTGCTTTTGTATATTGTTTGTCATCTTGTGGCCCCTGACCTATGTTTTGCTTGCTTTGGAGGATACTGATTGCTGACCCCTCAGGTTAGAAAAGCCTCCCACTATGCAGCGCTTCTACTTTTCCCTGTGCTATGTCACTTCACTGCCTGGACTGACTGAATCAAGAGTCAAACTCGTCATCTGTGGTCTCGAGGATCTCTCACCTCACTGTCCACGCCGGACAGACACCATGACAGTGATTGACAGTGACTGTGTTAATGCTGCCAGTTGGCAGCACTGTCAGATGAATCTGTGAGGCCTTTCTGCTCTGACATCTTCCAACTGCCCGAGCCTACGCTAAATACATAAGCTGATTGTGCTGTGGGAATGTCATGCAATCCATCACATTCAACCATCAAACTATCAAGCTGAGTGTTTACTGCCGGGATCCAAAAACATGGACTTAATTTGGGTGAGACAAAGGTCTGGGCAGTATAACTGAGTATCTCCATGGTGTGCTGGAAGTGTGCCTAAAGCGATGGCATTTAAACGGTTGTGCCAGTGGAATCGCAGGATTACTTGTTTGCATGCAAGCAGCACATGCGGCTCGTTTTTACTTGAAGCTTTTGTTACCTCGTGTGCAATGATAACATGCATGTTCAACTGGTGCTTCTCTGAGGGATCTACATATATCCCCACTACTCTTTCTGCAGTTCACCCTGACCACCAGATTCACAGTCACACGGGTAACGGCGACGCCTCGTGAATCGGCACATACATCTTATTGATTTACCTGCTCTCACGTGTATTCACAAAAGGCTGTGGTGACCATCTCCATGCTCTTCAGGCATCATTTTTGTCTTTCAAATGTATAATTGACCCAAGTATAGAATATGACTTCCTGCCTGCTGACCCCTGGCTAAAGTTATTGTATTACACAGAAGCATAAAGATGTAAACACAGCAGTTCTCATAATGCTGTCTCCACATTCTGAATTCAGTTTGAGGGATGTGAAACCTTTTGAAGAACTGTTTCCACTCATGCATTAGTGAGGGTCAATTTTTCCTCTTCAGAAAACACCTGTGATGCACTTGCAGCATCTGTAGCTTTTTCTCTGTGCAGCGGTTGCCAGTGTGAACTGCAGTGCACTGTGGAGGATCGAGGAAAGAGCCTGTGCGGTTTCTGTGGGCGTCAGCTAAACAAACCATTCTTAATTTACTATGTGGGAGGGGGCTTCTGCCATACAGAGTAGCGGAAATGGTCCCCGGGAAGCTCTGTGGGTCAATTTGTCTTCCCAAGGTGAAGCACCAGTAAAGTGTTGCTGTCTGTTACAAAGGCGTATTGAACCACACTTTTTTTTTTCAGTGGAAGACCTTTTACAGTCCCAGAACACAAAATGACCACATGTTGTTCAGTGGTTTGACAGATCAGTGCAATGATGAATAATTTGTTACAGTAAGTGCAGAGATTTCAGAGGTCACTTTTCAGCCAGTACACACTACTCCGGCCCCTCTTCTGCAGTTTCCACTGCTGTGAGCAGAGGTCTGCAGTAGGCATTTCTGTTGGATTTCCAATTATCTAACTTACTCTACTGTGCAAATGTGACTGTTAAGTCTTGCCTTTAGCCGTGGCCTAAACCTCTACACATTATTGTAGTTAATTGGTATCCAAGTTTTGCCAGTTTTCCCACGAGTATTCTCTCACTTAAAGCGTGTTTACTGCCAAGCACCCGTTTACTGTGTTTATATTTAAGGCCAAGTATAAATAAAACTCTCCAAATGCAGTTGTATATCTTCGACTGTTGTCGTATCAACCAACTGACATGCAGGTACTTTACATTAAAAACTTTTTAGGGCTTTTTTTTCTCCCCTCCTCTGGTCACAGTATAGTAGAAGCAATGCTTTAAATGTTTTATTTTGGTAGATGCTGATGCTCTTCAACACCAGTACCAGCTGTCTGTTCTGTGATTTGCCTACTGTTTTATACTGACCTTCTTTTTACCAAGTCAAATTAATCTTGACGTAAAAACTGTCAGATATCTGAAACTAGCTTGTTGAAAATTTCACGAGCAACTTGAACTAAATACTGTTTTATTAAATTTACTAGTTATCAACAGACCAGTTAACGATGAACTATTTTTAAATCTCTCATTACTTTTGATCTGACAAGCTGTCTTCACAATTGCTGGACAATGTTTTTGTTACACAACACCAGGGGCATTGAGAGCAACTCGAGCCAGTTAGCAATGACGTGAATAAGTCCAGCTCCAGGGTTATTTTTGTCTTGGCCCTATGAGCAAGGAACCACGCACATGGGTCCTAGAAGAACCTTCATCCAGTCTTGATGTTGGAAGACTCCAACCAGACCCTAAACAGGAGAATGTTTCTTTGATTGATGTATTACTAATCAAACTGAATAAAGAAATTATTCATTAGTGAGATGCCCTTTGAATTAACAGTAACGTACTGCTGTTTAATGCTAGTGCTTTGCTAGAGTGTGATGAGGAGCTTTAGAAATATTTGTATGGACATGTATGGAAAATGAGGATTAGAAATTGGTGTTTGTTTGCTGACAGATCTCTATTGGAATCTTTAAAAAACAGATAAAGTATTAGGCTATATCCAGGGATATGAACAGCCATTTCACTGACTCCAAATGAAATCAGTGGGAACATGTAAAAACTCACATTAACTCTCTGGGCTCTTTTTGGCCTAAACGTGCCTTTACAGCCACATGCCAGTTTAATGACTAACTAATCAGTGCAGAAGCACAGCCATGAAACAAAAACAGTTAAAAGCAACAGCCAGTTAGAGGGAGGCAGAAATATCACACAGGAAGTAGGGGGAAAATGCTGAGAAAGCCTAAGTGCTTGTGTCAGCTGCCACACAGTAAGGGCACTTAAAGCACAGGACAAAGAAACCTAGTGACCTGTGAAAATGCATCTCCATGTAGTGGAAGAAATTGGTGGAATTAGGTACTCTTTCCCACCCGAGTGTACTGTATGCCTCACTGTAAGCACTCAACACAGGCTCAGCGGTTTGGACTATTTTAAACACAGCCCAGAAGCCAGCAGCTATAGCAGCATGAAAACATTTACATTAACACCGAGGGGAATTACTATGAGCTATGCAGGTGCAATGCACTATGAAGCCTGGTTTATTTTTACCCAGTGTATTTTTAACAAGGTATTTGTACTATTTTTTCCTTTGCGTAAAGGCTCTGGAGCAGGGATCCTTTGATAAGACCTCTAGTGCGTTTAACCTCCTAAGTGCATATCACTTTGGCATTAGCAAGGTTATTTGTCATTAAAACAGATGTCCATGAAGAAATGACACTCCAATGACATGGCTGTTATCACATGGCAGCAAGTCCATCAGTGTTTAGTATCTTCTTCAAAAAAGAAAAGAGCTAGATAAATGGATACCACACGTCTGTGCAGTTAATATGCAGCTACATCCAGGAGACTCTTTGACAATAAAAGCACTAGGAGTGGAAACAGGGAGAAAAGCCAATACAGGAACAGAATCCACGCACCAGCACCTCTAAGGCTGAGCATATAGTTGCTGCATAGCAGCGATGGTTAGGCTTCAGTACTCCCCCCTGCTAACTTTAAATCCTGTGCGTAAACAGTTTTTTTGATTCCCGCGTGTCGGTAAACATCAAGTTAACAGCATTACATTTATAATACCATAGTTTGAATCATTTCAGAAACAGTAAAATCTTGAAGGTATACACAAACACCCATATTACAGATTTGAATACTATATGTAACTTTAAATTTATAGTAGTTAATTTTGTTACCAGAACCAAATCATTTCAAATATGAGTTTTTTGCACTAGCACGAGACTCCTAATTAATCTTTTTTGCTCCCAGCTGATTTTCCTGCTGTTAGATGCCATCATGCTCTGTCTAGAGAGAATGCTCAACGTACTAATTAAGCAGAAATCATTTAAATACTCTAGATGGTTTGGAAAACATTTGTAAGCATATATTGCTGCACATTGAGAATTAAGTAGTTTAACTGGTAAAAACATATTTTAGAAAGTCACACAATGTGTTTTTATACACGACCTGTCAAATGTTTGAACACACATACGATTTATGTTTTTCATGAAAATACAGTGTGTAAGTTTGGGCAAATTTTCCTGTATAAAACGTTTGTTGTTATGATAAAAAATTTCAATTAAATAAATATCACGTAGGAGACACAGACAGTGATATTTGACAAGTGAAACAAAGTTTATAGCATTTACAGAAAGTGTACAATAATTGTTTAAACACATTTATGCAGGTGCATAAATTTGGGCATCATTGTCATTTTATTGATTCCAAAACCTTTAGAACTAATTATTGAAACTCATATTGGCTTGGTGAGCTCAGTGACCCCT
>JAUMHF010000013.1:17506045-17528755 GCA_032359275.1 Microctenopoma steveboyesi
AAGCTGCGCCGGGGCTGGATCTTTCAACAAGACAACAACCTAAACACTGCTCAAAATCTACTAAGGCGTTCATGCAGTGGAACAAGTACAATGTTCTGGAACGACTGTCTCAGTCCCCAGACCTGAATATCATTGAAAATCTGTGGTGTGAGTTAAAGATAGCTGTCCATGCTCAGAAGACATCAAACCTGAATGAATTAGAGATGTTTGTAAAGAGGAATGGTCCAAAATACCTTCAACCAGAATCCAGACTCTCATTAGAAGCTATAGAAAGCGTTTAGAGGCTGTCATTTCTAAAAAAGGAGGATCTGCTAAATATTGAGTGGTGCACTCAATATTTTTTTTTGTGGTACCCAAATGCACCTGCCTAAATGTGTTTGAACAATCATTGCACACTTTCTGTAAATCCTATGAACTTTGTTTCTTTTCTCAAATATCACTGCGTGTGTCTCCTTTATAATATATTTAATTGAAATTTTGTATCATAACAACCAACGATTTATACGGGAAAATCATGAAAATTAACAAGGTGTCCCAAACTTATGCATCCCACTGTATGTGTCTTTAGCTGTGTTACCATAATTGAAAAAGTTTTTTTTTAACAGTGATTTTTATAAATTATTAAACTTTCATTAGCAAACAACGTTCTAATGGAAGACAGTACTAAAGTTTTAACATCAATTGGCACAAATCCCGTCACTGAATACAGCCCTGCAGCTTCCCCTCTTTCCCGTCTTTATGCCAAACTGAACTAACTTTATGCCAAACTGGCCCAGAAACAGGATCTCTCCATGGACTAATCTCTCAGTGTGAGTTGCTAAAATATTTTAATTGGCTGATAGATTTATTTACCTTACAGAATGTAACCCGGTGATGGTAGCACCAGATCATGTGGCTATGTGTCATGTGAATGATATCCCTGTAAGTTATGAATCCATACACAAATAATAATCACCTTATCTTACTAATACCGTATTGTAGTATATTTGAACAGTATTTTTATGTCCCTCAGTTATAAATTCTGCCAGCAGCAGGAAAAAAAGGTGCTGGGAATTAGTGTGAGAGCAAATCAAGGCATCAACCATTAAAGAATGCTGATTCTGCTTTGTGTCTGTTGGGCGTAAAAAAATATTGTGTGAGTTAACCTACACAAACCCTATGATGAGGTAACAGATAATGTCCATGTAGTGTTTTTAATCTCTTCGTTTCCCTGTCAGAGGACAAAAACTATGCATTGCTCCTTTAATGTTGAAGCCGAAGAATGACACAAAGGTAAATGCAAACACACAGTATCTGTTGTTAGACTGTACTGTTACTAGAAGGATTTTTATGCCAAGAAGGAAAATGCTGAAATATTTGTAATCCAACCTTTTGCCAGAAAATATGCTGCATTCAGTGTATTTATGTCTTTTAAATAATTTAAATTAGACAAAGGCTGCCAGACTGGTAGTGTTAGGAGAGAAGACTGCTGTTTTTGTGCTTGGCCTCGGATGAATATCATCCAATCTTTTTAGTTTTGGTAGTTGTGTCATGTGTTCTTTGGCTTTGACTGGTTGTATTTCTAACATCTGACGTCATTTATAGTTACATATTGTAGAACATATACGAGCCTGTTGTAATTTTTCTGTGAGCTATACACAAATATAAGAATGTAGTCTTTTCTTGTTTTCAGCACCATACTTGTAAGTAAATCCATGTGCCTGCCCTGAGAACATTGGCATGATGGAAATGAGGGCGTGAACGCAATGACATGAATACTTAGGCATCTGTTGTCTGCGCCTCGGCCGCTGGAACACAACTGTTTCTCGTTAATGCACAGAATATTGCGTGCATCGGTCAGGGCGGGTGAGAGTTTAGTAGGTCTTTTCATGCAACAACGATGCCTCCTTCCTCCTTCCTTCACGTCTGTGTGGGATTGTTCTTGTTTTCACCAACATCTGGTGATGCCCCCTGGCAGCGTGCAGGTTTGCATGAGGTGCACTCTCACGTCCTGAGCTTGGTAACATCAGGTGTAGGGATAAAAGTAAAGTCTAATTGTAATTCATCATTTTGCAGACATAACCATGATGGAATTAGTAATGGTTTTCTATTATAAAACATATCCTCTGGATGCGGGTTTTGAGGTTTGGAGTGACACAGCGCTGAACACCTGCACTCTGCAAGCTGGTTCCCAACAAACATGGTTTGATGTTAGGGTAACTTGAGCCAGCTAATAAAGACACAGAGCTGGGCCACGTGTTGCACATGCATGCAAAGTGAAACTGGGCTTGTCAGCGTCTAAAGAAACAAGACACGAGGGCGGACTGCTGTAAGAATGACTTAGGTTAGTTGACAGTGAAGACTGAGACTAAGAAATCCACATGTTGAAACATCTGTGGGACCATGTTGACTGCCAGCTCCATCACATTTTATCCCGTTGATCATTGGTGGATCTGTGGTTTTACGCTGTGGTCATGCTCAGCCTTAGTTTAATGGCGACCTCCATCACAAAGCCGTGCTCTAGCTGAGCTTGCCAAGATTTGATTCCCCCTCTAATCATTCACCAGCTGTAGACTTCAGGTGCTGGACTCTTTCCCAGCTACTGAACGACACATTTTACATTTGGAAAAACCAACTTGTCTGTAAACGTCTCTGTCCAGGTGACATAATGACCTGTGTCATTTAAAATACTGGAGTGGACTTCTAATTGTGTCATCACATAGTTTTTTTTTAAATCATTACAGCCAAATCACTGTCAGAATATGCAATTTTTCCATAATGCATTGCACTGTATGCTATTTTTTACTCATATTGTATCGTATCATATTACTTCTATAGTATAGAGGTGTCTACTTTAAGCATGAACAGGTTGTAAATTTAGATTAAAAATATAAATGGCACGATGTATTTATATGTTCATATAAATCTGGAGTTACTTAGTACTCTGCCATTTTCTTCGCAAAATTGTCTGCTGTTTACCTAGCAGCCGTGAGATAGTTGACGATGTGCCGTAGTGACCGTGATAAAGTCAAGAGAAACCGGGCAGTGTTTATCAGTACTTTTCCTACCAGATGCTCCCTGATAGAGCTGAGAACATTCAGTATCACTGTAGATTATCTCAGTTTTTACTCAGACTCAACACTGGAGTAATAGCAGAGAGCAAAAACTGTACATAGTTGATATATTGATTGTTGTGCTTCTGCACGCGGGGGCCACTCAAAGCTCATATCCTGCTATAGAACAGGACAATAATTGCACTGGTCATCCAAATGCCACTGAGCGGAACCTGGAGTCTCACATCCTGTGAGGGCAAAGGGATGTTTACATCATAGCACTGCTCTGGAGGGAGGCTTGATAAGCCCAGGCCTGTACTGTGGCACTGGATAAGAAGACAACAGCTGCTATGCGCAGCTTGTTTTTTTTTCCAGGTATGTTTCTACATGCTGGCAGATGTAATTGGTGATGTCAGCTCTTGGGCAAAGTGTACATGACTAACCATTTCTGTGAAACACTCAGAGGTACTAGAGATAATGGCGGCCCACCCACAGTTTGTGCTGGTCTGTTGATTGGATTAACATAACCTGTACAAATCAATAATCAAATTGTTTACATCTGTGGAGGTTGATGTTGTAGGTCTATATTTTCAGGACTTTTGGTTTCCATTACGTGTTTGTATCACATTGCTGCTGCTCCATGCTAAGAGTTATTTTGTCTTCCTTTTGAAGATTAGAAAGTATGAAGGCACCAACACCAACCACTTGATACATGTAAATGATCACCCAGAGATTCATCCTTCAAAACAACACTGTGCGGAGTCTAATATATTCGCTGCTATATATCAATCTAGTCAGTTTGAGTTGTTATGTTTGCATCTGCTTGAGGAAATGGTGGTTAGAGGGTACGTATGGGGGTATGGTACCTCAACATTCAGCCTGCCGGCACAGGGAATCGAACCGCTTAGGTTTGAGTTTGAAGGCAACTGCTCCTCCCAGTGAGCTAGCATGAAACAAACAGCATTTAATGCCAGAAATTTACATTTATTATTTGTTAAATCAGACTGGATGGGCACCAAAAGTAAAGCCAATCAGTATTGAAGCAGCTTTTCAATGAGCATTTTTTAACATCTGTTCTCTCTTGACATTTGACAAGATGCATCCTCAATATTGCTCTGCTAATGTATGAAAAGCAGCTCATGCCAAGGAAAAGCAGGAGAACTTGGCAAAGAAGAGCACAGTGTGTGTGTGCGTGTGTGAGACAAAGTGGCTGATTGTTTTCTGGCTGTTTTTAAATTGCACATCACGGTAATTTTTTACAATCCGTCTTTCAGTAAGCCTGTCTTAATGCTCTTTTAACTCTGGCCCTACTGATTCTTCAGCAGGGCCAGATCCCTCCGTTGCGTGCCGACTGTTTAAAACAGCTGTGTTGTTTGCATAATTTGTAGAAGTAACCTTTAAAAGCCATATGTATGAAAATGTTCAAATTCTGTAGCAAATACAGTTTCCAGGTTTGCAGACAGTGCAGGGTAATAAAGTGCTGTCCACTCATAAACCCTCAGTGGCGGTGTGGGTTGTCTAGTGTGGGAGTTTCTTCCTCATCGGCTTCTGTGTTAAACAATCCAGCAGTGAGTGCTGAAGAGGAGGTTTCCTTCTTGAGATACAGAACATTTTCCACACGTAACCTTTCGATTCATGCGGTTTATGAATCAAAAAACGCAAACAAAACCCAGTTCTTCATCTTGATCTCTTGAGTTACTGGAATCTGTTTTTCCTGGATTTCCCTGACAACCCTTAGAGACGCATTCACTAATTTGTCAAACGTAAAAATGACCGGTGTTTCAAAGATGTCTTTGCCTGCATCTTGTACTGTAGGTCCTTTTCCCATTTCCCTGTTAGTGATTGTTAAGCTGTTCCATTCCACCAAATGTAATTACACTGTGGCAAATACAAGTGATGATCTAGTTCCCTTGGGGTATGAGGGACTTTATTCAATTTCACTTCTGAATGAGATGTAATCCACTCCAGCATGCCGTGCACCTACGTCTACATCATCATGGGTGTTGCCATAAAATCCCTGCCTAGTGGGCGTCACCACGGATGTCTTGTGCTATAATACATTAATGGCAGTGAAAGTTACTGAGAGCCACCACATTGGTTTCATATAGAGAGCGCTTTGATGGAGGCAGGCTGAGCGTTACTGCGCCCTCTTTTTTACAAAGCAGATTTGTACGACCTGAGGGGCCATTTCAGTGACTCTCATCTGCTGTGCAGCAGCCTTGACATGGAATCCCAGTGTCCTGCCGCTTCGCCACGCACAAGCTTCTGCGATCCTGCTTTGTTGCTCTTTGGTCAGCACCTCAGAACACTAACGCTGTACATTAAACCCTAAAATGACTTTACATGCACCATGAGCAGATCACGGTAGATTCACGTGCTCACTGCTCTGGAGCAGCTTCCGGTGACCACTGGGAAAGACAATCCCACACTTTGTTGGGTCTCTTGACTTAACTGTTTGGTTTCTGATCCCATTGCTGTTTCAGATTTTACTATCTGCGTTGATGAAACCAGAACTTGAATTGACTTTATTGTCATTTCAAGTGTCAGTTGGACCAATAGTTGTTTTAAGTAACTCATTAGTTGAGTGTGAGTCTACAGTTCATTCCCAACATAAATGAGTGTGTTGGAGCAGTTTATTGAGAGGGGAAAACTTTTATCTCTGTAACAACGGTTTATTCTTCATTCTAGATCTGCAGCCGTGAAAGCACCTGCTTCGCCATGGGTGGAAGCAAGATGACCAGCGTCGGGTGGAGCCTAACAGTGGCGCTCATACTGCTGTTAAATCTGTCAAAGGTAGGACAGGCTGCAGACAAACAAAGATACACATGACATGTGTACGTACTACATGTACTACTACATTCAGCTCCTGATTTCCAGAAGTGGAACCTAGTTTTACTTAGTCACAGTTGAGCTTTTTTCTCCTACCTTGTAATTTTTTTGTCAAGGCAAGCCTGGAGGTCAATGACACCCAGCAGCAGCATTCGACAAGTGTGTACCACGAGTTTGGACTAACCAGGAACAAGATAGTCACGGCACAGTTTGAGTGCTATCAGAAGATAATGAAGGACAGTAGCGACAGCAGCCAAGGTAACTGTGCTGCTCTGTGTTTCATCTGTCTAGACAATAACACTGTTACAGTCTGTGCTGCTCATTTTGGACTTTCCCACCTCCTCGTCTTAATACCGAGAGCAGCAGCTCATAATCAGTCACGTATCAAAGAAGACCTAAAAACATTTACATGCCTAATCTGTTATTTGAAATACTTGACAGTATTTTGTCATTGCTGTATGGTTGTGTATGGTTTCAGAGCCTATGTGTAATCGCACTTGGGATGGCTGGCTGTGCTGGGACGACACTAAGGCAGGAATCGTCTCAGAGCAGCATTGCCCCGACTATTTCCAGGATTTTGATCCTTCAGGTGAGATTCATAGGTGTGGAGGTTTACAGTAGCCCAGCATGCTTGGTCCATTTTCATTTATTCATTTCATTTTGCAAAGGGTTTGACCTGTTCTTTCCTCATCCAAACAGCATTGTTGTGTGTGAAAGAGAAGCTTATTCTCACTGATTCACATAATAATATTTAAAATTAAGCGTAACTGATTCAAATGCTTCTAGAACAAGAGTTTAACAACTAACATACTTGGGATGTGTTTTGTCTCGCATCTACTGATCTACTGTTCTGTCTTTACCTGCAGAGATGGTTACAAAGATTTGCACCGACAGTGGTCAGTGGTTCCAGCATCCTGAGAGCAACCGGACATGGACCAACTACACCCGCTGTAATGAACACACCAAAGAAGGCAGAGTGGTTGGTCACTTAAAACGCCAGTTTGATATACTGTGTGTGTGTGTCAATGAGAACAGTACATCCTGCGTTAATGCCTCTGTCATCTGGAGATGAACTATTGCACTATAAACGTGTATTCCAACAGGACCATGTGTACCCATTAGCAAATGTCATTCATCCATTTCCTTTTTATATATAGAAGTTAGGTTACATCCTTACATCATGTATTGATTTACTGTAGGGGTTCTCCTAAGGAGTGTATTTCTGGAAACATTTAGCGGTGGACATCCTGGTGACACTAATTGTCTATTGCCATTAGGAGACCCAGATAATCTCATCTCTGTCTTTTGTTTCCTTTCAGACTGCAATGAATCTTTTTTACTTAGCCCTCATAGGACATGGACTTTCACTGACCTCCCTCATCATCTCTCTTGGGATATTCTTCCATTTCAAGTGAGCCGACAGATCTTATTCAACACGTTTTATGAACGGGGCTTTCTTATCATAAATCACCTGAGATGTCGTCTTTCTCTTTTCGCAGGAGCTTAAGTTGCCAAAGGATCACTCTTCACAAAAACCTCTTCTTCTCTTTTGTTCTGAACTCCGTGATCACCATCATTTTGTTGACAGCTGTGGCGAACAACCAGGAGTTGGTGCAGAGGAACCCGGTGAGTTTATGTGTAGATTTGTACATATGACAGATTTATGTGTAATTGGAGCAGATGATTCCTTTTTCCCCTCTAGTTTGAGTATTGAAGAAGAAGAAAATGTTAACAGTCACTCGTTTGCCTGTTTCTCTTCCTCAGACAAGCTGTAAAGTGTCCCAGTTCATACATCTCTACCTGTTCGGCTGCAATTACTTCTGGATGCTGTGTGAGGGAATATACCTGCACACGCTCATCGTGGTGGCTGTGTTTGCCGAGAAGCAGCATCTGATGTGGTACTATCTTCTAGGCTGGGGTATGTAGCAGCTCAGATAATAAAACTGTCACAGCCACGAGACATTTTCAGACTGCTGGATCTTATGTCTCGAGTCTGATTGATGCCATTATTTCCAGGCTTTCCTCTCCTTCCGGCATCCATACATGCAATCGCCAGAAGTTATTACTACAATGACAAGTAGGTTCTTGATTCAAATGGTTATTTGGTGAACCTGCTTTTTTACTGCTGAGTTGTGTCTGTAAAAATTCTCGCCCGGCTTTCAAAGTGAATATCCACAGAAGAAGAGAAAAAGTACGACAGAAACGTAGTGTTTTTAATGTTTGCATGTTGCACACCTGCTGATAGCTTCTCCTGATCGGCAATCGCGGCCCAGCTGTTATGTGATACATGGATGCCTGGGGGGGGTAACCTTTTCTCTTTTGTCCTCTCCTCCTCTGTAGCTGTTGGATTAGCTCCAAAACATCGCTGCTCTACATCATCCATGGTCCCATCTGTGCTGCTCTTGTGGTAAGAAAGTTAAGCTTTTTTTTTTTTCCCTGACAACAATCAATTACATCCAAGTGAATCATAATAATATTACTTTACCAAAATAAACCAGATGATTTTTTCCACATTTCACTAGCTGCTCCATGTTTGTTGCGCAACGAGCAACAATGAGCTGCTTTTGTCTTCTCGTGGACACCGTGGGGGGTCTGCAAGCAGGACATAGTTTCATAGCATGCATAACTGTGCATCTGATGATCTACCCGCTGGTCCCCAGACCCATGTTGCGTTCTAGGAATTCACCTAATCAGCATAGTCATGTGTGCTTCAGAGAAAAATGGCCCCTAAAGACTCTCTTATCCGCAAACAATTTTAAGAGTGGTTTGTCTGGGATTCAAGTTCAGGGTTTTTCTCCTCGAGTTTTCTAACCCTACTCATAAGATGCAGTTTAGTAAATGAATTAATCATCATGTGTTTATTTTATTAGCCATGCTAGCGTGATGCTATGACGTCCTCCTCTCTGCTGCTTTCTGTTCAGGTCAATCTGTTCTTTCTACTGAACATTGTGCGAGTGCTCATCACCAAGCTGAAGGTGACCCATCAAGCAGAGTCAAGTCTGTACATGAAGGCAGTGAGAGCCACCCTTATCCTGGTGCCTCTCCTGGGAATTCAGTATGTCCTGCTCCCCTACAAGCCGTCAGGACGAGTCTCCTCTGAAATCTACGACTACATCATGCACATACTGATGCATTACCAGGTGAGACGGCAGTCATTGGTCGGTGTGACAGACTATGTAACACTGAAGTGACCTGGAGACACCTTATTTTTTTCTTTGAAAAAAACCCAACATCCCCATTAGCCAGATTGTGTTTATGGTGTGGCCCAGGGAGGAACGGCAGGATGGAAGGCATGAATTATCTGAGCTGGAACAGGCTGAAATCAGATATCTGATAATCCTGAGAGGAGATGCTGAATGTCTTGAGCAACAGGCTGGATCAGTTCTCAGAACGTATTAAATTTGACCTCAAAGTTTCTCAGATTCACAGCAAGATACCATCTACAAGCATCTGACTGTTGATGCTGAAGACCAATTAGTAGGCGTTTGATTTGTCTTTCATGTGTTTTGTTTTCTTTCCTTCCAGGGCCTGCTGGTAGCCACCATCTTCTGCTTTTTCAATGGCGAGGTAAGACGGTGTCATGCCCTTTACGTTTTTTATTATTCATTTCTATATTATTTATGCATACGTACACACACTTACCCACATTTCCCCTGTGGCAGGGGACAGACAGGGTAACACCCTTTGTGCAGGATAATGGAGGTCAAGGCTTTGCTTACTACAGTAGTATTTGCTGTTAGCAAGTAGCCACTGTGCACTGATTAGTTTGAGCCAGTGAGTCACTCGAGGCTGGGAAGAAGGGTTCTAAAAACTCATTGTTTCATCTATACTTAGGAACATATTTTATCAGGGTCAAATGCAGAGAATACATTTTGTTGTAACCTGTAAAAATGTAAAAACGACAATAAAGTGGATTCTTCTCCTTTTGTCAGGTTCAAGCGGTTCTGAGGAGGCATTGGAACCAGTATCAAATTCAGTTTGGCAGCAGTGCAGGAAACCACTCCGACGCCCTGCGCTCAGCCTCCTACACGGCCTCCTCCATCACCGAGGTCCAAGGCTGCTACAGCATCGACAGCCACACAGAACACATGAACGGGAAGGGCTTCCACGATGCAGACGTCTCCATCCTTAAGTCAGACAGTCCTTTCGCCTGACAGCAAACACTCTCTGCTCCATCCCACCTGTAAAAAGTGCAGCGCGCTCAGAGCTCCGTGACACGCAGGACAACTGACCACCTGCTACAGAAACGAGTGAGGAGATACCCAGACTCTGTCACAGCAACACAGACCCTTTACCAGTACTGTAAGAGAGCCCGAGACAACTCCTCCTGTGCTTTGTATTGTCTACAACCTGCAACTGAAGTGCTTCACTTGGCCTAAGATGCAATCTGATAATCACAACACTGTTACCATCTTTTTGCCAGACAAAATTCTTTTGAAATGGATGAATATTAACCAGTCGGGGTCATGCTGTGCACAAACAGCCTTTGGTTACACTGTAAATTGTTTTTGACCTGGTTCGTGCCAAACTGAGAAATCCTGCCTGCCTCATTTCTTTTTTATTTTCAACACAGGATCTGAAAAGAGACAGGCGCAGTATAATATATTAATTTATCTACCAGTTTTACTGTAAGGAATACAGTGCACAGCACACAGTATTTATTAAATCTGTGCTCTTAGCCTGGTAAATACCAACATGACTCGTGGCCAGCTTCGCAAAAGCAAGTGTATGCTGTTTGTTTCTGTGTGTGCAGGTAATGCAGATGATTTGCAGAATCGATCCATTAGCTTTTAGACTTTTCATGAGCATGTTCAAGTGATCCTTACTGACATGTCTATACCACGGTATTCTCACCAAAAAGCCATCATGAAATCACGTCTATTCCCATATCTGCTCATTATACTTGAATGTAACTGTTACATTTAAAGGCCTGGCTCTGTTGAACACAACTGCATCACATTCCCGTTCACTTCGGTCTTTAGCCTTATTACCCTCAGAGCACTTACATGTAAGTGAAATGTGATCATGACTGGGTGTTCAGACTGAAAGCAGCATCTTTCATTCAGGAAATCCATTTTGAATCATACTTAACATCTGCAAATAGATAAAAAAAACTGATTTTAATATAATATGCCAGTGGAAGAGTCATATATTTCCAATGCTATGGGTCACTTCCTCTATAGACTTTCAGAGTACAAGTCCTCATTTGGTGAAAATAATTCTGCCAAGTCATGTCAGTATCTTCATTCCAGTTTATCACGTGTACAGTAGATTTATTCCTTCAATCATCTGCAAAACACAGGGTAAAACACAAAGAGGGGATTTGTGTGAGCTAAGATAACCACTTTTATTAGGCTAACTCAGGCTGGCCACCAGTGCCTCGTGTTAGCTTTGGCTGTAGAAAACGTTTTGTACAGTAGTGCCTGATCCTTTAAGGCCATCGTGGAGGCGGCGGGATCTCTTCATCCGCTAAAACAGACTGTAAACCTAGGCTTAAATATAAATACATTTAAATATCTGCGTATGGGCAACATCCATAATGCGTAGAGTGCTCAAACCCCATCACATTTTACAGCAGCATTTGAAATACTTCATCTCGTGGCGTCTTCTTGTTCTGCTGTGGTTTAATAGCATCTGGCAGGACAGGGTGTCATCACCAGCTGTTTTCAGCACAGGGACTCAAAATCCTGTGTTTAACTTAATTAAAAACTTAGACATTTAATACAACTGTGAGAACTGGATGATTTGTTGCCCTCTGCTTTGGCAGCTTGTGCAGCGACCTCATTCAGGCGTGTGAGAAAGTTGCTAATCAGTCTGAACGCAGCCTTATTCACACGTACATGTGGTGATTTGACCATGTCTCCCAACAAGCTGTGCAAAAACATAATGCAAAAAAAATTCAGTGTATAGCATTTAACGAAAGCAGGCCGCATCCAGACCTGCTCCGTAGTCATTGTACGTTTTTCTACTTCTATCAGTCATTTCAGTCATTCAGAACTTTTCATTCACTTTGGAACATATGTTACACAATGTCCACAATGCTGGGAACATGAGTACCTATGACCTGATGTAAATACTTTTGTAAATCTAGCATTTCTGACAACAGGACGAGTGTGAAAGTGGCTATGTGTAAATATGTGTGTGCATGATTTCTACATATAAATATATACAGTATTTATGAGTACATCATAGTGAGGAGCATTCAACCATGAAGTGACCGTCTTATGTGACAGTGTGTGGGACGCTCATAAAGAAGCTGTTTGTTTTAAAGAGTGATGGGAGGGGTGGGAAATGGGCTGGTCTTACTAACTGGGAGCTTTCAACAAGCTTGTGTATTTGTCTTCTTGTATTATTTGTCATCACCCTTGATACGTTCTGTCACCTGTCTGTATTTGAAAGTGAAGAAAGAGAAGTACCGCCACTTTTTTTGTGTAACTTGTTTGTGATAAATGATCTCTGATCAGACATAGTGTGTTTCGTGAGCTGAACTGTTTCAAGAGGTTTATTTGTCACGTACACACTTTTACCAGTACAACTTGCAGTGAAATATGTCCCTGAGGCCCTAAAAATATGGGCATATAACGAATAAAGTAGGAAGGAGGAGAGAAGTATACATATATTACAGCAGCAATACAACTCTCAAATTCAGCCTTAAAAAAGGAAAGTACTCTCTTTTGTTTCACGTTTATTAAAACGACCATCTTTAAACAGCAAGTTGGGGTCATTTTGGTCTTTAAATTCACTGCGACGACTTGATTCCACACAGAACAGAACATGTGACTTTTTTCTGAGGCCTACACAGTATATTCATTTTGCCTGCACAAGACAGTTGCTGCCAGAGTTTGAGAAATAAAGATTCATTTCAGACAGAGCGCCACGCGTAACTAAGCTGCAGCGTCTCACACACACATTTTGTACTTTTTAATGTCAGCTGAGCATTTAACCACAATATAAACAGCCTCCATTTATGGGAAGCCCGAGACTGATCTAACTCCTGTGCACCACTTCAGTTGTGTATTTATGTGTGAATTCTTTTCATATGGCTCTCCAAAGGGTTGTGAAGTCCCCAGTGACGACTTTTGTATAATGTTGTAATGTATGATAATGAGGACAATGTCTGTAGTTTTTGTTTAGACTGTACTGTTTTGAACTATGGTAGTCTTTACATGTTGACTCCACACTGCTGTTTGAATGTAACTGGTGATTTTATTTTCTGGATGTGAAAAACCTATATATTATATATATTTACATACAGTGCCTCCGTTTTTATTATTTCACTGAATTACACAGTGTTGTGTCTATTCCTACTAATACAGTCTAGCACAGAACCAACCCTCACCATATTATTTATTTATATTCTATTCTGTGTTTTTCACTTCAGTTTAACACAGATATGTTGAATTGCTGGAACTATTGATTTCTCTTGATTGCACAGCTCCAACTAATAATCCACTGTTTTTTATTATTGTCTGAGCATTCCTGGATCATCATAACGTTCCCATTACTGCTCCCATAATTGAAAAATGAAAGTGTAATTAGAGTAATATCCCACCACAGCATGAGATAAATACCTGAGCAGAGATTGATTTTTTTTTTTCCATTTTCTATTACAACGTGGGCTGATACATTAGATCATAAGTTTTACCCTGCTCCCCCCTGGAAGACCCTTGGACTCGCTGCATATCCTCTCACTGTACGTTTCTTTTAAAATTTGAAATACATGGCTGCGTGGATTTGTTTTCTCTGCTCGACTTCGCACCAATTGCAGATTCTAAAATTGCACACATTACTATGGCAACACGCAGCGCTTCAAAGCTGCAGAAACTCTGCTTTGGCATACAGTATGTGTATATTGTGAAAAGTGCTCTGTTGTGCTTTAAAAGAAACCAATGTATGAGAAGCAGGGCTCTTATTTAACGTCAAGTTCTCTCAGCACCAGAATGAATTATTACTCTCATTTCTCGCACTGCTCTCAGGTGGGTTTAAAAGTTCATTCACAACTCTCTCACAGCAGAACATACGGCTCGGGACACCTCTCCTCCACCCACTGCCTCTGTATCCCACTTTGTCCAATTATAACTCCCTGTTCTGCTCATTTACTGCCGCTCCACTGCCCCCAACCAGCCTGTGCTGACATACAGAATTTCTTATGAGCCTTTGCTAGTTTTCTAGAATGTGGCAAGTCAGGCTTAAATCTAAGTCATGGCATGTCCCCTTAGCAGATCTTTGAAAAAACGTATGATTTCTTTCAGTTCAGTCACATTTCCAGGTAGTTCAATATAAGCAGAAATTTGAGCTCCTCTTCTGTGCTGCTTTTGGCTTGTTTCCCACTTACATGACCTGAATAAGTAAGGCTCCACACTACTGGCTGGTAAATAATGAGAGGCTGCTTTAGGGTGCTGTCGACTGCACTTGGGCTCAAAAACTGTGAAACATTTGTACACTGACTTCACAAAGTACACCGGAGCTGTTAAACTCACACTTGATTTGAGTGAGATTCTTTTTCTGTCTATATTCAAGATCGCACACTATAATAAATCCGATACAGTACTCTGTACTAATTTATAAATTGTGTGCTTTTTTAAACCTGTGTAGTAGTGGCAAAACAGGTCGAATGACAAAACAATGGGATTATTTGCTCAGCACCAGACAGAGGACAGACATATCCCTCAGAAATGTTCCTAATATATTTCAGATAGCCAGAAATGCATGTCATAGATACTGTGGGATGTGGATGTGTAAATAAGCCCTTTTAAAAAGGAATGATATTTGCATGACTACATGGTTCATGATTAATTTCAGGTATATTGAAACATACAATTCTAAGACTGGGTTGACATGTACATGTGCAAACGTTATTCCCTTTTTTTTCTTCTGAGATTCCTCGTGTGTCTTTGCTGTGAACATGTTCTGTGTTTCTTGTTTCATTACACATAGGAGAATATTTAATTTAAGCCTCCCTTCCTGTATTAGGGTAAATGCAGAAAATATATGTTTTTCTTTAATACCACACGTTTCTGCAGTCTCAACAGATGTTGCATTTCTCACACTACTAGTGCCTCATATCAGGCGTTAGGCATAATTCACCCACAGCAGCGTTGTCTCAGTTCTTCACTGCTGCACACAGAGAAGCTCTGTGTGTGCTTGTCGCTATCTAATCAACCCCATCCTGTACCCGTCCATGACAGCAGAGGAAATGGGGACGAGGGCAGGCCTCTGTAGCTTAATGAAAACACTTTGCCTGTCTCCTACTGATAGCTGCTGTTGTGTACGTGTAGGAGAAAGGCCAACTCTATTAGAAAGGCAGGAGGAAGCTTGTTAGCTTTAGGGAATTTAGGAAATTACTATTTATAGGTCAGACAAGAATGTTAAAGAATGTAACTTGGGCTCTGGGAAGAGTCATTGAGGCTGTGTTACTGCAGCATTTATATATTTCATGTGGTATTCTTATTATTATATTGTTTGTGAAGACAACGTTAAGCCCCATTATGACCACATCACCAGTTTTTTCTATGTGTGGGAGAAAGAAGACATAAAATTAATTGCATGCAATAGAGAAATATTGATTGGAAGAGGGGGAGAGAAGAGGAGAGAGAGAAGCTCTGACTGTGTGTGGTGGGGGGTTTCTCAAGGCACAATCCCTTGTAGACTTTTGGGATGTGAAAATGTCACATTGTGAAACCGGGGACTTAGCTGAACCAGAAATCTAAACAACAGAAACAAATTGGAAAACAGAGACAACCACTTTAATAAATAATGTGTCTCATAGGTCACGGTAAAGAGTCTCAGAAGGATGGAAGCGAAGCAGAAAAAGGTCTGTCCCCAAGGGTGTAGTGCAAGAGTAAGCTAGTGTTACCGCGTAGCTGAGAGAAGAAGAGAGCACGTTACCGTGTCTTCGTGAGCAGTAATTTGACCTGATTTCTTTTGTCAGAGAAGAATTTGTTGACTGACAGCGAGAATATGTGATCAAACACATAAGAGACGCTTCTCATAATTTTCTAGGCCGACACTCAACAGGAGTTAGTTTATGTGCAGAATATCTATTCCCCAATTTAGTGTAAAATATGTGGTTTTATCACATTACAGCCACAGAAATGTTACAATGCTTTACCAGTTATGAATTAAGAAAATAAAAGGAAGTTTAAAATGAATGCTGATGTGTTGGCCATGCAGGTGAAACTTTTGAATGTCTCTGACATAAATACACTGATCTCCACATCTGCACAGGCGTGATTTGTTTTAGAAACCTCTCTGTGAGCCACTGGCAGCTGAACGGGGCAGTCTTTAAAAGTGTGCTATGTCTGTGAATCTATATCCAGCCTGAGAGGCTTCCAGGAAGTAGCTAGAATGCATCACGGCCAAAAGCTGCTTGGCAGCTGATGCAGAGGAGTGTGATGACAGGTGTGTCATGCCTGGTGAAGCCCCTGCAGAAAGTGAGAATAGAAGGATAAGCTGTCACAGAGCTTTTTGCGTGGTGTAATGAGATCCGAGTCTTTGCGTGTGCTTGTTTATTTCTTTATCACTATTGCAGCTTTAAAGGGGAAACGTATGTGGCTACGTACTGCGCAAAAAACGTTTGTGTCCATTGGAACAAACATATACTCACTGTTTACAGTAACAGCAATACTTCCTGTTCCCTCGGATTTGACACCAGAGGTTTAGGGATTTAACTCTTAGCTAAATATGTCTCCTGGAACCCAGAAACCAACCACTTCAACTGACACCAGTAATATCAGCGCTAGTTCTGGCATGTGGCAAGATCAACTCCAAGGCTGCTTCTATGTGCTGCAGAAGGTCATTCAAACAGAAAGGCAAGACAATGTACATGCATACTTTGATGCACACAAAGAGCTAAATGGTTGGTAGAAGGTTTTACTGTGGTTGCATGGTGGGCATGTTGATTCTGTTTTTTAGTGGGAGGTATATTTCAAGACTCATCCAAGTCTCTTCCTCCATCTCAATCTCTAATGACAGACAGAGCCAAAATGGCAAATAAAATGACCACAGCCAATGACGGGTGAGTTCATGTAATTAGTTTTTTTGGTGCTCGTGGTGAAGTTCTTCACATTTTATTCTAGAACTGTTTTATTTGTTCTTTTGTCCTTTGCCCAACTTGAAGTCATGACTTTATTACCACAACGATGGTTTGGCCTAAGTCATGTTTCCATGCGGTTTTGTCTTCATGACGACGGTCCTCTCTCTACTTCCCTTTTTTCCCTGTCCCTAATAGCAGTTTGCCATTTTTGGTTCATAGTAATAGTAAAGTGGAAATGAATAAATATTTTAGGATACCAACACATAAAACCTACTGTATATGGCATGTTAACATTGGTGTCCTGATATTAGCCACGTTCTGTTTCGTTCTGTATCGACATCCTTCCCAACACAGATGTTCTGCCCACACATGGTCTCTCATTGTCTTCACAGCATCTGCATGGATATTAAATTGAATGGAAGTAAACGTGTCAGTGGTGTGACTTATCAACTCAGTTTCCTATAATAAATTTAACACTACATTGAAATCAGTAGCAGTTTAGATATATAGGAGCAGGGTTAGCTTCTTAGCTAACCCTGTAGAGTGACCCTAATTGGCCCTTTAACTATTTGTTCTTCTTGCTTCATGGTGACAAAACAAGTAAAGTGGGTCATTCAGCAAGCCTGGATTGGAGTGCTGGAATGTTCAACAATTTACACAAATCATCTTCCTTAGGTAGAGAAAAGGGGAAGAGGTGGTGTGTTTGTGGAGCCAACCACTCAGGATGTCTACTAAGAAGAAAAACTGCAGATCGGAGCTGCGCTATCAGACAAGGAAATGTCTGTCCAGGCTGCTTACTATTGGGGACTAAGTAGTCTTCCTGCAATTGTAAGAAAGCACTAGCTTACTTATGTATATTTATGTTGCTTGTAGTTGTAAAGATAGCTGTGTTTCCCCACCCAAACGTAACCCATACCAGTGTGTGTGTAATCCATTGGCAACTGGAGGGATAAAATGCAAATACCATGTTCCTTCACAAAAAGACTATTATTGCTTTAAACAACCTATGTTTTCTGGAGAGCAGGAGGAGAAGATGTGCTTTAAGAACACCGTGTCTTTGTTAGGGGTTTACCTTGTGAATATCTTTCAGCTGAAGTACCAGGAAATGCAGCTGCCTCTTCATTCAGGAAGAGTACGTTAAGTAGATTCATTTAGAATGGTAATAAATAGTTTGACATTTACAACTAGATAATAAACTGCTGTCTGGGCTCCTGCAATTTAAAACACCACAGAGCCGCTATGGTCGAGGAAATGCCATCCTTTCTTTCTCCTTCTACTATTGCTCATGCTGACAAGGTGTTTGTGTCTTGTGTTAGAGCCGCCATAGGTCACATGAAATGGTTAGAGCAGTCGTCTTCAAACCCAAAGGTGAGCGAGTTCTATTTACCAGTCCCACCTGGTTACACGTTCTTGTGTCCTTGGACAAGACACCGATACCCTGTAGTAGCACAGACATGGGTCTAGCAGCTGTCCAAACAGCAATTTCCCCAAGGGATCAATAAAGTATTCATTACTATTACTATTATTAAAATGGCTCTGTGGTTTTGGTGTTTAACATTTTTTTATAAAACATGCAGTATTCAGAGGTAAAAGCCAGGGTTAAAATCAAGAGCTTGTTAAACAACTAATTAGAAAAATCTCCAGCAACTGTAGCAGATCATTCGGCCAGCGTGGTGTAACTGGCTTTCATCAGGTTTGATTAAAAACGTGTAGCACTGTAGCATTTACATAGAAAGGGTGTTAAACAAAGTACATACACAGCAGGTACAAATCATTGTACATGGATGGGTTGATATATCGTGTGAAACTTGGCAAAGGAGACAAGGGGTGTGTCTTGTAATGACACAAACAACACTATATGTAGTGTGCAGAGACCTAAAAGTGGTCCTGATAGGTGGTGGTGCAGCTCACACCGCTCATAGAACAACAGATACCACAAAGAGCTGCAAAGACAGACAGCAAATGGCAACAAAACAATCTGGCAATACGTTTCAAAAGATACAACAACACAACTAAAAGCACAGTTAGGTGCATTAGAATGTGGAAGAAGCCTTTTCCAGGTTCAGATACCAAGCGAACAGGCAGCCCTTGTAGCCGGATGGTTACAGCGTGTGCTCCATGGCCGGGGTGACCTTTGATGCTCGCTATGCCCCCTCACGTGTGCCACGCTTCCTGTCTCCCTCTCCACTACTAATGCAATTAAATGACGTAATATGCTCCAAAAATCTTTGAAAAATGTATTAAAAACTCATTTTTTGACACGTCCTTGATCATAGGTGTTAGAAAGATATTTTTGTGTCTGGATACTTGCCATGGAGAGGTTTAGCTGTAGTTCATTAACTTAAGTTAATCTTGTTGCATATTCATCTGGGTTATTGCATATGCAGCTACATAATCAGGCAATTAATATGTATGAATCTCAGGCCTGTGAAGCTGCTGCTTAAACAGACGATTGGTTCCCAGAGTAAACACCTATCAATATACTGCTTCCACAGGACAATGCAAGAAAATTATGGACTAATTTGCGGTTGGGCAGACACGCAGAGCTGGGTGTCTTTTTGCTTCTCATAGCAGTACAAAAGTAATAGTTCCCCTGGAAAACACAAGAGCAGACGGAGGGTGTTTACATGTTTTTATAGTTCTGGTATTAAGAGGTTCTGCCAGTGTGTCACGTCCTTGCTCATGATCTATGTCTTTAAATAAAGGTTCAATATCACAACTATGTCTGAATTTTCCAATGCAAGTTAAAATGAGCATGAGTGGTATATTTAATGGTTCTCTCAGCCAGCCCTCAGACACCTGGCACAGTAGGTCTGGTTTCAGCTTTTGTCACTGGTTTGTGGATTTTTGATAAAATGTGCAAGTATTCATCTTGATTGGTTGGTTCCTGCCCGTCATGCTTGGATGTTCACTGTGTCGTCTCCTTTATCAGCAGCTTCTGTAACAATGGCTTCACTTTTCTCCAGTTCGGACGATGCCTGCTGTTGACTTTGTGTCACATTGGTTTGTGCAGTCTGCAGTGTGTCCCCACCAAATCATTTCTATTCCCTAGTGAACAGAAACTGCTTTTAATTTTGAAAGACACACAACATCTTGTTCCAGTACTTCTGGTGACTCCGTGCTCTCTGCAGACGCTGTGTTCTAACATGTTGTTCTAATGTGGGTGGAAATACAATCAAATGAAAGCTGACATGACGAACATTAGTCTCAAACAAAAGTCTTACTGACCAGAGAATCATATTGTTCTTTATTTCCAGCAATCTTCCTCTTTTGATATTCATTATCTTGCAACCACTGCAGATTTATCGTGCAACTACCCAACCCAACACTTTGGAACCAACTGTTTTAGGCAGAGCAACAGAAGCAAATCCCCAGCGTGACAGCATGTTGTAAGTGGTTTGTCCCCCAGCCTCTAACTGCTGGTTTATTACGTAGTAATGCTTTTTCCTTTTCCAGTCCCAAGAAAATGTGTTTTTCTTGTGTTCAATGCCCTGGACATTTCAGATAAGACATTTCTATAAACACAGGATGGGCTGTTTGCTAAATCTCTGCTCCCACTGTTGCCTTCTACTCGTAATTGAGTGCAATTAAGGAAATGATATTGAAATAATGTTGACTTCAGGGTTGCACCAGAGTTCAGACTTGGACAGATTTATGTAAACAAACTCATGTTTTTTTTTTTCAAACCCCCACGAGGCGCTGGCTTGAAACACTACGTTTCAGGGCTACGTTGGCAAAGTAAAAATCATCTGTGACGAACAGAAAATCATCCACAATAGATCTACATTCATTACTCTTTACGCTTTCTTTTAAACCGAAAGAGTTTACAGATGAAAAGACTAGCAGCCACGTTAACTAATCATAACAGACTACATGGTGTATATTCCATGATGTTTCTGGTACTTATTGGAGCCACATCTACATCATAACACACTGTACTTCTTGCTGCCAAAGCAGCTTTTAAGCAAAGTGTTTTTTCCATCTCGAGGTTAAGTTAACACATTGTATCAACATCAGGAAGATGCTTACGTAAAAAAAAAAAATCTGACCTGAACAAATGCTGAGGTCTGTTTCACTGACTCACACCTTTTCTTCAGCCTTTGCGATGGAGTGTCATCAGTTGTCATGGAGATTTGTTGATATTTTTCTCCCATACATCACAAAAGTGTGGAATCACATATGTTTAGTGTGTTTGGAGACAAAAGATTATATTAGTTGTTTGTCACATGTAAATATGTTTCCTACCAGATCACAATCTTTCTTAAAGTTGACTAATTCTGTGCTCACTTATGTGTTGTTTCCTAATTGATAATTAGTGAGTTGAGGTGCCTTCATGTGCTACAGCTGCCATGCATACAACCATAACAGATCTATATCTTTGGAACTGATCTACTCCAGCTACTGATTAAGACCACGTGGTGCTGCAGAAAAGCCACTTGTTCCGAATGGATGCTTTACAATTCCCAGCCACTGAATGCACCTCCAGGTACGGATGATATCAGAACTAGATACCTGCTGTAGAGGCTGTACAAATAAACCTCTGCATGTATCTGACGCAGGGTTCTTGTCCCGTTTGTTCCAGCACTGCAGCATGAATGACTCATCATAACAATGACTAACATGACCTGTGAGCCCACTTCAAGTGACAGTCAAGTCATGGAAAATAGAATTCGCTCTCAAGCTGTTGCATTATGGGAAAAAAAGGCAACACGGCCCACCCACAATTACAAGTACTCAGCATAGAGGTTGTTATGGGTTTCAGGAGTAGTCCAGCCACCACCACTCAATGCTCATGCACATGTGAGCAAAGAGTCTGACCACTTCATTTCTGGTTTTTAACATGAGCAATTGTCATGTCACAGTGGGTGAATATGAAATAAATCATTTTTCTTGCATCACACAGTCACACATCTCATTTTAGAAAGAGCTTTTCAAACACTGTTTTGTGCTTTGTGTAGGGAAATAAATGAAATGACAAAGAAAAACCCCATTAATATTTTGACAGGCAGAATAATAACACTGTTATCACGGAACAGCTGAACTGTTTTCATGCATTCACAGCTAAAATATACTGGATCTCCAGTGGCTCACCAATTTAGCGTTTCGAAACTATTTGCATACATTTGCAATTTATGATCAGAGCCTCAGTCATGATCGCTGCTTTCTCTTCTGCGATATTTTACAAATTAGAAACAAAGTGCTCAACAATCTGAAGTGTAACATAATGTAAAATGGTAAAAGCGGTCAGCATAAGTTAAAAAAATATTAAATATGTATAGTATATGGTAAGGTTTTTCATGCTGCTTGTTAAAACTGACAAGCCCTAATGGCAATGGCCAGATCATTCGTCTTTAATCTCCAGCCAAAGCTAATAAAAACTGCTGGAGGACCTGAGGCGACAGACAAACTCATCTGGAGTTTAACCAGCTGCCTCATCAGTTTACACTCCCGCTTAACTTTAAAAGGAAGTTATTTCAATGCAGAGCTGGCCAAGGGCAGCAACGAATTAAGCGGCTGTTTTTTGCCACTAAGCCTCCAAAAGGCCCCAAAACAGTCTTCCAATATAAACTTAGTGAAAAAACATGTATATATATATAACATGTGCTAAACATGTAAATGAAGCAGTAAACACAATAGTGACAATGACAACTGACCGTCTTAAGAGATTCAATTCAATTCAATTCATCTTTATTTGTATAGCGCCAAATCACAACGAAAGTCATTTCAGGGCACTTTGCATTGCAAGGTTTAGGACCTTGCAAAAATATAGATGTATATATAATCAAAATAATGCGGAAAACCCAACAATCCCAC
>JAUMHF010000013.1:17529044-17549476 GCA_032359275.1 Microctenopoma steveboyesi
CAAGGATTTAGATGAGAGAGATCTAATATTTAATAATCCACATTTGATTTTTCTGGTTTTATACTGTTCAGTAAGAGGAGTGGTTTTTATTTTTATTAAGTTCTTGTCATTCACTTCTCTTGTGTTAATTCTTGATCTATATAATTTAGCTGGACGGGGAGAGAGATGTACAGTGGATCATAGCAGATTCGACAGATACGGACCAACACCTTCACAACACAATCATTCATTTGAATCAAAAGAATCAAAGTTCACAGTCAACACTTTTTTTATCTGGCTCTTCAGCTGCTAAACACGTCATCATGTTCACCTACTACTTAAAAACAGCCTTGCTTTAAGCCTGAAAATAAAATCCAAACAGCAAGGCAGTAGGCTGTAAGATCAAAACAGATGATTTCACATTAATATACGCATTTAATGAATTTTTAACAGAAATATGTGTTTATAGGAGCTGAAACTAAGTGTGTGTGTCAGATCAAGAACGGGTTGTAGCCCGGTGCATCGTTCCAGCAGGCCTGTCTGAGCTGTCTGGGCTCGCTGAGGCCGTCACCGTACACTGTAACCTGTGGTCACTGCTGTATGCCTGTCTCTGACCCGGGCATCCCTTCTCATCCCATCCTGATTACATCAACTGTGTTCTTGGCCGCAGAGCAGAGCATTTTAAAACTAAACTCGAGACAATGAGCCTATTCATGCATTTTTATGTGACAAATAATTGCAACAATAAAATTATCAGTGAGCGTCATTGTGTTTGTTGCAATCTGTTTCCTGCTTCTGTGATTTGTTGATGTTGTGACAATCTTTATCGTACAGCAACAGTAAGTGTGGCAAAAAATATTTGACAAATATTGCACAGTGTAGTGATTGTTAGCTGTTTCAGTTTGCGTGGGAACAGGAACACGATGCAAGAATGTTAATTTACTGTATTTTAATACATTATGTTTAAGTTATTTTTATTTAACAAGGTTTATAGGAACAATGTAATATCTCTAAGCTATCAAAAAAGTCATAGCACATTCATTCATTCAATCTTCTATAACCATTCACACCATTCAACCATGTCATTTTAGTAAAAAAATATCCTCCCATGACTATCTGGTGCACACAGATCCCCTCTCACGTTCAGCGCTGAAACAAAATGTTCTGACTTCTCTCTATCAGCCACTCCGTGGACTTTGCACAACCTCTACCCCGAGAGATCCAATGCATCCCAAAGTGCTCAGTGAGCGTTGGTGGAGTGTTATGTGAAACACGATAGTGTAAACTAACACAACTTCTACAAACTCCCAGCAACTGTTGAGGGGATGTGAGCGCTGGTGGTGGTATTAAGTGGAATTAACAGTCTAAGTGGTGCTCCTGCTCTGGGAATGCCCCGTAGAAACTTTTGCTTGCACTTGATTTGGGTCTCATGTATTTTGGACTGAGTACTGATCTGTGGCTTTCCCCTTCACTTCCCTTAATCTTCTGTTTTGAGACTGTGCACAGTTTAAATTAGACTTAATTTGTTTTCTGTGATTCGTGCAATTATTGTAAATCACATCACCTGACAAGAACATCAAAGTTATGTGATGTTTGAAAGGTCATAGTCTATTTGGGGGGAATTATACACTAATAGCATCATATTTTCACCACTTGAAGGCAAATTGTAAACTAATCCTGTCAAACCTGTTATGAAACAGTTTCTTACTTGCTTAGTTAAAATGATTGTCAGTGATTTGATGCTATCATGTGCCCCTCCATGTGTTCCAGACAGATTGAAACATGCTTTAAATACACAAATCACAAACAGGAGGCCTGGAGGGATCAGGGTTTTGTGGCAGTGGATTACTTTGCTGTTTGGCTCACTGTCACTACAGGAACTGTAATAGATTAAATCTGGATTTAATTCAAGTGGGTTGTCACTCACTTTGCATGTGACAGCAATCACTGGAGCCTCGCTAAGAACTGGACGTTTTATCTGGTTCACATGTGTCTCTTCCTGTTTGACTTCAAGCCTTAAAAATAAAAACGCTGGTGCTCCGTAAAACGTTTGATCCCAGTCCTGTTCTTAATCTATCAATCAACGGCAAACAAAAGTCCCCAAGTCTTGTTGTTTGTTCTCCATGACAGTGTTATATTGGACTAAAGCCTCAGTACTTTGTGTTTCCTGAAATGTAGTTGTAAAAAGTCTTTTTTATTTTTTTTGGCACCTGAACATGTGTCTTTGCTCACAAACCAGAAGGTTGAAGAGCGAGTCCTCTGCTGCAGGTGCTAACCTGCTACATAATGAAACACAGCTGCTTTAGTGATGCAGAGATCATTAAAAAAGTAGAAACAGCTGATTTAAACCCCCCAAACAATGGCTTATGTCTCAATATTACTATTCTATGTGTGTTTTGTCTGCGCAAATTTGTGCAGAAAAACCACACATGAAGAGGTGCTATCAAGGCAGCAGGGTGTGGCTGGGGGGTGGAGAAGGGCTAGGGGGAATCCCTAAACTACATGTTTGAATATTTCTGTGCTTCTTTAGCAAACGAATGAGACTGCGATGGCGATGGTCCTGCTGCTCACAAAGGACATACCCATGTGTGGTTTTATGTCGGCCAAAGTGGGTCACTTTTAATCCTCTTAACGGGCTGGTTGTGGTAAGAGAGAACATGTGGGAAAGTATTGTACATCTGTGTTCTGTGTGTTCTGTTCACCCAACAACGAGACGACGGTGAACACATTCTGACGGAGTAATGGCGTGCCATTTGTTCTGCTCGTCTTTCTTTGCAGGACTCCCACTTCACAGGACATTAAGTGGTTTCCTGTGAGAGAGGTTATTGCGTGGTGTGCACTGAGTGTAACAGTTCTTCATTTTTAATGTTTCATCGAGCTTATGTTAGGAATTATGATTTTACGCCACAGGGTGGCGCAATCTTGTTTAAGGTTCCGCCGGACCTTTTTTATTGACGCTCATGTTACCTGTATATTTGGCGGTCAGTTAGCATCGCACCTAAAGAAGTGCAATTAAGAGAAATGTAAGGAAGTAGTAAAATTAAGTAAAGAAGAGTAAAGAAGAAGACTGAATACTAAGGATTATTTAGCCCCTCGTGGATGTCAGCTCACGAGGTTTGTGCACTTTAAATGTTTATTTGTAATTGTTTAAGTAATTGCCGTGTACAAGAACGCATTCTCAAACAAAGTTGTTGTTTGTGAACAGTTCTCACGGGTTGTCAAGACCAGAATAAACCCTGTTTTATAACTCTACTTTGTGCTACGTTGATCCTTGAGGGTGCTACACTGAGTGTTTCCAGACCGGCTCTGAGCCAAGGAGTAAAACATGTCGTCATCATTCTTCTCCCATTTCACATGTCACAACTTACAGGATTCATGAAACCCCTTTTTAAAAACTGCATTGATTGTTGTTGAGTTGATCATAACCACAGCTGTGTGCCAGTGTTTCGCTTCAGTATGAACATGCACTGCTCGCTTCCCTCTCTCCAAGCAACGAGCGACAGGGACTTCCTTTTGTCGTTGCCGTGACCTTTCTGTGGCCCATCAGCGCTCGTTCATAGTCAATACTGCATGAGTGAAAACTGATGCCTTCAGCGTGAGCTTTAAATTAGCGTTTGTCTCCTGGGTAATGAAGACACAGTTTGACACCGGTTGTGCAACATACTGTGTTTTGTGCAGCAGAGATTTATTGCTTATCTGCCTCCTGTCTGCAGCAGTTTTCTCTGCTCTTGACTAGTGGACTTTGAGCTTTAGAATGCGATTTTTCATTTTTTGGAATTTTTTTTTTCTCCATTATAATGACCTCTATCTTGTAAAGTCTTAGTGCCATAAATGCTTGATTCAAACCCACTGTAAGACTACACAGTACATAACATTAATAAACACACGGCTTCTGTTCTGACATTTCATTTGCAATCACAAAATATCTATACGTCAGCAAGACGATAAAATAAGCTCCAGATACATGAATGAATGACGAACCCTTTTCCGTCTTCAGAAGCTCTAGCCACCCTTGAGCTACAACTTTTTAATTATCTTCAGCTCAAAATGTCACCTTTAATAATATCAAAGGGTTAGCTCTTTGCTGTCTATGTTTCATTATATCTTAGTGTTTTTGTGTAAGCAAGGTTGTGCTAGATCTGGGCTGGGCCATACACTCTGTGACCTCTGACCCCGTGCTGAGAATCCCCCAGATGTCTGCACTTGGCTCATTGCGCTTCTCATGCAGCAGTGGCCTCTCGCAGGCCTGAATGTGTGATTTACAACACTTGTCAAAACTGTGTTATGAAGAGTTCCAACTGTTCCTCCAGCTGTTATTGTTTTGTTGAGCCATCACAACAGATTTTCACATAACCATCTCACATCATGAATGGATTCTTCGGGTTGAAACCCACTGCTGTGTCACTATTTATATAAGCTTAAGATGGCAGTCATTTCAATCTTGCAACCACTGTAAATCATACGTGTCAGAAAACATGCAGGAAATATGCTTTAAGAAGAAGAAGCAGTCGTATGAATGAGAATGGAGTTATTTACATGGCAGGACTGCTCTCTCGTTCTGCCTGCTCTGATATCATTATGTTTCGAAAATAGAGAGAGCCATTTTCCCAGAAGAACAGTGTTCCAAAGTGTCCGGAAATATCCAAGAGGAAACTGCTGTGTCTCACATTATAAATGTATCGCTGCACTGTCATTAATATCGGGATTAATAGCCGGATGGTTAATAGCTGGACACCAACAGGTGCATCCACTCTCGTTCAAAACACAGATGTTAACGGGAACACTTTGGAATAGAAAATGGAAAACCTAAAATAAAACTTTTATTTCCGGATGGGAAACGCCATGATAGGGAAACGTTTTCCCTGATGCAGAAAAACATACAGCCAGGCATCTATCTTCAATATTACCAATCAGCTGATTCTGACTTTAAACTAGACAGACATTTAAAGTGATACTGGTGCACTGGTAAAATCTGAACTTCCCCCAAACATTCTTATTAGACAACATCTTAGCAACCACGTAGATATCTGTGCAAATCAGTCCAGTTATTGAGAATCAATTGATGTACTTCTTCTCGTCCCTGAATGCCGTAGTGCATGAAAACACAGCTTCAGACTACTTTTGATTGATCAATCTTGGAAGCGATTCAGCGTGCATCGTCCACTGGGTCCGAGGCAAACTGACACTGGTGACCTGTTTGTTACCGTTTATGGAAATGAATTCATTGATGCTGACATTCAATAAGCTTCTGGTAGATCCTGCTTTATCAATAAAGCATAAAGTCATCAAAACGTTTCTGTGCTTCTATCAGTGTCTGTGAAGAAATTTGACTTGGAGCAATTGCTGTGAAAAAGTGAGGAAGACATTGTGAGTGGTCAGGGTGCTCTTTGCATTCTTAATAACTAGGCTTGTCCCCAACCAGCCCAAAGAAAAAGCAAGAAAAGCACGATAGAGAAGAAGAGAGTCCTTCCTGTCGTTGTTTTGTCCTCTGCTGGGGTAAGAGACTATGTGGAGAAAAAGAGTGTGTTTGTTTTCTTTAAATGAGAAATGGTGTTAGAGGCATCGAAGACCTACACAGGAAACTGCAGGAAAAAGACGAAGATGGTTGCACATTTTTGTGGGGAGACGGGGTCAGCTCAGCAGACTCAGCTTCAGCATGTTTTTCTTCTTTGAAGTCGGTTAAACAAATGCTTTGTTAATGCACACTGCAGACACCAGCAGTCAGCAGGCTGAAGAAAAGGAAGGAGTCAATAGAGGAAGGAAGTCTTAATGGTGCCAGTTGACTGCCGAGTGACTCTGGTTGCAAGAGACACTATGTTAAACAGGGTGGAGATCAGAGTGGACTTGTTTTTTCACTGACATGAGATAAACAATTAAGGTAAAGCTGTTTGTAACATATCCCATTATCTCGTTCTACCAAACACTAGTCATGAACATGAGCTTTTCACAATTTAGTTCTAGTTTTAAAATGTCATAATTCGATTTAAAGAACAAAGTGTAAGAATCCATGCATAGATATTAACGTAAGGCTCCTTTTCAAACCACTGCTCTGCAAGAAATGTTTCCACCATTCGAATGTTTGATCTTTCACTAGAGATCTTTCACGATATTTCTATAAAAAAAAAGGCTCAGCAAACCCCATAAAGTGAAATCCAGATGTTCCCCAGACAGTTCTCACAGGAGAATTGAATGTATGCATGACTAGGGGAAAAATGAAACCACATTGAGATATATCATAAACAACAGAGATTCTTGCCCTCTTGCATAACATCATGAAAAACATTGTTTCAAGTGAGATTCAAGTTCAGATTTTAGACACATAATCACCCTCTATTTACTTTCAATTTTCTCAAAAGATTGGAAAGATTGAAAGCAAATGTCTGCAGCTGAAACCTCGTCAGCCTGCCACACAGGGCTCTGGTTCAGAGCAGGGGAGCCGGTGACCTGCCTGCATGTGTTGCATGAACCTTTGTCGTGTCTTTTCCTGTGGGGTCTGGGGGAGGGAACACATTGTACACTTTGAAAAGTGCTAAAGACAAATCATGCTGCATGGTGTTAAAGGTAGATAATTGTTCTAAAATCATTTTAAAACCCCGAACAGTAAACAAACCACAAAAACAAAGAGTATTTTACCATGATGTGACTTACAGAATTGCATTATTCCTTGTTGTCGTATGCGTCCACTAACCAGTCAAAAAAGTTAAATGTTACTGTCTGTCCAGACTCATCAGTTTATCTATGAATCCAAGTGGACACCTCTGCCAAATCTGAAAAAAAGTCATTCAAGGCTCTCCTGAGAGAATGGGGCAGACGTATTGATGAGCAGAGTTATTATAGTATTTGTTTCTTTCCTTGAAGGTGTAAGCCACTGGATACATTTCAAACAAATTGACACATTTGAATGCACATGGTATAAGTGGTGTGTAAATCTAATCTACACCGTCTCGAGAACTCTACTCATTTCACAGGCAGTGCTCATTATTCCAGAGCAGTAATGGTGTGAGAAAAGCTATATGCAGTGTCTGGAGCCCTGAATAAAGGATGCTGTGGGGCGAATGTTCTTTACATTGTCAAGTGATATATTGTTGTGCAGGATAACAAGCTGCATTGTTAGGTGCAGCTGTATGATCAATCCTCTACCAATCAGCAAGTCCTCGTGAATGCTGCCCCAAGGTACACATCACATGCTACAAAAGCACTCTCTATTCATCAAAGAAGTGTATAAGGGGAAAGGACTCCAGTGGACACAGTCCACTGAGGTGTAGTGAGCTCTCCACTTTAGGAGAGTTTAGAAATGCTAAAATAGATAATTCAACGTGTTTTTCACTGTGCTTGGAGACCCAGTAGCTTTTAGCAGTACAGGAGGAAAACTGATTTTCTAATATTGAGCGTATAAGCCAACAATCTTCTCTGGTCTGGTTGCAGGATTTTGCCATAAAATTGAAAACAGCATCTGAACAACAAATTTGAGTCACTTCTGATCTTTAGTCTTGAAGTAGCACATAATTGTGGTCTGTTTCAGCTGCGGTTTACCCTCTAGTACATTCCTAGCATTATATTCAAAGCTCTAATCAGTTGTTTCACTTCCAAAACATCAGTTTTAAAAACGTGATGCTACATACATGCATACATGTTTTTGTGTCCTTAGACCTGACACGGAGAAAGTGCAGACATGGTGCGTCCGACAATCTTTTTTTTAAGGGGGATCAATAAAGTAAGTCATTACACTAATAAAACCGCACTCTAACAAGTCTGACATTATGCTGATATGTTCTACATTGACAAAAAATATACACTGCTATGCAGCAGTTTCCAGCATTTAGTAACATAGATGACATAAATCAATACAGCAAAGTATTGGTATTTGGTATAAGTATTGGTTTTGCATGGTGATATTGTATTGATATAGGTACACACACCAAATATTGATATTTTTTATACAAAATTTTAAAACAAATTAAACTTTTTAGTGACTGAAATAACTGTAAGTCCACATATTTACATTAAAGTGAACAACTGAGGAATTTTTTTTATAGATTAAATATCTTTTGACAAAGTTTACCTTTATGGACATAATTAGCAGGAAACATGATAATCTCAATATATCATATCACAATACTTGAACTGTAATTTCAAATGAAAATGTTTTTAAATTTTAACATTTTCAAAGAAAAATTTACTTTACTTTTATGGGACGTGGTACCTACATCCTGCAGGCTGCTCTTATCGTTGTTGGTGATACTGGCCCTGTATTTACTTGGTACTGGATGGATACCAAAGCTTGCTGTATCGCACACCACTACCAGTATGTAACACAGTTTGTTATGTTGCTATATGATGGGAAAACACTGGAGTAGTCATATCAGACATTTTATACCATAGACTCCCAGAGGTAAATCTACACAATAAATTACAAGTAATACCAATAATAACACAGTGTGACATAAATCAGAGACACAGCCCTGTGTCAGCACTGGTATTGTAGCATTCTTCCCTTTCTTAAATTGAGACATCCTTCTGTGACAAAGCTGAATATCTCTTCATCATGCTGAGTGTTTGGCAAAGAAATAAAATGGGCCAAAGGGCTGTAATATGTTTAACTTGAGGTTGGTTCATACTGAGATTGTTTTTTGTTCCCCTTCCCTCATGCAACCCCCTGTTGTCTAGAAATAATATGCAAACCAAGATTGACGTCAGAGAAGCAATTTTAAAATCATATATGTAGTATTACACCTGCTGACCTACTGTGTGCTATGTTTTCTATATAAAAGTGGCTAAAATCCTGCCTCAGGTTATTCTTTTGCAGTACAGGGAGACTCTGTTAGACCACATTAATTCAGAATTGAGGGAAAAGCTGGTAGGACTGAATGAGATCAGTGGGAGGCTGATATACTTCATGACCATGGACCGTTGGCTGTTGTAAAGTTCGAGTTACATAAGAAGCAGCATTTCTACACCAAGTGTTTCGATGATGATACCAGACAGGACAGGGGAGTCCGTTTGTGAAATGCACAGTGTAGCCAAGACAACAATTCACATCACCTCTTGTGTTTGGGGAACTAAATGAGGGACATTTAAAAAGTGTTTTTAGTTGATTTTTGTTTTGGTCCACTACATTCAGGTCCCTGAGGGGATAATGTCATGTACCATTATATTCTACATCCTTATAACACAAATCAGCTGTACTTGGTGCTCGTGCACGTGATTCAAGATAATGCCTTGGCCTACTTTAGGCAGCCACATCGATTTCAAGTAATACTGCTTTTAAAAAAGTACTAAATATTCTGTGCCCTAACAATGTAGTGGTGTGTGCCTTCAACTTTAAACTTAGCACAGTCATGGAGAGAAGATGAACCTGTACAGTCACTGTTTACAGCTTCAGTGGCTGTTGAGAAAAGCAGGGTGTCACCTGGTCAAGTGCTCTAGATATTTCTAAGAGGATTACAAAAGATGAAAGCAGGTGACATGTTGACAAACGGGGACTGAGCAGAAAGATGGCACGTTGGGAGGTATGAGCTCAGTCAGTTTATTGCTTGTATCAAACCGAATGGAGAATAAGAGAGGACAGAGGTTATTTGTATTAAATGGTTTTGAAAACTCTCAAAGACAGAAGATTTATCTATAACGGGAAGTTAATTGTAGTCCAATCGAACTGAGCTGTTGGGACATGATTTGGAAATACATTTACCACCTGTGTTTTTAGGTTTCTTTAGACCTCGGCAATCCAACTGTGTCATCTAACAGTGCTGCTGATGGCCTCCGCAAAGATGGATCCTGGAATCCTGGAAAGGATGACAATATGAACAGCACTCCATCAGTTAGGCCTGTAATACGTTCATTAGCCAGAGCAGAATTATATCTTCCATTGTTCATTTAGCTAGAAATTATTGCAGGTTTGTCTCAGTATCAGTATTGAAGTGTGGATATTGTCTTTGAGAGCTTGTAAATTTACACATCAATCATTTTGCAATGGAAAGGTGCTCTGAAATATTAGAAAGAAATCAAAAGACAGCACAAAGTGTTTTGTGATTGGGTTCAGGCATCAGAAATGTCGCTTCACATATGCAACAGCTGCATGAAAAATAAGGCCAAAGCATGCCATCCCCTAACGCTACCCTCAGTCACGCGTGCACACACCCAGAATCCACGCTAACCACCTCCTTGCTTTATGTGAACAACTGTCTCACGTCACTCATTCACAAAAATATGTTTCAGTCCAACATTATAATTATGTTCGCCACAAAAATGTAAATGGGATTCCCGTTTAGTTGCATACCAACTTAATCTCAGGAAGACAGGGTTCATTAGCATTAGCATTGCAGTAAGATTGCATGAGCCACCACATACCCCTATAATTTATCACAGAGTAATCTAAATGAGTAGACAGACATCTGTTCTGCAGACTGATACTATATCTACTCAGAGGTACATAGGCCTTAGGGCCTCTTACAGTACATTAAAACCCAACAGAAGACTGTGCAAAATGGTACAGTGAGGTTTTCAAAGAATTTAGTCGTGTCCTATTTTCCACAAAGCCATGCTGCTGTAGTTAGCCTCATCATTCTGACCTCTCTGTCCAAACCCTAACAGCATTATTTGTCTCAATTAAACTGGCATTTGAAACTTTGCCTCAGTCTCATATTATCTCATTTTGAGCTATGGCTACATGTACACACAATCATTTATGTGCCACTAATTTGAAATTCAGCCCCATCTCTGTGGCCACGGGGAATGATTTATTTTGATTATTGTCAGAGTCAAATGTTGCCTTTCTGCATACTGTTTCGCTGATAAACCAGAGCTGGCTTGCCCTCAAAGAACTGTTTAATGTTCAAGTGATTTTATTTATGCTTTCATCATTGGTGCTTTAATTCCTTTTTGTATCATTAAAAGAAATGTGGTAAAGCAGATGTTCTAAGAGTTCACGTCCAGGAAGCAAACATTGTTCATAGGATCAAACCCTGAACTGTCCTTTTCTGACCCTTATCTTGCTTCATACAGGTGTCAGACCACAAACATGGCAACACAAACACATTATCTCAGCATGGAGCATGTTTCCTTTTATTTGTACAGCTGAAGCCCTGGTTGCCATGGTGGAAAGGCACTGATCATGCACTTGTATTACTGAACGGACAGGGGACCTTTGCAGTCAGATGACCGTGAGAACATCAAGTAAAATAAACAACTGTCGGTGAACTGCTCTCATATCTGCTTTGGGCTGATTTATTTTCAGAAACAGTTCAGATTGTGAGATTTTAACCTTTCACACGAGTCACTTCTGACATTGTAAGATTAAAAAAAAATAACACTTTAAAATAACACAGAAAAATCTGGAAAACTTTTATAATTATTAAAAAATATCAAAAAATAAAAGATAACATGTGTTATTTATGTTACAAGTCAGGAACTTTAGCAAAACTGCAAACCACAAGCACACTGATAAATGGAATCAGCAACCATCCCTCAAATGTGAGACTGACATACCATCAAATATGAAAAAAACACTTAATTGTCAAGACATATCCTCCATTTAAACTATCTCACATACCCTTCCATGACAGACACTCACCACAGACAGTTTGAAACCCAGTATGCTTACCAAGCAGTCCTTGTGACATACGTTGAACCCAGAACAGCATGAGAAACAGCTGCTCTGCATTTGGACCCCAAGCCAAATAAATATTGAAAGACATGCCAGCTAAACTTTATAAGCAACACTGTTCTATCCGTGCAAGGGTGAATGTTTGTGTGTAATTCAGTCAGCCATAAAAGGCTGAAACAGCAAGGCCACCATCATAAATCAATTTGGCATCTTTTGAGGCTTTAAAGTTATCAGCAGTCATCTTTGATCCGCTCTGTCTGCAGAGCACATGTCCTATCTTCTGTTGTTCACTGCACATCAGTCCTTTTGTCTGATGTTAAAGTGAGGATTAAGGAAAGTTAGGTTTGGGAATTACATTGTTATTTAGTTGAAATAGATGTTCTGTCACATTGTAAGTTTCTAGCTCCACTAGTGGTGAATCACTTTGATGGTTGATGGTAGTGGCCTGAAATATCTGGTCAAATATTTGATGGATTCACGGTGCCCTTGGGAGTCCAGATAATATCTTTGTGCAATACAAATGACTTTTATGATTCACAAACAGCACGATTAGTTGGTCAGAACTGAGAAGATCACGGCACAGACTAAATCACCTCATTGTTTAGTGTACTTTAGAACGAAATGTGGAAACAAACCAGTTAATTTCGACTTTGTTGGTGCAGATTGTTACATCAGGTCTTGTTTATTATGACTTTCTATTTCCTTTTTCTTTCATGTCTGAAGCGTATTCTGCGCTGTGCTGATGGGAAGACATCCCCGTTCACTGAGAAATAGTGAACAGTCATTTTGTATAGGGCTGGAAACACAGCGGGCACATCTGGATGGTTTCTTATACTCATATGCAAGTGGTTTTTAAACCCACCCTCCTTTCTTCTTTGATGAATGAATCAGCTGAAACAGCTGCACTAGTTTAAAAAAAACAGCGCATCAAATCCACATTGTGACGCTTTTCAGCAGATACACTGAACGGAGACGACTCTTTTCATCTCTGTCTGTGAAGATTCTCAGTCCTCCAGGTGAAGTTGAGTCATGGCAGGTGGACTTCTTTCTTGTTAGGTTGAAAGGTTTCATTAGTCATCCGAGCAGCTTCTCCAGTCTGAGGAAAGTTGGTTGGAGACTACGACATGATAGGCACAAATTGCCTCATCTTGATCGGAAGCAGAAAAGAGGTTTGACCGTTAATCCAAGTCAACTCTACAGATGCTGAAAATGAGGCTACAGACATGCCTGTTGCTTCTGTAGATATATATATATATATATATATATATATATATATGTACTGTGTGTGTGTGACACGGGCAAAATGTAGGAAGTGAGATGACACCCAAGACCAGACGATCTGTTGGGGTATCCATGTGTTTCCCTTTTCAACTCTGGGCTATTTCTGGATCCATTTACACCTAGCAGTGCTATTCGAGGTCAGCGGGGGAGCTGGAGCATGCAGGGGAAAGGGGATTGTGTCTCAGTACCTCGAAGAAATGAATTTAAAGTCACTTTCTATATAACAGTCCTATAATGGTGACTTGCTTATTCCTTTCACATCACTTGCACCCCCCCTCTGCTCAGAATTACTGCACCTTCCAGAGGTTGCCCGGCACTGAAATAAAACTATGGGTCATGGAACCTGCACGAATAGCTCATAAGGTTGTTGTTCATGGGACAGTCTCACTACAACTAATTTGTAGGGTTCCAGAATAGAGGAAACAAAATAGTTTTATGTCTGATAACCATAGATTATAGGTGATGTTTCAAGTTGGCTCCAGTTTAAACCCAATTGAAGGGCAGCAGGAATGGTAATGACTACGATGCAGGTCTAATAATGTTACTCTCAATCAACGTTTCAGCAAAAAGGGACTGGTGGGACATGAAGACAACACAGCAAACACACAGCCGTGTCCCATGCAGCAGCTGCTTTTATGTGTACATCACTGATGATAATATTAGAGATATAGACTCAAGACTCAAGAGATATTTATTGTCATTGTGCGTTACACATAACGAAATTTAGTTCGGTGGCTCTCGGCTTCGGAAAGGAAAAAAAAAAACAGCACATGCACACAAAACAACAAAGGAATAAATAAAAAGAAGACACAATTATTGCAAAAAAAAAGAAAAAATTGAAAAGTGACAAGTGATATATACATATGTATACCGCTTATACGTGGTATTTGAGGACACTGCAAGCATGAGGTTTTTCAGCACATTGCAGAATTCTATGAAAACCCCCTTGAGGAGTATTTGTTGACGTGATTGGAATCATTTGTAAAATACACAAGGCGAGCGTACCTGCTAATAGTCAGCTGTTAGAATAAATGCTGCTGGGCTGGCCCTGTTGTCTGTGTAACTGATACCCCTTTTTCAATGTCGGGTTGCATTCGCTGTCTGGCCCGGCTGGAGGTGGTGTGAGGGGGGGTGGGGGTCATGTTTCGAAATCTTGGCAGCGCAGTGGCACGTGAAGAATGTCTCCCATGTTCAGACGGCAGGAGAGAAGAAGAGCAATAGGGCATGCTAATGTATTCTAATGTTTGGTGCCCACATTTTCCATCACACCAGACCGCGGTCAACACCAGAATAAAGCCAGTGACTATCAGGATGTGCTTTATAACAGGAGGACAGAATGAAACCTAAAACAATGAACTAAAAGTTTGTCACAGTGAGACTCTTTTTCAGAATATCTCCATCTGGGGAAAAAAAGTTGTAAAAAGTTTCTTAAATTTCAACCACCTCATTTAATTCAGTTCAATCAGGGGCAATTCATAAAAAAGACAGTTCTGGGACCTCCTACGCAATACCCAGAAACTTAAATTGCACAACAAGTGTTTGGGGTAAAAATTTCATAAATGATTCTATGAATTAAAATCTGAGAAATTTAGTTCCGCTGTATAAAAAGTGTGCCAAAAAAAACCCCCAAAACATGCCACATGTTCAAAAGAGGTAAGAGAGATATATGGCAGTGAGGTGAGCCTCCGTTTCACATGAGGCGTAAAAATATGTTTGTCATTCACAGTCCCCCACAGACTAGTGCTAATCCTGCAGGCGTTTTATGATCTACCAAGTGCGTCAGACTGTTTCCATTCCAAACAGATCCTCCAGCCATCTTGCTTGTGCATGCTTGCTCCACACATCCACGATTCATTGGTCCAAAGCCACGTGTCCCAAGGCCTCTCTCCAGGCCAGCGGCAGGAAGGTATGAAAATGTGAAGGAGTCCGAATATTTATATTCACGTACTGTGCCAATATTTCCATGTACCAGAAGAGCAGAGGTGGCAAGAGGGTCTCACGTCCACGTCCATTCACTGTGTGGGCGACGAACAAACACCACAGCGATTCCAAATGAATTCCTACTCCAATCTCATTTTAATTAACGTTGATCGATTGAGGCACCATAATATTGCTTGGTGTATGCACAGCGTCTCTGAGGATGTGAGTGTGTGTGTGATGTAGTAAACCTTCAGATTAAAAAATAATCTTGTACACTAGTGACACCTAGTGGTTTGGAACATGACGTGCAGCAGTCTGCTTGGTGTTGGTCTGTTTGAATTGGCGTGAGTGGTAACACATTTCCCACGAAGCCCAAAACATATGCAAAGAACATAAGAGAAAACATGAAAATAAAGGTTTAATCAGAAATGTTTGACGTGACATGATGCGTATGACATGTTGGTATTTGTCTTAACAACCACTCCAAAACTAGTCTATTACGATTCACACAGTAGAAACTACAAAGTGCAAATGTTTCTCAGCACAAATTCTTGATAACGGCTTTGAGCTCTGGATATGTGCTGAGGACTTCAGGCTCTCTCAGAACGTTGAGGAACTGAGAGCAGGACTCTGGCCCGGTACTCATGACCTGATCTATTAGATCAACAACAGTGTCCTCTGACTGAGAGCTTCGCTTCAGTTTTCGATACTGTCTGTCTTTGATGATGTCTTTGGCGTGCATGTGCTGCAGGATGAATGAGCAATCAGCGCTCAGGCAGCTGATGAGCTCCGTTTTGTGCTCCCTGATCAGCTTCACAGCAGGGTGCTAGAAGAGACAGCAGGTTCTACGTTATTCCATCGAACTGCCATCGATCACAGCTCAGTCTACCTTAGCTTAAGCTAAAAAGACGTGTGTTTCTGCCACTGTCGTGTGTGTGTGTGTCCCGTACCTGAGAGGACAGCAGTGTCTCATCTACTGCGCCTGGCAAGAGAACAGTGGCAGAAAGACAAACACAGATTTAACAAGTAAAAGACTAAGATTCAATAGAGTGAATGCCACAGCCAAAAACCAGTCAGAAGACAGCTGAGTGTTACCTTCACGTTTGTCACGTGATGCTTTTATAGTCACTGAGGAATCTATATTATCAACAGTGGCATTAGTAATTTTATCAGCGATTATCACACTGCAACCTGTCGCCATGTAATTTGCTTGAGGAATCTGTCCAGTGAAATCCCCTAAAAGTAATGTGAAGAGAAAAACTCAGTCAGAGACAGACACAGTACAATAAACAAAACATTCTCAATCCAAGTGTGTCATTGTTACGCATTTTAATAAGTCTCTGAAGCACAGCCATGTATTTCACTCTCACTCTGATGATTCATGCCACAGTGAATACTGACCAGGCTGAGGAAGACCTGGGCCACGCTCTATCTCTATGTTCATGTTGATGGACTTTGATTGTATATTTGTCAGTTCTCTGGCAGAAGCAACACTGCTACCATCAGCCACCGCTGTAGGGATGAGTGACCCTGCAAATATGAGAACAGCTGATCTTCACTTGTGTGAAACTGTACCTGATTTAATTCAGTGAATATTTGTGGCTCATGCACAGACTTTACCTTGAGTGACCGGATTGAAAAACTGTTGTAGCTGCTGGTAGTGCGCTTGATGCTTCCTCAGAATGTCAATAAAGCTCTGACAGGTATCTTCTCCTTTTTGGATTATTATTTTTAGGAGCACGCTGGTTTTTTCTAATGCACTGCCTTGTTTTTCTATCTCTTTGTATTCCTTCATTAGTAAAATCCCATCACACTGGCTAAGGAGGAACTCAGGGTCACTTGAAAGACACTCACACAGTCCAGTCAGCCTGTCCATCACCTGCAGTGAGACAGAACACTGTACACGACACTCACACACAGAACTCAACACACGCATATCACACGTTTGTTAGTCTGTTTAACTATAACTGAGCAACAAGTTAATGCAGCTCTCCCGTCAGTGGTTACTCTTATAAACAAGCATTCAGTGAATTACCTAAACATCATTTTTACTGACTTAACCTGTTTACAGTAGTTAACACTACAGTACAGTATAGCAAAAACAGCATACGTGACTTACTGTTAGTTTGTGTGACTTGCTGAAGTCACTATGAGTTTAACACGAAAACGAAAGCTTAACTTCATAATGGGCGGGAAGCTGTACTTCCTCATTCTCTTTTGCATGTGGTTTAGATCAGTGATTCCTAACCTGGGGATCCCAACCCCACAAGGGGGCGCCAAAGCCTCCCAGTGGGTCGCCAGGACCTGTCCACAAAGGGGTAAAAATGTATTTATTATATTTGTTTATGTAACGTCTGTTAAATAGATTTTTTTAAGCCTAAATATTCAATTATATGTCTAAGCATTTATTATTTGTGTAACATAATTATATCTTTGCAGTTTTGTAATTTTTTTTAGTTAATTAAAAAACAGAAAAATATTAAAATGAGGCTGCTAGCATAACAATACGGTCACAGTGTGCAAGCCAATCAAAAGAGGTAAAACAGAAAAATGGCCACGCGTGAAAGAGAGGAGAGTATGGATCGTATCAGAAAGAAATCAAAACCTTTTAAAAACAGCTTGAACAATTTTATTGTTTCCTAATAATAATACTGTTAGTACTGGAGGGGAGAATGGGGGAGGGGGTGGTTGTCATCAAAAATTGTCTAGAAAAATAGGGGTCCCTTGGGTAAAAGGTTGGGAACCACTGGTTTAGATCATACTACAGACAGACTCTGGGGGAGTGGCTGCAGACCCAAGTGCTAGAACCGCTGATTATTATTGATGTATTACTGTTGTGTGTCCTTTAAATTAAGCCGTTAATTATGTGATGGGGTTCACTTCACAAAAGCTTGTCTATAGAACAGGAATCCTTTACTTTGGATCCTAAAGATTGTAGATTTAATGCTGCTAATTTTTACAAAAATGACTTTAATTATAGATTTGAATTCAAATATAATTATTTCATCCACATCATGGTACATTAGATATACAACAACATATCACATGTGTCCAAGTGTTTTGAATTAGTATCAAAAGACAATCTGCTTAAACGATTGTTTGTATTGTCAGGTAGCACTTGTTTAGTTATGTACAGTATATACATGTAGAACCTTCAGTTATGTGGAATTGGATGGTTGGGAAAATGAGGCTGAACAGTATTCTATTCATTAGTAAGAAACAGGTCATTAGTCACAGACAGAAATGTTGCTGGACATGGAGCCATTAGGAGTTTTTACTGTGGAGGAACATGTTTGCTGGTCCACGTGCTTTTGACAAAAGTGGCATTGCGTTCCAGAGTTACAGTTCTCCTTCCAGACAACTGGTTCAGTTCACTCATATCCACCCCTGAGTCCAAACTGGTTTCTCGACTCTCCACTGGCCTTCGCCTTCTCTGCTGATCCGACACAGCGTAACGGATCTCAGCTGCAGGTTTTCCCTCCAGAGAAACAAACCAGGCCCGGGGAGCCTGCGATGAAGGGTTATTAGAAAGCTCATCCAGGACATGCACTGAGTGCCTGTTGTCCCTGATTTTATTCAGTGTTCCTGGGACCGACATTGACTCTGGGAGGCTGAAGTGACCCCTGAATGCATTGGTGGAATTTGCTGCATGACAGCCATCAAGAACTCCAAGCTGATCTTCGGTTTCTGTCTGGTTCTGGGTCAAAGACGTCTGGGTGAAGTCGTCTTTATTTGAGGGCTCGGTGTCAGCATTGTTCGAAGCCCCTGCACGGGGCAGGGTAGCAGACCTGCTCCTCTGGGGCTTCTCCGGCTGCTCCTCCAAATGGAAGAAAGCTGGAGCGTGAAGGAAGGCAACAGGCTGGTTGTAGAAAAAGAAATTCTCTGTCAGTGCTGGGGAGGTCTGCTCTGTAGTTTTGTGCGAGCCCATCCCGCGATCCCTGTTTAGCTCCCGTTCATCACTCTCCAGCGTGATGGCCACAGCGCTGGGATTGGCTATCACGCTGTCACCTGAAGATAACTCATCGTCACACGTGCAGGTAGTTTGATCTTTCCTGCTCACAGCTGGGATGTGCTTTGCCTTAGTGCCATTCGGAGACCTCCTGTAGACAAGATAGACACATGTATTCACATTGGCTATAAACATTGCACAAATATGATATACAGGTAATATAAACCCTTTGTGCTAATGTTTGTGTCATGGGTTTCACTGCTTGACGTGTGTGTGTGTTAATTATAATTAGCACTAAATGGGATACATGCCCTAGATTCTATAAACATATGTTATACCTTAAAATAAAGATATACTCAAAGAAACACTCTTTAAATGAAACTGAATAAATACTGAAATTACTGCTAAACTGTGTAAGATGAAAGACTTGTTACCTGTGCCGTAACAATGCCGTCAGCAGACAGATGATAATAAGAAGCAGTCCACCAAGAAGAACCAGCAGGAAGGATGAGTGTTGGAAGATGAAGTCAATGGGAATAGGGAGTCCGTAGAAACCTATGGCAGATGTGAATAAACATTATATATCATATAAAATACAATCATTTATATTGGTTCTTCAACATTTGTCACTGATTTCAGCTTTTGCTTTATCACTTTTTTTTCTTTTAGACTTATTTTCTCATTAATGCTGACTGTCCTGACAGTGCACACAGCTACTATAAACAGTCTTTCTGCTGAGCTCTCGCCTCTGCTAGACGGTAAAGGTGCTGCGATCCAGTGGCCGAGGTGAGGAGCTGTGAATGTCCACATGAGTTTTTCATCGACTGATGCCACTTTTCCCAGTCCCTTTCTCATCCATCCACCTGCTCAGAACACACACATTAACAACATTTATTAACATTTATTTAACAGTCAGATCTACTTCTTCTACGTCGTCATTGTCTGTTAGCTACTACCCTGTTACCTGCTGCTTATTAATGAGTCACTACTAATGATTCTTTTCCTACTCTGAACATTACTAACAGGTAGTGGAGGCCATAAAATCAAGGTATGCCGTGTATGAATGGCCAGGATTCCTACTCACCTGTGGTCCGGTTAAAGAACCAGGCTGGAACAACACTTAGAGACTTGAGTCCATGGTTGTCGGTAAGACTGACGCTGATCTGTACGGGTCCACTCACATGTAACTCTGTGTTTCCTGAGAAAAGCTGCACACTAACAGCTGCTAGAGGGCTCAACTCCACACTCACGAATCCTTGATAAAAAGACAAGACACTGAGGGTCATTTCACTGAGTGAAATGCATTTCTAAGAATGAAACTGACACTATTGAGTACTGCTTGGATTATAAGATAAGCTAAGAAAGCTTTAATGAGCCTAATCAAACTAATTAGGTACCAGCGATCAATGTGGTAAATGTGGAAAATAATGAAAGTTTTTCATGTTATTTAAATCGTTCTTATGTGGAAAGTTTAAATATATACAGTAATATATGCAGTATATGTATTAAATATTGTAGCAGGCCTGTTCTATTTTTCTATCTATTTATTCTATCTATTTTTTTCATCATTAACAACCAACCACTAGATGGAGCCACAGGCAGCATTCAAAGGTCCACAGGGTTTAGCTGTATGTTCATGTCCATATGCAGTTAGAAAGGTTTTACACACACACACACACATATATATACATATATATACAT
>JAUMHF010000013.1:17551091-17613557 GCA_032359275.1 Microctenopoma steveboyesi
ATACATATATATATATACATATATATATATACATATATATATATACATATATATATATACATATATATATATACATACATATATATATATACATACATATATATATATATAGTATAACATCGTGACATGTCAGAGGAATTACCTCTGTAGACATTGAACTTTTACAAAAAAGTTAATCAGTGACATTACTGACGTTACTCATACTTGTACCTGATTTACTGCTCATGACGCCCAAAGCGTTAAGAAAGCTGTCAACCTCTGGTGAGAGCTTGGGGATGCTTAGGTAGGCTTCAACAGAGGAGATGTTCCTACTGTCTGTCAGATTCAGCAAGCTCTTTGGAAACTGGACAACCGGCAGAGATGAAGCATCTAAAATGAAAACAAAACACAATGAAACTTAAAATATGCATCTAAGCTTAAGAAATACGTGTATTTAGATTCTTGCAGTTAGAGAATAAAAAATTATTGGAAGTGTTGACAGTTATACAATACCAGATGTTCTGTCAGTAATCAGAACAGAATCTTCAAAGAGCCAGATGTTCCCTTGGTTCAGACCCAGCAGTGACATGGTCACAGATGAAAATACTACAGCAAAAGGAAGATGGATACAAGATTCCTTTTTAAGCAGGTCAATAGCATATTGTTGCACTTTATGGATCCATTAAAGCTTCTTCGCTGTGGAAACACAAACACACGTTAAACATACTTACTGGGCGTTGTCCTGGTTTTGCAAGGAAGAAGTGTGCACATGTAGCCATCTTTGCTGGCCACAACTACAACAGGCAGCCTAGGCTGATAGGGTATATGAAGCAAGACAACACCATCCTCCCCAGTAAGACCCATGTTGATCCTGGTGTAGTTTATGTAGACGTCCACCACTGCCTGACTTAGGTACTGACGGCTCAGCACGTCATTAACCTGAACCTTCAGGTTAAAAGTAGAATCTGCACAAAAAGAAGTAAAACGTATCTGGTCAAAGTTGCTGCTTTAAAGAAAGTTTATAACAGTTCAAAGCTGAGTGTGAAAGTGCTCCCGAGTTCCATTCATTCAACCGTTCAAACCAAGGCAGTATTCATTGCAGGTTGGATGGCATTATAAGGTCAGTTAAGGTGTTCCTATTATTTTGTCCATCCATTCTAAACAGCACAACAACGTGCTTTAAGGTGATATAGCCTTAAACCTCTTAGATCCAATCATTGAAAGTTCAATTAGAACAACAAAGCAAAGCACTGAACACAGCTTTGTGTAACACTAGCGTGCAGACATTTAAGTACAGTACATATTTCCAGTAGTGCGATTCTCATGAGGGAGCGCTAATCATTACATGTTTTCAGGTAACTTCTAGAGAACCCCATTTAAGGCCTAATGATAATGTGACACCTTAGCCGCAAACTCAATTAGCCACTTTCACAGCGTGTAGCCAGTAGTGAGCTCACAACAACAAGGCTTTATTACTGCGAGGCACCGCGCTGCATAACAATGAGTGCGAGCTCGGTAATCACTTCTTGCTTACTATGCAGTATATGAATAAATGGTGGTCATGCAGATAAGCAGATCCCAACAATCAATAACCGAGGGACACACAATGCATTAAGGCTGCAGCAGTCAATATTTGTATATAAGCTATGTTAATGACTGTGTGTGGTGACAGATGTGACACTCACTCTTTTCATTCAGTTCTACAAACATTTAAAAAATAATGGAATTAAAATAAAACTTTAGATCTATAGCACAGATCTGCTACTTAAAGTGCTCAAGATTTAGGTAAAAACTATTTGCTAATTGTGTAAGTTTGTCCAATGACAAAGAAATGAAAAGTCATTGTCTCAAAACAGTATCATTTTAATAGTAGTAGTTTATTTTACCTGTGACAGATAGCACATCAAAAGAAACATTAAAAAAATAACTTTAAATAAAAGATAGACATAATTTGCATTTGCAATTTGCTAATTTGCATTTAATTGAGTGAGATAAGTATTTGAACCCCTACCAACCATTAAGAGTTCTGGCTCCCACAAAGTGGTTAGACGCTCCTACTCAATTAGTCACCCTCATCAAAGACACCTGTCTTAACTAGTCACCTGTATAAAAAACACCTGTCCACAGAATCAATCAGGCAAGTAGGCTCCAAACTCTCCAACATTGGAAAGACCAAAGAGCTGTCCACAGATGACAAAATTGTAGCCACAGGGCTACAAAACCATTAACAAGAACCTGGGAGAGAAGGTGACAACTGTTGGTGCAATTGTTCAAAAATGGAAGGAGCACAAAATGACCATCAATCGACCTCGGCCTGTTGCTCCACGCAAGATCTCACTTCTTGGGGTGTCAATGATTCTGAGAAAGGTGAGAAATCATCCTCGAACTACACGGGAGGAGTTAGTTAATGACCTCAGAGTAGCTGGGACCACAGTCACCAAGAAAACCATTGGAAACACATTACACCACAATTGATTAAAATCCTGCAGTGTTCCCAAGGTCTCGTGCTCAAGAAGGCACATGTACAGGTCCGTCTGAATTTGCCAATGAACACCTGAATGATTCAGATGGTGACTGGGGAAGGTGCTGTGGACAGATGAGACCAAAATTGAGCTCTTTGCATTTACTCAACTCGCCGTTTTTGGTGGAAGAAAAATGCTGCCTCTGACCCAAAACTTTGTCCCCACCGTCAAGCACTGAGGTGGAAACATTCTGCTTTGGGGGGGTTTTTCTGCTAAGGCCACAGGACAACTGCACCACATCAATGGGAAAATGGATGGAGCCATGTATCATAAAATCTAAGCGACAAACTCCTTTCCTCTGCCAGGAAACTGAAAATGGGTCGTGGATGGTTGTTCCAGCACGACAATGACCCAAAACATACAGCAAAGGCAACAAAGGAGTGGCTCAAGAAGAAGCACATTAAGGTCGAGGAGTGGCCTAGCAAATCAGTTCCTGTCTTTTATTTAAAGTTATTTATTCAATTTTTCTTTTCATGTGCTACCGGTCACTGTTAAAATATACCTACTATTAAAATGATACTGTTCTGAGACTTTTCATTTCTTACAAACTTACTTACTTACGGCATGGAGTGGTTCAATGGGAAGCTGGTGAATACACCTGCCTCACATATTGGTGAAGTATATTAAAAAGCACCAAAACCAACCAATCTTGTCTGCTCTAGTACAGAAACCTCCAGCATTGAATATTATGTTGACCACCTTGATGTGTGTAGATTATAGTCTGTATATAGTCTGCATGTATCGTACTTATTCTGGCAGAATCTTATTGTTCACCATCGTCAACAAATGAGTTTCAGAGGGCTTGTAAGTGCAGTATTTTAGCGTGTGTGTGTTTATCATGCAATCAGATATGTGCGCCACACATCGGCATCATTTCTGTCTTTAACACATATTGCTCCCACACCCCTCCTTGTTCCTTGAACCAATGCTTGCACTCTGCTGGCACTCGGCAGAGACGAGGATGCTTCTTTCACCTGCTGTCCCACTTGAAATGTTCTCCGCAGTACTGTTTGGGCTGGAAAGGCAGTTTTGGGAGACAGAAATCTCAACAGCTGGCTCATTATCAGAACCTCCACAGATACAGTAGCAGTAGCCATTTAACGTTATGAGACCATAAAAAAGGACCCAATACACTTTTTGTTATCAACTGAATGCTGCAGTCATGAGGTCGTAAGACATCGTTCTCTAACGGTGACAACGCAACACTGGCAGCAGCAGAGGTTAGATTTGCTGCTAGTCTGCTTGCACATAATCCTGCTGCTGAATGATCTGCCAAAGTGCTACTGAAAAGTCACAAAGCCTTATGCTACCAGCTATCACAATATTTCAGCACGTGCCAAAACCTGATAACCACATCCACCTATATTCTTGCCCCTAACGATTCCCTTTGATCAGAAACAGAAAAAGGCCTGGAGCTGCCTACACACTCTGTATGTTCAAACACAATATGAAACAAATGTCTACATTTGAAGGTTTTGGCACAAACCCACTGGGACACATATTGTATGTCAGTGAGACTGGACAAATGGGAAGCTTGTGTTGGGTATCAGCAGCCTCCTCTTTCTGTGTGCTCTGAGTCAACAGCCAAACGGAACAGAAAGGGGGTCACTAAATCTGAAGTGGAGGTGCCAGATTACTATAATCTTCCCATTTGGCCACAAAGAGGTTTATGAAATGGCCTGAAATGGGCTGTGTGAGGCCACAGACACGCATGAGCGATGGATCCCATGTAGCATGTGGCCTGAGTGCTGTCGTTGTCAGGAACGTGACAGCTCCGCCACCTCTAATGCTTTCTACAGCAATGTGACCATTTGACATTTGAAAGCACAGCTGCCATATTTGCGTTGAACATTCAATTAAACAGCAAAATCTAGTAATTGAAAACAACAATGTTTGTGACTAAAGGCACTTTGGTTTGCTTAACAATATCGAGCCCATACGTCAGTAAGACTTCACCAAACGCTGTGATTAAAATCCTAATACACAGGAAGGAACACAAACATGTTGACTGGTCCGTTATTGGGACCACCAGGCGGAATAAACAGATGGTCCAACAGGGATTTATCTCGGTGACGTCCCACACATCCCTCATAAACATGCTTGCTTGTGTGTGTATGTTGGAATTAGGCCGTACATTCCTCTGCTAGAGGAAGTTTACCTCCTGATACATGGGCCAAACCAGCCTAAAGCACACGTCAGCGATGTCACGATTTGTGACAAAAGACACTTAAGGTGGAGCCACCCCGTCCCATTGTGGAATAATTAAAATCCCTCCTGTGGCTCAATGGATTAAACCTTTAATCAGTTGTTCTTCCCATTGTCTGTCCACAAAGACGATGTTCATCTCAGCATGGGGGGTGGGGGTGGAGGGGAAAAGACCATCTGCTTTGCTTTTTAGTTTCAACACTTCCCCTGAGATTGTCCTCGGTGCCGAAGCAACAGAAGACTCAGAGGCGGAGGTTTGGCAGCATCGCTCAGATCCTGGTCATGCTAGGGCGGCTGGTCGCGTACTCCTACACGATCATGCATGAGTCATAAAATCAGCACGCCTCATTCAGCTCATCTGTGCTGCTGTAAGCAAGAAGAGGAGCGTGTTGTAAAAGTGGAACAGAGTATTAGAGATGAAGGGAAAGCGTGTTTTATTTCACGGTAGGCGAGGTGAAAGGGCCCTCAGCAGCCACACGGCTTTAACACACTCTCTGCTCCTCTGATGAGTGTGGTCGGCTGAAAATGTTCACTGAAACAAAACATAGATAAAAGCCCTGTTCGTGGTGCTGCAGTATAAAGAGACAGATGGAGAAACTGTTGGTCATGTGGTGACTGCAGCGAGCTCCCACATCTTATTACTCATGAGCAGATCAGTAGAGCTGTGTGCAAATCCTCCTACAGACGGTCTAGAATGAAATAAAGCCATAATCTGTCAAACAAAGCCTCTTTGTCTGAGGGTTGGAGGAAAAAATACAATTAAATGTAAAACATACTTCATATGAAGTAATATACTGTACTTCAAAGAACAATGCTGCAACGCTCCTGCACGAACCTGGAGATGGATCCAGCACTTGTTTGTGCTGAAAAGGCTCCTGTTCCGTGTGCTCCCGCTCTGAAAAGGTCCCGTCATCAGCATGCACAGAGCGTCCCGCAGACGGACCCAACTCCTCGGCTGCGCTCCCGGTCCTCAGGAGGACCAGCGCGGGGATCACACGGAGCAACAGGCGCATGATCCGGACCGGCGGACGCTCGTCGTCACCTTTCAGTTACTGGTCGCTGGTCGGATTCTCATGAAGGATTCATACAGGAGCAGAGATGCTCAGTCAGCCGTTGCCATGATCCCACTTTCCTGTCAGACACTTTTCAAAGTGCGCAGCAAACAGCAAACTCCTCCCCTTCCTGAGCCTCCAAAGGCCCATTGATGACTGCTTTCCTGTCCACCCATCTATCTTCTTATTGCATTTTATTAATGCAAGTTATGTAAATATCAAACATGAAGATAATTTGATTTCTAAGCAATTAAAAAGAATTCTGTGTGTGGACATGGATCGTTTGAAAGGAGTACTACACCCATTTTATCAAAATCTACACAAAATCTTACTTTGATTTAATAATTTCATGTTTTAGTTTTCAATTGTAAAAGCAAATATAAATCTGTTATCAATTATGATCCTACTCACTTACTCTATTTTTTTAAACAAATTCAAAAAGCTTGTAAAATCATAGATTCATGTACCATCAGATTTCCAGGGCGTCCTGTGACCCTGGTTATCTGAAAGTCATAAAAAATGGAATCATATAAACAACAGTGTGCATATTGAAATGCTAATTAATTGCTCAGCGCTGGGATTTGTTAGTGCGTTAATTGGAGAAGTGATTTTGATGTATTATGTTTGACAGCTTTTCCGTCTTACAGATCAGTGGGTGATGAGCAGGATGCTCGTCTTCAGGGGGACACGTACCACTCTGTGTGTAAGCAGCTGAGGCAGCTGCAGTTTACAGCAGCTGACTGTCTCCCAGGCTGGTTCCATCTGCAGTCCTGAACAGTAAAACCCATTAGTTTCATTGGCCACTTTGTTCTGTGATCGACCAGAGTGTCGGGCACACGACACACATTGTACAAGATATTAAAAGTTTATTGATGACAAATCTAAATTCCATTTAAAATATCTAGCTGTAGACCTGCCTTTCGTAAACCAGACCCCCTTCAAAAGCTGCACAGTTTTATCACATACATTACACTTTATTTAAAGGCCTTTCCTGCCGGCTTGTTTCCTGATATCCATCATCAGATGGTGCCGGTGTTACACTGCAGTTTAGCAGCATTTAGTAAAATGTTATGTTTTGTACATGTTGAATGAATCATTTTTTTGCCAGATGTTCTGTTCTGTTTCGCACTCAGGGCCGCAGCACGCTGTCCTCATGAAACAGGCCAGTGCAGGTTGATTTCAAAAAATAAACAAGCAACAATTTGATTCGTAGTGAAAAGAGTTCATACTGACATGCTGGTGCAGCCTGTGTGCACTTCTTCCCAGCGTCAGTGTCACTTAATGTCTGTCAGAAGAGGGTAACGCGATGTCCAGAACTGTCAAATTACCAAGTAGCTATTATTGATTCATTTGATAGTTTCATCTTACAATCCGCAGAGACCGTCCCTGGCAGAAAAGGACTTGTACGTAAAGCTTTACTTGAACTACTGCGATCTGTGTGAACGATGAATGATGAGATCATGCTGTTAGCTGTTCACTACTTAATGTTAATGTGCTTAGTGTTAATGTGTGTGCAGTTAGCAGCTGTGCTAGTAGACGTTGCTGTTCTTAAAGGTGAATTCACCGTATTTAAAGGTTTTTTCTAATTATGTGGGACAGAGTCTAATAAATGCATCCATTAAATTTTAATTATGCCGCAGGCCTCATTTTAAAAATATATCCTCTGAATCTAATCACTGACTCAGAATTTATCCACACTGCACTACAGACCAGAGCTGTAGCCACAGGCTGGGAAGCTTCAGGGGAAATGCAGATTCTCAGCAAATGGAAAACAGTGGACACCTGATCCCAGAATCAGCACATTTACAGCTTTGTGATCTGTTGTCTTCTGGTTGTACTGGATTGTCCTTGTATCGGCCTCCCTTTCATTGTGTTCTTATTGTGACATGACAGCCAATCAGCGTAATAGAAAACTAGAGGAACGTTAGTCAGGTTTTTTTTATGCATGCATTGTTTTAAATACACGGTAGATAACTGTTGGTGAGCGACACTATGCTGCAAATGTAGTTAGTGCCCCCTACTGACAAAAGCTAGACCAGCATTTCAGAGCACATTAAAGACATGAACCATTAACCTTATCTACGCGTAAAACATCCTCACATCAACACAGATCAACACATAACTGCACCCAAAGGTTCTTGTCACTGAAAGCATGAATGGTTTCTTCCTCATCTGCCTTCCGCCACCGGTAAAGCTCTTCTGTGGCAGAGGCCTCAGAGAGGCAGTGAGCTGACACATTTGTCCTCGCAGCTCTATTCCCCTCTGACAAAGTCTAAACACACGAGCAAAGGGATGGATGACAGCCTGAGTCTCCAGGATCGATTTGCCACAAATTAGATACAGTAATGGTTCATTTCTCCACATAAATAGCTGCATCTACAGGGACTATTTTGGAAATCTCCCGCTTTTGCTCTGGAAACACGTGCCTGTTCTCTGCTCCTTCCCCGGTTCCCTTTCATTCTGAATCTTATCAGCACAAATATACTTTCCTTCCTTATTTACTGTCCTTTTTGTTTCTCTCTGTTTTGTTTTCAGACTTTATTCGATTGTGTTCTGTTCCGTGTGTTGACGTGTTTTCAGCGTTTGCTTATCCTGACTGTGCTCTCCTCTGGACATCTTTTAGACTCATATGATTTGGTATGAAACTTCCTATAAAAGGAATATGCAATAAAAAGGAGAACGATCAATATAAAAGACATTAAAACTTCAACTTTCCCTTCACAATGTCACCTTGAAGATTGCAGCCTGTCCTTGGATAAAACACCTTATAATATAATGAATACTTTATTGATCCCCTTGGGGAAATTGTTGTTTGGACAACTGCTAGACCTGTGTCAGCGCTACAGGGTATCGGTGTCTTGTCTAAGGACACCTCGACATGTAACCTGGTGGGACTGGGAATCAAACTCCACACCCTTGGGTTTGAAGACGACTGCTCTACCCACTGAGCTATCTATGCTGCCCTTCACACGCCCACAGTCTTTCTTCCCTCAGCTATTAATGACACTGTAAACTCTTCTGACTAATTGCGCACTAAATAGCCTGGACCTTTTTGAAGTGGAATGGATTCAATGTTAGGCTTTGCAGCTGTGCTTCCTTTTCCAACACCAGAGATGAACCCGAGGCAACAAAGTGACATGAGGGTGTAAGACAGGCAGTGGGACAAAGTGAGAGACAGTGTCACACAGTGAATAAGCCCTCGACCGACAGAGAGAGACAGGTGCATGACTTGCCATTAATAATGATGACATCAGCGAGGCTACTTTGAGGAACACTATCATGCTGTGGAATATGATTGAAGGATAACAAATACTTTAGGGGAGTTTAGAAAGTCCATAGTGTGGAGGAGACGTTGCAGGACATTACATCACACCTCCACTGACTTTAACACAGGGATTTAGATACTTTCTATAAAACATTTCTATTGAGCTCAGAGCTTTTTAACTTTCTATCTAGTTTAAGGAAATAACCGCTACTGGAACATCATTGAATCCAGTCTCAATGTTTGAAATGAAAGACATGTAACAGGAGAAATACTTGTAAAAAAATGTAGTTAGTCTTCAGGTGTGTGTGTTTATGTTGGTCTCTCTGAGCAGCAGTGCTCGCACAGACGATCTGTGAGTTGCTGCCTCAGTGTGCGGCTCTGCCCAGTGCTGGAGCTGCCGCGCAAGCTTCAGCGCCTTGTGGTGATTCTGCAAGTCGTGGAGGTAATGATCTTAAACATAGCTGCACACGGGAATCTGGACTTTATGTCCTACTTCAAACAGCTCTGACCTTTGACCCCTGAGTCCTTAGTAGTATTAAGTGTAGTGCTTCATATTTTTAGCAGAATGTTGCCTCTGAACAGAGCTGCAGCGTGCACGTGACACTGTAACTCAGCTGAGTGACGCAGCTCTCGTGTCCTGTTTTATCTTGATTTATAATTTATTCACCCAGTGCAGAACTAACTGAAAGCGTAGCAAAGTTGGACAAAGTTACATTCAGCACGGTCTGCATATTGCAACACCAGCCAGGTTAATTGTTTGAATGTATGCCGAATTAAACCAGCGCAGCACAAAATGATTGGCTGTATCTACCCTGCACCGCAGAGCGCGTCGCATCAGGAATTCCATGCACGAACATCAACACAGAAACTCAACTTCCCTTCTTACATTAGCTAATACTTTGACTGCAGCATGCAAAAGTGAGTAAATTTGCAGAAGGCTTCAGAGGAGCTTTTCGTATTAAGACCCATCCTAAGACACGGAACCCATCCCTAAAAAGCCTCTGCTGATTAAAATGCTTGTTTATTGTTTGACCTGGATTTAGAGATTATGAAATAGGATGAGAGCAAGTAGAAAAGCACGTTAATTGATCCTGCTTATTCTCTCTGCTCCAACAATTCATTTACATCTGGGCTAGTGTGGCCCCCCCTGCTCAGTAACCAAAAAGGTTTGAGCAGTGTACACCATTAGCTATGATGTCCCAAACTTAGTCTCGTCATTAGCAACAGAAGGTCTCTGCTCGCTCGCTAATCGGTCCTGTGAAACCATTTTTATGTTTTTTTACTCAATATAATGCTAAACAGGCTTCAAACACTACGCTGTTTCTGCAACTACAACTGATCTTATTACAACTGCTCGTAATAGTCACCAGGACAGATCATCATTCATCATCACGACGTGGAACACTCACGCCACGGATATGTTAAGTGTGGGTACGAGAAGCTAGAGGATTAACAATACATCAGGATCCTCAAACACTTTGGATCCTGTAGATCGACCATCAAGTCTGGTTTCAGCCACACACGCAACATACTGGACAACTCCTTCATGTGTGCTTGAAAGGAATTGCTCATTTTTTGGAGTGTAGATTTCCCTGTGATAGTATAAGATAAGCAGAATGTGATTCAGCGATCCTCTGCCACATTGTTAGCATGCACACTCCTCTTTCTCTCTTCTGCTCACTCTCTCCAGGTGGTTTCACTGAGGGCATGAAGGAGAGGGATGGATCATTACTTGTTTCCCAGAAAGATAGGTTTTAATCTCAAGGCATCATGATCCCACTTTGTCCCCCTCCTACCACGCACTCATTTACTTGTCTCATTACGCTTGGAGCCAATCATCACTCACATCACTCTGTGAGCAGAGTCTGGCTCCTGTGCACACTTTACACCTTTATTTAAAAAAAAAAACAGATTGGCTCACTTATGTAGTAAGGTGCTGCCAAATCCTCTTGTGAGACAGACTCACAGCAACCAGACGTTTTTTAATCACGACTACCAAGCAGATAATTCATGATGCACATTTGTCTTTGCTCTGTTTAATCAGCTTTTTTTTATTAGTTGTCATTTAGTATCATTTTGTAAAGCGAGAGTACAATTTAATTACAGTTACTGACAATTGTACCACTGCTCTGTCTGTCAAAGAGCAACGAGGACCAAACAGATTAATAAAGTATTTATGTAAAGTGTGTGTGTCTGAGAGCACATTAACAGTGACATGTAGCCTGCAGATTCAAGCAGCAGCTTCGGAGAGAGCTATTGACTGCAGAGTCATCTTTAAAATGATCCAAACTGCTCCACATTCACGTCGTTTGCAACTATTCCTGCGAAAAGCGCATTGAAAGTACATCAGGAGGCAGGATCGGCAGCAGGTCGATGAGCGTGATTCACTGCTACGTGAAAGAATGTGCACTCAGCAGTGAGCACTCAGCAGTGATCACACACTGTGCTGCTCCAGTCAGCTCAGAGGAGAGGAGAGACTCAGAAAGTCTCCACCTGCACCGCTCGAAGCTGAACTTTACGAGACAGAACTCGAGAGGCTTTTATTAACTGGCTAAAGTTTCATATGAGCTTGAGTTTAATGCTGGAAGGCATCTTTAGACAGTATATCATCCAGAGGACATACGAAAGGAAGAGTGCACTTTGCAGGTTTAGCTTCACTGTGACACAGCTCCCAGTGTTCACTATGATGTGCTCACCTTATTTGGAAATAGATTCGTCAGCTGTGTTTCTGTTTGTCCATCTATTATACTCAGTAATCCAGGAGCTCTGTTGTCCTGCTTCGTGCGCTTCTATAATTAGACGGTGCACAGAGGCTTTTTTGTGGCAACAACATGGTCTTATTAAGGTGAAACATCCTGAAAAGTTCCCCACACTCTCATTATTTTTTCTGTCAGAAAGGAAGTAAGTGAATCTAACAAAAGGGCTTTCTGTGCAGCACCCCCCCCCACCCCCCCTACGCCGGGAGAGAGGCACTGTTAGATAGTGTGGGTGTAATTAATTTCAGTCACTACTAAACCATCTCCACAGACGCAGCACAGGCCAGTGGCTGACATGTGCAGGTATCACAAGCTGCTCATCTTCCCAGAGAGAATAGAGCAGAGCAGACATGTCTCCCCAGCCCTGCCTTAGTTCCTTACTGGTTAGAACCTGTCCCTATAAGTGCCTGTCCCTCTGTTTATCACGTCAAGGCTTTGGGGCCAGCTCAGTAAATGCCTCCCCTGTGTATCGTAAGACTGATCTCACCTTTATGAGGAACCACGGTGGCTGTTTGTTGTGACACAGATCTCTTGGTTTGACTTTCTTTCTTTGGAATAATGATGCCAAATGGGGCAGAGAAACAGGTCAGCTGCAGGTGGTGCACAGGATGGAAATGGCTTTCGGTATGCATCACACGCTGTCATTACACTCCAGCGTGAGTAGGTGTGCTGTTATTAAAATACTGCACGTGGGGGTGATATGAAATATATATGTAACAGCTGACAGGCATGGCATACCATAAACTCACAAACAGATGTCTGGCCTTTCGTTGTGGTTTCACATCCCAGTGCCTTTCTGTTACAGTACATACACCTACCAATAACTAGGTTCTTGCTTGAGGTCTGCTGATAAACATCTCATATTCTCGTTGTAGTTTATATGAATGAGGAGTTGCCTGTTCATACGCCCAGCACTCATCAAACACAATCTGTGTTGTAACTCCATCGTGTCTGTGGCTCTATGCGTGCCTATAATAAACATCTAATGTTTCCAAAGTACTGAAAATGATGAAAGTCTTTAAAAACAAACATATTTAATTGATTCCTGTTTAAGTTTTTCTAAAACAGCTGTACGTTGTAGTTTTTTAATACACACAGATTCCCTAAATAGTTTTTCAGCTGCCGATTATGATAATACACATTTAAAGAGATAGTGTGGCAACGCTTGTGGGATTCCTGCGTTCATCATAATGAAAGAACATGTGACAGTGCTTCACTAGGGCTCACTGATGGGGTTTTATAGTTCTGGACAATAGTGAAAGAAGAAACACAGACAGTACATTTTAGTGTGTTGTCTGTTCTGGTGTTGTGATGAAGAGACAACTACGAATAAATATAAGAGTCATTTGGTCGACAATATCTGTGGCTTTGTCTCACTGATCTAAACTCTTTCGTCGTGTGTGTGATTGCAGCAACAGTTGTGTGCATCTGTGGGCAGCATATACTGCACAGACTCAAGAGCTCCCACAAGACCTACAAGATTCCAGACACAAGCCTTTCAGACTGAATCAGTATTTCAAGAGCACATAGGTAATACAATTTCAAGCATCTGGTGAGCATCATCTTCTCCAGAGCTGAGAAACCCGTCGAGGGACGAGGATGAGTGCTGAAGCTTCACATCCACACTGCAGTCGCCATTCAGCTGCTTGAGTCTATGGCGGGCACGTGTGCATGTGTGTGTGTGTGTGTGTGTGTGTGTTGCAGGAAGGAGGTGTAGCCTGGTACCTCTTTACACTTTCTGCCTAAGGTTGTTTTTTTACCTTCATGTTTCTGTTCGTTGTTGTTTTGTGGAAATATTTCTCAAGCGAGTGATTGTAAGAAGAATTTGGAAAAATAATTTTAGAAAACTGATTTTTTTTAGTTTAAAAAAAATACATGCAAAAGGGGTTACACACAAAATTTGTGCTGTAAGTCCTTTAGATGCCCTTTAGCTGTGCAAGCAGGACGTCTAAAAATAGCGTTGTCCCTGCTTTGTTAACATCCTTTAAGGAGTTGAGCTGGTCCAGCTTGCCTGAAGCACAAAGGCGGCTGAATGATGAATATCAGGATGAATCAATGCTACTGCCAAAGAAACACTTAGGACTAATCAAGAGCCACTGAGAAGCAGGAAGAGCAAATCATTGTCATTTTCACCGGGCATTACCACCCCCCTCTATAACTATGTGGTTCAATAGAATGAAGTACTGGGGTGGACATGCATCACACTTGCTTTGTGTTTTTCTTTTATTAGCTGATAATAAGACACAGACGACAAAGTGTCAAATTGGACAGTTTAGCCTCTAAGTCTAGACACAGAGAGACAATAGAGAAGGTCAGTGGAGCTCAAACGCCTTTGTCTTGTATAGATTTATTTCATTATCACAACCTAATAACAGTGCAGAGCATTTCTCATTTCTAAAATCATTTTATTCTGAAATGCAAACCAGAGCATTTTGCTGCTGTTAATGAAATGCTGTTTTCAGCATTTTACCGTGTTCATGTTGACTATGCAGGATTCAGCCTGGTTTCAGACAGTGACACACATTTTACCAGGAAGTGATTGCTTTTGAGGGGGCCAGTAGGGATCCAGTGACGCTAAAGGTTACTTTAATGGTGTGTACAGCACATCATTATGTGACACTGCAGCGTCAAAACGTCCTGTAGCATTTTGGCATCATAAGATACTACTCTAAGGGTCCAGTTTACTGAATGTTCGTGTGTATAAAAAACAGGCACGTGCAAAGTTGATACCCCCTGCAAATAATGATCTACCACTGTGCTTCTTTCAAATGAGCAGAAGAACGCTCACTGTGGATGCTGTACCTTTCCTACAGTAAATATCCAAGGTGGGGGTGTTTTTGCCTAAGTGAGCAAAAAAAAAACATTCATTCACAATCATGTCACGCCCACAAATAAGATGCACGGTCTTCAAGACTGTACACACAATGTAGTACTTGCTGTTTGGGATGGGAGTAAATTGGGCTCTATGATCCTCTGACAGGTTGACTGTGCCGTTAAACCCATCCACTTTCCACCTAATTAACATTGCAGACACTCGAGTGAGGAAGACATTATCTTATTTAGTGCTTTGTGAAGCACGCGTTTACACGCTCTAATGAACAGAGCATTCTCAACAAATGCGATTCTCTTTGCCAATTTGCATAGAAGCAAGGGATAATTCAATGCTGTAATCACATCTTTACAATCATAAGCTCTGTTGAAGAGCAGTGGAGCAAACGCTCTAATCAGTTCTCAGTAGCAAAGAGCATCCTTGGTTTGTCTTTAATCAAATATTCACACAGCGTTCACAAACCACAGACAGCAGAGGACCTGCCTTCCCCTCCACACACTGCCTCGACTGTGATCTACTAACAGAGCGAGTTCAAAGTGTGGAAAACATGATGGGAGTTCTGCTGTGGTCTGAATGTGATGAACGCTGACATGATGCGAAGCAGGCTCAGTGCCTTCTAACCACAGCGGCCCCCTCTAAGAGGCCAACACATGTTTGGATAGACTGCGCTCTAATGCTGATTTCATAATAAAATGATGCGCTGATCACATAATTTGTGCTTTTAAAGGCTCATTTCACTCAAATTACAAAGAAGAAAAACATGCTGTGAGTCAAGACCTGGCTGCAGAGAAAAAGGTTTAGGCCTGATTATCTCGTCTCCATAGCGTAGTCAGGGGGAATCACTCTCACTGCTGAAGGCTGAACTGAAGTCAGTCAGTGCTACCCTGATGTACTGCGGTGTTCTCCGGGTGAGACAGGACTGACAGGAGGGCGGACATTACTGCGTCCTCAGTTGAGCAGTAAAGTGGAGATTGTGAGTGCAGTGAGAGTCTGGATTATAGAAGCACGTGATGTTTAACTTTTGTTTTGTGGGCTCACTGTTTCAACTTGAGTGTCACTGTCAAGTGTGTGGCAGGTCTTTGTAATTTGAGAAGCTGCATTTGAGCGGTTCCTGTTTTTGGCTCATACAAAGACAAAAACAAGGTGTGTCAAGTTACTTTAGTGCATCTATCACTTTGACATTTTTAAAAATATATTTGTCTGCCTCTGATGGTGCACCATCTTCATTGACTCTAGGTAACATCATGGCTTTAATCCATGAGATGGAGCTCTCTATTGGAGTCTATGGGGGTTCCGCTAGAAGAAACAACACAGCTTTGTTTTCTTTTATGTTTCTGATTTAGTTTATGCACAAGGAACCTTCCATGGAGACTATATTGACATTGGTCCTCTGACCTTGTTTTACACCAGCGTGCGTGCTCAGTCTGAGTCGAATGCTGAATTGTAGGTCTATTATAAACCACATTTTTTGTGCTGCATTCATGGGAGTCCTCTGAGACCCGGATTAGATACTTTGACATCGTGACCAGAGAGCATGATATTGCCTTATTGATCCATATGCCCTTTAAGCAGCAAACATGCTCCTCCATTTCTAATTACCCTGTATGTTGAAACATATACTGCTGGGTTGTTGGCAGCTATTAATGCATACACGTTTTCAGCTGCAATTTCCACCGGTGTCCACACTAATGATGCATGTTCAGTGGCAAACACTTTGGTTAAATGAGCGTACCAAATGTGCAGTATCTCAATTACAGTTATCTTACATATTAGCAGAAATGGCACAAGACAAAAGACAGTTATATTATTATTACTACATTCCAATTGATTGTTTTTCTCTTGTACTGTTTTATTAAAGCTGAAGTGCACACAGAGGCAACATGCAAGCTACACAGTTAGGAAACTGGAGCACTCTTTACTCTCAGCATACCAATCAGCAAAACCATTTAGAAATATGAAAGGAATGACAAATAAACGCATAGGGAAAAGAGGTGTACGGTAGAATCATCAAACACACTTCAGAGGTCAGATCCTTGCCATGCACGCAAAATCAACAAAAAACGGGTTTCTCATTCCTAGACAGTGTCAGTCAAGGGTAAAAAAGGAATGGAACTCCTAACTACACCCTCTGTGTATAGGTGGTATTGCAAGAGAGTTTTATTGCTACAGTAAAGGTGTTTTCTACCACAGGGAAGGCCAGAGTTATAAAGTTAATACCCTGGGTTCTTGAGACAGGGATGCACTGAATGGCCGAGACACACAGACAGTCCAAGTTATCCACAAATGGCCTTGGGGTGGACAGAAATACATAATTGAAAGGAAAGATACATTCTTGTGTCATGGATGAGACGGTGCAATGTCATCCCAAGAATAATAAGAGGGCGCCTTGAGCAAGCCAGAATCTGGATAAGGTGCAATCTTATCTGTCAGCCCAAATCTTGTCTGTCAAACTGTGTATTCTTCCTACATCCCTCAAGACAAACAAATAAAAACACAAAGGGTTTATGCTCTGGTAAAAGCAGAAAAAGTGTTATTTAACCATCCACCCCGCTCTGTAGTTATTTACTTTCTGTAATCAAAGGAATTGGGCTTTTCCTAATGATGACGTGGCAAAGCTATATAACATACATTTCTAAATGTGTGTCCTTGTCACACTCCTGCTTCCATGTCAGACACAAACAACATTAAAAGCCAAATGTTATGAAGCAAGACGGACCACGTGCAGAGTTTGCATGTTCTCTGGACGCTCTGGCTGCATGCTCGTGAGGCTGGTTGGTGACTCTAAAATGTCTGTAGGTGTGAATGGGTGTTTGTCTCGAGATGGCTCCAGCACTGCCATGACCGTTATGAGGGCCAGCAGTCAAGATAATGGTTGGTGCATGATGTTATGCTCTCATTGCCTGGACGTCATCTTTTCAACTCTTTCAGCATAGTAAGGCTATGAAAGACGCATGGAAAAGACCACAATAATAAATCAATATTCAAAGTGTTATATAGTTATATAGCATATTGAGCAAAATGTTTGTAAAAGACAAGAGTTGTTGGATGAGTCGATATATTATTATGATGATGTCAGGAAACATCTGCAGCTCCATTGACAGTAATCAGTGTTGAGTACTGAGGAGAGACTGCCCGATTCAAATATAATGATTAAAACTAAATCAAAGTAAATCTAATAAGTTAGTTGAGTAATTAAAACAGTTGCATTGTTACACCAGGGTAATTAATATCATATTCCAAAAGTCACCGTCCCAACAAGGCACGGTAAAGTTTTTCAGCTTTAAGTTTGGTCATGAAATAAAGCTGGTGTTGGTTAAAATGACATGTACCTACTGTAAACATACAGTACTTTGTAGGAGAAAGGCTCGGGTGCAGTGAACACTTACTCCATGTCTCCTGGCCCAGAATCTACCACAGCTGTGGATGTCCCAGTTTTACAAATCAATTTACTAAACACTGCTCTGAAGCAGGTCACCTCATTTATTGGCTACACTGAAAATGTGATTTACAATGTTGCTTGTCCCATTCTGACATGGTGTTGTTGAAACACAGGTATTGATTTAAGTCCAGCGGCCTCTGACATTTAGAGTCATGTATGTACGATATATACACACACTTGATGGCCTCCTATTAATCTCTGCAGAGGTGAGAGTGACTCAGGCCGGGACTGGAAAGCCTGCAAGACTGCAAAAGAAACTAATTTGTGTTAATGTGTAATTTCTTTTTCTGTTTGCTTTTTAATGGAGATTTAAATTGCCAGACATGCTCAAATATCACGCTCCACTGAATATACAAATCAATACCCTGCATGCACTCCTACAGTACAGTGCTCAGAACTCATCAGTATTCACACGTAGAGTGAGGACCTGTCACAGAGTTGGATGACATCAAGTCAGAGAAATTGTAGTAAGACCCTTTTACTCGTAAACCACCACGCACAGGAGGGGAGATGACTGGCTGTCTGATCCAGGGCTGGAAAGAAAGAAACGGTGGCAACTGTGTCAGCAGTGCTGGTGAAATATACTGCGCTGTAGCAGTAGATTAATTATACACTTTCTCCTACCAGCACCTGTGCTGTTGAGATGATGATTGTAGTTGTCCAATATGGGAATAATGATGAACTGCTCTGGGTCCTGTGGGAAACAAAAGTGCTTTCTCATCTAAATGAGATTAATGAAAAACAATGCAGAATCTCCCAGACGTGTTCGCATTTGCCGGTAACTTGCTGATGTGGTGCAGAGTCACAGCGATCTTATTAATAAGCCAGATGACCAAAACATCCAGTGCTTTTTGTTGGCAAACTTACAAAAGACATAGTGGCTCTGATGCAGCACAGAGACGATGCAACTATTTTGCATAGATAGTTCTTAGTGCTATAATACTGAAACGTTTTTAGGAACTCAGACTCCAATGTTTGAAATGAAAAAGTCCACACCAGTGTCATCAAAACTAGTTTCAATGTCATTTTCTCTTCATTTCAGCTTTTGAACATAGTAAAAAAAAAGAGTATCCATGACTTTTAGAGAGATTTTGGCATGTGGCTAGTTATCGCCTTGCTCAAGGACACTTTGAAGCGGCTAGACACCATTTCACCGTTTTAGAGAATGTGGTCTGTGACCTTCCTTGGCAGTCTCTGTGCCACCTGCTGCCCATGTCCTCCAAATGGCTCCAAACTGTCCGAATCTTAGAGGTCTAAGAGTTGGAGGTTGATGAACTGCAGCTAAGAATAATTCTGGACAATTTAAACTGTCATACTGTAAATGGTGCATTAGAGAGAAAGATTTTCTTTCTTTACAACACTGGACAAAGTCTAAAAATATATCAACGCGCAAGTCTGAAGACAGCTGAGGGTGATCACACATCAGTAGTTGAATTTTTACATTGACTAGTATGCTGCTCTTAACCCTGTCCTCAGGTACAGCAAGCTATGGATAAATAAATACATCCTGGGAAAATAATAAAACATCAGGAGGCCAAAAACAAACCCATAAACAAACAAGTTGTGCAGCTTTAATGAGTAAAATTACAGATAAATGTGTAAAATATTTTTAGTAAAAATGTTCAGTGATGTCTCACTCAGCAAACATACATGAATCCCTGATGCGAAATTGTTATGGTTGTAAAGTGAGGGTCCACATTTTATGCTGACTGCTGCTTCAGTGTTTCCAAGTATAAAGTGCAAATCTTAAGGTTTACATTCATCTAACTACTGTAGTGTGATCTGTTTTTTGCTTTACTATCAAATATGCTAACACTAGACCATCTTATGACATTTTACAAAAACTGCACTTGTATTTTATATTTAGGTGACCTGGATTGGATGGTTACAGGTATGTCTTACCGAGGGTTTCCAAATCATCTAGAGAGGCTGCAGTGATTGCCTGGAGAACAACTTGACCCACAGAGATGCACAGCGCACAGACTGCAGCCCATGACAGATTACAATCCTCAAATCAATTCAAGGTGTCTGGAAACACCCCCCCCACCACAGAGTGAGGTGCTATTTATGGCGTTGGCATATTGTTGAAGAGATGATGAGTGTACGGTCATCAACTGTCCAATGTTAGCAGTCATTTTATGCACCTACAGACCAGCAAGGTTACTTGATAGACACTGCTATCAAACCACAAGACCTGATTATCCTACGCCTATAGCTTGCTATGCAAAGCTCTTTTTCACTTCACATCACAGTTACGTGGTGCACATAGCAGCCGATTTAAACAAAACACAAGTAGCTTCATGTTTCATAATCCAGTAATACTCATAAGGCTGGTCAACCCAAATGACAAAAACACCAACCAGGATTTGAAATATTTGTTTCTGAGAAGTTGTTCTCAATGCAAATACTTTGTGTTTTTATAGTAATTGTATTTTTGTATTATTCCCTTTCTTCCTTTTTCCCGAACTTTAATGTTATGCATGTAATAGTATAGAATATACGCTGAAACAAAACCACTGTATGCTTCTTATAGCCACAATTCCATCAAGTGAAAGTGTGTACCAATCAATCGTCAGGTACTGTAGTAATAGTTCCTGAAAGGTTCCCTGTATTAAAACGTCTGGTCCAATGCACTCGTTCAACACAACACAAGGCCTCCAAACAAGAAGAAGTGATATCCACTTTGTCTTGTCTTCCCCCGTGAGAGGAGTCAGGGTCTGGATGAACAAGCGCAGGGCGAGTGGATGACATTCTACCCTAGGTTTGGCTAAAGTGTGGGGCCAACAGGTGGATTTTGTGACATCCAAACACACCTCACACACCTCTTTGTTTGATAAACTAATTACCACCAGCTGCATCCAGAATCATTATACGAAGACAAAGAAGAAATGAGGTTCTGCCATGAAAAAGGAAAAGAAAATACAATATACAATACGGTGCTCAAGGTTTAGGTAACACCAATTCTAATAATTGCTACAGTATGTCACAAAGAGGCAGTGGCTGCAGGCACAAGTTTCTCTCAGTAATGAGTCTTTTATGGATTTCTGCACTGTGTACTCAAATTATTGACTGGAGCAGCCAAAAGCATGCCTTACTCATATGAAAGAGAACATGCTTCTGTGGTCACACTTTGAAGTGCAATTGGTTGGAAGATTAAAAATCTATTATTTATCGTGGTAATGCCAGCTGAGGCTCTCCCACCCTGAAACTTCCTCAGAAGAAAAGCCGTAATCCTTGAATGCTGGTAAATCGACAAAACAAATCAAATGTTTTGGGTTCCATAGTTTTTTCCTTAACAGAGAGTGAAAATATAGCTGTTCTCAAATATACATCGTAGACCCACATTTCTATCGGCAGCTTGTTTAACCAGAGGTGGACCATCAGGAAAGACAAACCCAGCAAATGTTTACCAAAAAACATTTGAGACCAGGAGCCTCCAGTGGGTGTTGATGTGCTGATAACTATAAACTCATTTCAAAAGTCATTGTAAAGACAATCCTTAAATACTGCCACAATGCTCATGTTGCCTTTTGTCTGTTTGGTTAATATTCCTGTGCTCTGTATCATGCTTTATTTTTATCATAAGTTACTTTTGGGAAGCTAGAACTAAGACATGTACTGATTTTGACAAAAAAAACATATATATATATGTTTTTTTTTGTCAAAATCCGTTTTAATAAATTGGCTGTGTATGATGACTACACAACTATACATACATGACGTACTCATGTGTCATCTGTGTTACTGATAGGCCCACAAAAACAATTGTGGGTGGGGGGGCTTGATGGCCTCCTCTGCCCTGGTTCCTCCCCAGTCTAGAGTCACCACTGTGTTTAACCAACTGTGAATAAATGAAGATACAAGGCTGACCCAATTAATGACTAAGAAAGGGACATTTCACTATTTTTTATTTTAAAATGCTGGTAAGGCGTCCCGAGAATAAGACAAACACACACTAATAATTGAGACATAGAAATTTTACATGATTGTAATATTATTAGGACAAATTTGTTGGAGCCCTTTCATTTCCATCACAGAAATACCAAGCTCACCGACTAATTTGAATGAGAAAAAGACATTGAAGACATTGACACAAGTTCTTAAAGAGTTACAAACACTTTACAAAATGACAACATGGATGAAATGTGGACTCATTTGGGTTGTAAAAGTTGTATACGGCACAAACATTGTTTTAAGACAGGTCAGGACTGCGCAGACAGACAATTCCCTAACAAAGAACCCTACAGTGGTAAAAATGTGTTATGATATGCAAATATGATTTGCAAAATTAAAAACAAGTCTCTAACTAGAGTAGCTCAAGTACTAGTTGCATGTTGTTTTTGTGTATTATAACTGTTTTGAATACTAGATATGTGGGAATCACCTAAGGGAAGTTGTCAATAACAGAAAAGCATGTGAGTATCTTGTAGCACACACTCTTCTGCTAATATACCCTGGAATGGCAACTGCAGACTGGGAGAGGCGTGGACGCGCAGTCTTCCAACTTGTGCACAGTGCTGTGGTGTAGTCGTCCCGGAGGGTAGGCACTTAAACACAATCAACTCCTAACCAACAAAGTGACCCATATGCAATAGAAAATATTGAGTTTGTGTCCAGACAAGCAGCAAATCAAATCAATAGTAGTAATGGCTGTAGCATGCTAATTGAGCTGTTTGTGGTTTGCTGCTGTGCTTAACCAACTACCAACATTACCGTATGCTGACATCCAACATAACTACTCTACATTCATAAAAACAGTACATCTCTCACCCATTAAAACAGCTAGTGCTGAAAATGATCAGCAGTTAAATGTGCGCTGATGTAATGCAAAATTAAATTGAAGTAAATGTGTGTTTTGTTTCGGTGAAACCTTTATTCCTAAAGTAAGAATGGTGCATTTTGTGTTTATTGAACAATAATGACAACTAGAAAAAAAAACTGTTAGTAGATGCAATATGTTTTGTGTATTCTTTTCATGACCCACCAAGACATTCACTTTCTTTACCAGGAACAATTATTGTGTCAAGAACTTGTACATTTAGTTCAAAGACTGTGTGCTGCCCAAAAAATGAACCTGGTACATAAGTGAGGAAAGTGAGTTGTTTTTCCTTAGTAACCGGTGCAGACAAAAACAAATTTGAATACCTCTTGATTAATGAATTAATGTAACCATCAGGTGGCCGGATAGCACAGGTCATAAATTTGATCAGCATGTTTTCTCTGGAGGGACGCTAAACATTATCTTTTTTTTTCTTTTTTTCTTTAATTTGTTCATAAGAAAAATCTACATTGGTTTGTAATGCAATTCTAAACTGTAAATGTGCTTGTATGTTTGTAATAGATTCATAGGCTTCATAGCATGTTCTACTTATTTCTCATAACACATAAATGCTCCACCTTGTCCCCCTAAAAGGACACGTGCACACGAACAGGAATCTGACACAGAAATTGAAAAAGAAAGTGAAAGACAGTGTATCACTGGACTTCACACAGAACAAACTTCTGAGAGTAACTGAAAATAAACATATCTGCTAGCATCAGCAGTGGATATAAAATAACACACAGAGAAAACTGATGTAGTAAATAAATGTCTGATCTCAAACCCAAGAGGAAAATAACAGCTAAATAGAAGACAGATTTACCCAGAGTTAGGAGCTAAGTGAGTTTGAGTGGATCAGGACAGTGTGTTGGTGTCTGCAGGAAGTGCTAGTCTAGTGTTTGTTCATTTTAAAATGCCATAATGCTTTGTAATATAATTGACATTAATGTTATCTTCAGTGTTCATAGATTGTAATTTTACCTAAGAGCAAATCCTAAATAAGAAAATATTGGTAAATGTCAGAATCATGAAGTGATGCAGTGGTTGCACAGAGGACTAGTAGTAGTGTCTCCTTATTTCCTGGACCAGTAGTTTCATCAGTATGGCTTATTGGAGGCAGGGCTATTATCTGACATCTTGGCCTATCTGATTAGCAGATGTCTCATATAATAGTGTTCACTTTGACAACGTGGCATTAGGAGAATAAATCAATAAAAGGTAACTGGGGGACATGTTGCCCCCCCGCATTCAATCACACTGTGGATGGACAGGAGAGGCGGACTATTCATGGAAATCTGTTTTGTTTGTTTCTTTGTGCTATCACTTTGTTACACGGCTACATTTACTCGCAATTAATTGGCTGAATTTAATCAGTATAACACCTGAAATAATGTGCTGAAAAACATGTGATTTTTAGTACATAAATACACATTTACTCCATAATTGCACACACACACACACACAGCACAGCTCCTGAGCTGTGCATGGCCTCGCTAGAGAACAGTGCTAACGGTGTCACAGTCCTTGTTGATCTGAGAGCTGCTGGGCAGTGACTTGAGGTACTCTAGGTGCCGTCTAGCGTCCTCCTGATTGTGTCTAACATAGTAGATGACATACGCAATCACCATGGTGAACCACCCGAACATGGTGACGAACATGGCTACATCGGTGGTCTTGTGGTGAAAGTTGCAGAAGTTGATCCCTGAGTCCAGCACCTGGATCACTGGTTTGCCTGCGTACTCCTCCTGTACCGCTGTGTGGCAGATGACCTCGTTCACCGTCTCAGGGTCCAGCCGCAGCTCCCTCAGCACCTCCTGCAGCGTGCACTCACAATGCCACGGGTTGTTTGAGAGACTGATTTTCGCTCGAAGACGGGCAAACGCCTCCTTGGGAACACTTTGGATGTTATTGTTCGAAAGGTCCAGGACCAGAAGGCTGTCAGAAACACCTTGAAATGCTCCAACGTCCACAGTCTCAATGTCATTGTTAGACAGATCCACCTCCTGAAGGTAGTGGAGTTCTCTGAAGGCGTGATTGGGGACGTGGCTTATGTGGTTGGATGCCAAAAGTAGAACAACGGTATCTCGGGGAAGATCTGATGGGATCTTCTCCAAGTTGCGAGACATGCACTGGACCACCGTCATGCCACTCTTCTCTAGACAGTGACAACCTGTGGCACATGCCATCACTTGTGCGCTCGCAGTAAATAATGCAAAGAGTAAGGCCCACATGAGGACGAGGCCATCGAAGGTAAGGGGTTTCCTGGGCATGTCGGGCCCAGCTAAGTCCTGCATATTCAGCAGTGACTGCCCACAAGTCCTGTCAGGCAAAAGCAATCATAGTTCCACCTGTTTTTTTGGGATTAAAATGCGTTAACTGCAGCGTCATTTGCTTTCAAAACGGCAACGTTATCCAGTGATTCACCAGACGTAGGGGCGTATCATGAGATAATCCTTCAAAATTGATTTGGTAGAGTTTCATATAATCTTTTGAAAAAGGTTTCAAAAGATCTCATTCAAATATTGAGCTGCCCACTGAACATATTCCAACAGGGAACTGTAATCTCAGGTTTATTGTGAGGTTGTTGAAAGCTTCAGCGAACTAGAAGCAGGCAAAGCGGCACAGGAATGGACTTGTCATGTCGGCCACTGAAAGAATCAAAGAAGACAGTGTTATTCTTGAACCACAAGAAATGAATGATTGGTTCTTCACTGCAGTTTGAGATGGTTAGGAACGTAAAGGTAAAAAACGGAACTCAATACTAAAGGCAGACTGTTGCCAGGTCATTGTCTCAGTGCACCAGCAATGAGCTGAATGAACCCTATTCCCAAAGTGTTGTATTATACAAAATGTATTATTTAATTATCGAGGAAAATCCATTTCACTTCTAGCAAATCTAATAAACACACAGGCACCACCGCCAACCTTTTCTCATTCAATTTAAAATAAAACAGCAGTATAGTGAACCCCTCAAACCTTTCGATGTTTTCATTCACAGGATCCTCATAAGAATAACCGCAGACTGAAGTGACTCCATCTGTGCACCCTCTGGTGGGCTAAACTGATCACATATTAGACCCCTTGCTGTGTTCGAGGTCGTCCACCCCATGGAGTTTTTGGCAACGGCTTCCCAGTGTAAGCCCCCCCACACACACACACACACACACACACATACACCCAGCGGTGATGTTGTGCCACAACCATAGCATTAATTATGACAGTACAAATGAGGGTTAACACCTGCAGGTCTCTGCTTGACACAAAGGTAGAACAGTAAACATGTACTGTTAATGTAAGAAAAATGGGTGATTTAGTAGGAAACATCCTGACTAATAGCTTCCTTGTGATAATGCCAGAGATGTCTAAGTGCACAGTAAGCAGCATCATAGCGTGTCATATGTAATGTTGCGGTTTTTAATAACACAAGCACGTGGTTTTATGGTGGTTAACATGTAAGATGACAAATGAATGTATGAATATATTGTACTAGCAATAATAAGAAGTAAAATAGTCTTAGAGTTACTTACCTGGGAAGAGTTTTATTTTGAAATGAAATAATAGCCACTTTTTTGCACAAAGCATCGGCAGCAGAAGAGAGAGAGGACGCGGAGACATCGTCCATAGCGCAGCAGCACTTTTTACAGGAACCCGGAGCTCTGTGGAGAGAGCTCCAAGAAGAAGAAGAAGAAGTAGGAGGAATAGGAAAAGCCCAAACAGTCCGCTACGTGTGCACGTCCGCGTGTCTGTCGGTGAGATCAAAAGAACCACAGTGAAGTTGCTCAGGGTGCACGTGCGAGGAAGTTAACGTAGGCTCCATCTCTGCATGTTTTCTAATGTGGCTCTTTTCCTGGAGATCCGCCAATTTAACACACACACACTTGTTGCCGGTGGGGTGGTCCAACAAGGTCTCGAGGAGCTGCACCGGTCCGACTCATCGCGCGCATTTCTCTCTCTGTCTCTCTCTCTCTCTGTCTGTCTCTCTCTGTCTCTCTCTCCCTCCGAGCCGCGCGCGCTTGGCGCCTGACAGAGCCCTGACCCAGCTGCGCGTGGATCAAGCGGCTGTTCTGCTGGCATCAGTCTGTCTGTGCTTCTGTCCTCCTCCCCTCTGTCCCTTCTCTAAGACAGTTGTCCTGACTGACAGGGACACTGAGGCTGAAGCAGGAGTGTAAATCCATTCTCATAAGTCATAATCAAGAAGAGTATGTTTCATTCACTCTTGTAAAAACTGTTATGTACTGATTATGTTAACTGCCAAGAACTGTGTGAAACAGACTGCCTAATATTCAGAGTAGCTTTGATTTAACATGCACAGTGGCAGAGCAAAATGTCAGCGTCAAGGTCTTATCTCACTGTAGACTACTGATAGCTGCCATATTCAAACTGTTGATCCCTTTTCTACACCTGCAAACAGTGACTTTCTATGACTGACTCACGCTCCATGCATGGCCACCATCTGAAAGCACACGGAAAAGCTGTCATCAAGCCCATAACTATGCTATTAGCACAGCAGCGACAAAGAGGGTGTCCTAATATTGTCATGCTGGATTATTGTAATGTGTTCACAAGCATTTGTTTCTCCCACAGCTCCTGCTGAAAGAGTGTCACTATAATTTGCATCGGTATGATAAATAAGATCAGATTCCATGTGGCCTTATTAACCATAGATTGACTGCACATGACTGAACATGCAATGGAGCATTTAGCATTGTTTTTGTGTTTCATTAAATTAAACTTAGTGGAATCGGAAGTGAAATGCCATCTGAAACCGTGTGTGTCCGTGTGTGTGTGTGTGTGTGTGTGACAAAAGCTAAATCTTATAGATTCTCATGAAATGTACTGTGTTGCTGTAAAAAACAGCATCATGTCAATATTTCAGATAACCTTGACAAATGCTCTAGAAATGGGCTTAGAAAAGTGAGTTTAGCCGACCACTTGGGTTCCATGGGTACCCCCCACCACCCCACCCCCATGTTATTCAATACTAGGTCAGCTTGCCCCACTTTTCCAGGTGTCATTAGAGCTATGGAGGAAAACAAATTTCATGGGCCAAGTCCGTCCTCAACCCATACTGTGCCAGCACGACTGTATTCGTGGCAGTAAATTAATGAACAGCTTAAAGGATCGGTTCACAGTTTTTCCAGGTCTCTCATATGTGGGATAGTACCCATGATGCATCTTGAGGCTAAATTAAAGAATAATGTATTGTGCCTCTATTTAGGTTTGTGGTTGGCAAAGAGGAGATGTAAAGTGTGCAAGAAGGCGTAGATGGGTAGTTCATCATCCCACCTTTCTTTACAAAAAATTTATACCAGTATAGTCTGTGTGCAGACTATATCAGGGTGCTTTGTTGTAGTATTTCAGCTTTTGCGAGAACTGAATGGAATTGCTGGTGTCTTCTTCTTGTAAGTCGCTTTGGATAAAAGCGTCTGCCAAGCAAAGTAAAGTAAAGTAAAGTAAAGTGCAGCAATATATTTTAAAGCAGCACTAGGGCATATTAACAAAGCAGCAGCAATTCAAATAACATGTGTAACCAACAAATTAAAATTGGCCAAAATGGCATTATAACGATCTGCTCACACAGGAAGAAAGAAATAAAGTACACGAGAAGACAAAGTGTAGGCATAGCTCTGTCCTTTTGCGTAACGCAGGGGAAATAGAAAAAGAACAAACCATTCATTCATTCATTTGAAACTAGAGGTTTACTGTATTCAACATCTTCTTTTCAGGTTAATAATAAACATCATTCGTTCAGTCCCAAGGACTAACGTTTGCCCCTGCTTTTATTACTACTTGCTCATTTCTTTCTCCGTGATGAATAAGCGGATGAGATCTCGATTTGGCTTTTAACAGCTCAATGGTATACTGCGAATTTCATTTTCTTGTCAGTCAGATGGAAAAATGCAGCGCACATTGATGGTACGCTGCTATTGTAACACACTTCTGCCTATATAGCACTGATTTGCTAAATGTAAATTGTAGTAACTAATGTGCGTACATGAATATTTTATTCTAAGCTATTTTTTTATGTTTTTTTCTTAAATATTAGATAGGACATCTAAATGAATCAACCAGACACTGATGGACAGGAGTTAGCCTGTGGCTTTAAAAGCTGACTGAGCTGTATACATATGAATCTAGCGCCTTCATATTCTTTAGTTTTGAAATGGCAGTCATGCTGGTAGAGTGAGAATGCACCTGTTTAGATAAGAGTGTGTGAATTCTGAACTGTACCTATCAGCTCCATACAGAAACGGGAACTCCTGATTGTCATGCAGTGAGCAAAATTAATTTCCCTGCCTGTTTAATGAAGTTTCCTCCAGATTCATGTGACGTTGAAGCAGTTTGAGTTCATGTTAAACTCGTTGCCTCTGCAAAATGTTTCTAACCAGAAAATGCACGAGTTCTATAATGATGAAGTCTGGTTCCAGAGGCGCTGGGAGGCTTCGAGCAGATTCTGCTGAGTTACCACTTGAGGTGCCGCCTAGACCAATAACAACACCCACAGACTGGTAGCAAGCTAAACTGGGATGCATTGTGCTGGGAGACAGCCATAGAGAAAAAATGCCAACATAGAATAAATAAACCTTAATGCAAAGTCGTGACTTAAAGACAAAGGACAGCAGCTGAAAAAAGATATTTTATTGTAATGTGTCTCCACATCCAGATCCACGATTCTCACACATTCAGACATACAAATTCCATCCCTTGTATGAGCAGATAATGGCTCATAATAAGGATCAAAAATGGGATGAAATGAGATGATAAAAGAAAGCCAAGGTCAGGAATACTGCACATTTTCCACCACAAAGGTACAGGAGGTTTTCCACATCAGCGACTTACAGTGTAGCTAAACGTCCCCAATCAATTTAGTAGGGACCGGGCAGAGAGGAGGAAGAGCAGCACAAGGTTTCACTTACTTGTATTTCTAATGTAGCCACATTGGATGTTGCTTAAATATGCAGAGGTATCCTCCTTAAAGTTTTATATAAGATGGCATATTTCCAAAGGTAGCCAACAATTAGTCCTTGATAAAATGTTTTTAATGATCTCCATCTATTTATATTATACACACTTTGTAACAAACTTCGCTGGTTGCTGGTGCTAATTGCCCCGGAGACGACTAATAACAGCTCCAAAAACAGAACACATTCATCCACCTCTTCCAAGAGCCAGCCGAGATGCTTCGCTGATGTTTGAGGTGGTTGTGACGCTGAAGATAAAGGGCCAGTGTGTGTGTGTGTGTGTGTTGCATTGTAGAATCTACTGACCAGGTGAAGAGCACAGGTCGACTTGTCACCGGAGGATCCTTAATGACTCTCTGGACAAATAGACAAATTACCTGTGTCAACTGCCTCCAGTCAATTCAGCCTCCTGTTGCCTACTTACTTATCCAAGTGTATCACTTTGGATTTCTTCTTGACAAAGTAAATTTATCTCTTTTAAAGGCGGTGAAGATGCTGACAAATAGAGCCTTTCCTTTGTAACAATTAATCAGAATTACGTACATACTCTTGCTATTGCAGTGTTCGAGCTAAGAGCTCCCATGTGCTGATGTCATACATTTAATATTCATATATTTAGCTCTTTGTTTATAGTGGGAAGGTATTTCATGTAACGGTGACGTTAATCAACAGAACATGACTTCTCATCGGCCATTTTATTCTTCTACTATGTTGTGCATCATGTTAAGTCTGTGTAAATTACGTAGACTACACAGCCACATATACAGGACATAAACATACAGTATAGCAAATGATTTCTGTCCACTGTTGCTTCCATGATTTTCTCTCAGTGTCTGTTTAGTATAACACAAGTGAATGGATGAGTTTCCACACTGAGGTCATCTCCCCAGTTGTGATGACATTAACTATTTAGTGAATAACTATCAGTGCTGAAGTAAAAAGTCTTATGTCAGCAAATAAGCCGCTCTATACACTGTACAGTAAAAAGTATTTCTTAGCATCAGAAATTGTAGATTTACTGCTGACTATACTGCACTCATCCAAATCTAAATAATTGGTGTAAACACTGTAATGAAGTCATGTTTAAATCTGGGTTACTTGGAGCTGGGTCTAGAGTCTGATAACTTCATTAGGAAAATGTGAACATGTCATTTTTGTCCAGTCAGTCTTTTCATCGCACTGCCAATGGATTTTGTAGCAAACTCCAAACATTTCCATGGATGAAAAATGTCTAATTTACCGGGTGCAGCTGGTGCTATTTTGTCTTATTATCAATGTCTGCCCTGAAGAGACCAAAACTAATAATTAATTTATCAACAAGTTCTTTGTCAGTACTGGCATTTCGTTTTCAGTCTTTATGTGCATGTGAAAATAAATGTTGTCTTTTCTCTTGTGCAAACAGCAACTGAAGAAGATTAACAGATCAACAGCCTCCAGCTTTAAAACTTAAAGCTTTACATTATGAGAATGTAAAAATCATCTCGAATTGTTAGAACAAACAAAACATTTGTCTTTTAAGATCTCAAAGTGGATATTTTTTCTGCAAATTCCACAGAGTCAAACTTGTCACACAAGGACAAGCAAAGCACTGTGGTGATTTTTCTGTTTCATCCATACAAAATGATTTTTGAATACATAAAACAAATGAAGTTGTCAGACAAGAATGACAGTAAAAGACTGAGTAACACTTAGACTGACGTGGACACTGAGATGCCCAGTTAGTCCTGGAAATATGAGCATCATTTGTGTGGGCTGAAAGTGTTGCCAATCAAAATGACTCCCACATGAATGTCAAGGTTATTTTTGTGTCTTTTAAGACAGGATAGCAGCTTCACGAAGGCAACTATGTGTCAGAGAAACTGAAGAGCTGAGGGTGAGCACCACTCATATGGTTTCTCTAATACAGGTGATGATGAAGGGCATAGATAATCAAACTACAGTACCTTAGTAGGTAGTGAAGCTGAATACTATATAATATCCCCGTTTACTTGAATATTATGTGTACCACAGTGATTCTTTTCCTACACAGTATAATCCTAGTCTCTCTTTTCAATGACAGCAGGCAAATGCCAGGGAGCAGAATGTGACGTGATGACAGAACTGCTCTCTTGAAAGCAGTCACTCCACATCTGATCCTAAGTATCCACGGTTAAGTACACGAGCTTTGGTCGTAATGCAGCACAGCAGTTTTAGACACCAACATGCCTTGTTTTTACTTTGCGTGAGGAATAAAAAAAAATTCTGTCCTTCCTCTGACCTGTTGTTGTTCTGCCGCGGCCTGTCAGCTAAGGAATCCAAGCACTCTTATTTCAATCTGTGGTGTTAATTATACAGCAAGCAGATTGAAAAAAGGCTTAAAATGTCAGTGGAAAGTGGTGCACATCATGAGCTCTGATTTTATGACTGAAGCAGTCACAAGCTTGGTTCACATGTTAATTCTGACACTGTGTAAAAAGATACTTAAAGTGACCATAACAACGCTTTCAAATAACAGTGTATCACATCCAGCTCTACGGAGCATTTTTGTGTTGAAATTACTCCACAGCACATGCACCCTGTCCTGCACCAACGGCAGCAGAGTATGTTTTGTGTAACACCACTCGATGGAAGCATTTACAATGATGTAATAGGTGACGTTTCATTGCTAAACTCCTGCCATTAGACAGACAGACATTAGACCTTTTAAGAAACTTCTAAAAATATATTCAACAGATGCTCCAAGGACAATGCAGTGATAACAATTTATCCATAAACACATTCTCTTTCTGCAACAACGTCTACATCTTTAAATGACCCTTAAGTTAAAGTTCAGCTTTGTGCAAACTGTCAAGCTGGGAGGTGGTGGATGGTTGGGTTCTTTATATGTGTTAATCCTCTCTGCTAACTTTGGAAGTGAATCACATCTGTTATATCAACTTTAAAATACTTCCTGTAGCACCCCCCCTGGGTGGTTTGGGTTAGTTCTAAATTTCTGAGGCATCAAAATGGCCTAAGATGACTTGTATCTCTATTATTGCGACCTATTATCTCATAATTATTATTGATTTGATGTCTTTGTATCGTGTAATGTCAAACCAAATCATCTAAAACCTTTTCCCAGTAACATTTCATCTTTCATGTCATGTAATAGTTTAAATTATTTCAGGTGCCTATGAACTTACCTGAAATGGCTTCATGCTGCAGACTAAGAAGGACCTTTTACATAAATGTGACCAAACATGTCACCCTCGAGATACAAGCTCCAAATTAGAGAATGAAAGCACAATAAGCTCTAATGGGAAATCACAATGAGCTTAAAAGTCTTCCTTGTACCTATAATTTGGACTTTCCTCTTTTCTTGACAAGGTTGTCAATTTCTTCTTCAAGCTTAGTGATTGTGCTACTAAATGCAATCAGGGACTCAGGGACTGCAATCAAGAGCTGCTTGGAACTGGGTATAGTTAACAGCCATGAAAGATGTGTGGAGGATTGATGGACAAGATGTATACAAGGTGACCTGGCGTCATCCCTAAGGAAGAACAGAGTTAATTCACAAAATGTCTGTGGACAAAGTCTCCCCCAGAGCCCTAATGCACAAGAGTCAGACCACAACATACTGTACTGTAGCTTTGTCCAATCAACAGCAGGGACTCGTTTTGATCTTACACATCTTGTCTACATTTTACATTTGGACTGTGGTCAAAAAAAACAACAACAACATAAACATTAGTTTAAAGATGTAGTGTTGGAAACTTTGGTGCCTCAGAGAAATATATTTTTTCAGGTATAGGATTTGTATTGTTTGCTGCAGTTGATTGCATCATATTGGATGGTGTTCCTGGTTATTTCTCTTCTCTAAGCACACCCCTATTTCTTATTAGACTGTTGATTCTGGCACTCTGAAAGCCGATGCCGACTACCTTTTGGCTACAAGTGATGCCACACTGACAGAGGACAAAGAAAAAGGAACTGTGCATAGTCTAACCTTTCATCAGTTTTAACTACATATCACTGAAAGAAAAGCTTAAACCATTTGGCACAATGAGCACAGTGGGAAAAGGCTACGTTTGTGTACACGAATCAATCACAGGTTATTTCACTGAAATAAAGCCAAAAATGAGTTGCTAAGTTAATTGCCATAAAGTGTGTCTGTAATGGACATGCAGGACATTTACTGCAGCTCTTGTTTCTATTTTAAGACCATTAAGTTGTGTGTAAGTATTAACTAAATGACCTCACGCAGATTCAGGAGCAGTCTTACTGAGAATTTATATCTACTCATAGGCTGACATGTTAAAGACCACATTATGTAGCTGAATGTGACACTCCCTGTAGTGCAGCTAAAATGGCTCCAGAAAACATAATCAATCACAAACCACTGTATTACACCTGTGTAAATGTGAATGTTTCTAAGTCAAGCTCATTGTTTGACCTCACACCCACCTTTTAGTCATAGTTCATGGATAAAACCAAATGTGACTCTTTTTTTTATAGCAGGAACCAAAAATAACTGTAAAAACATGTCTGTCAGTGTAATAAAGGTTATTGTAGTTCTATAGGTTCTGGGTGACTGCCACAGACAGTGGATATCTATTATGCACATGGATGCATGTTATGATGTTATGCTAACATAGCGCGTCACGTATGATCTGGGTAATGTGATGCGTTTCGGATTGACAATGAAGTCTCTCGTCCAGAACCATAGTTATGGTATGTAGTGCCTAGATAATGTATAGAAAAAGTAACCAGGAATCTGCTTTAAGCATACTGTAAGGCTAACACCAGGCCCATTGGACTGAAGCGAGGAACAAGCAGATCATCTAAAAAAGGTACCAGAGGGAACCCCAGCCACAGGGCCACCATCCAAACCCACCTTTGCATTGGACGTCTGGATGGATAACAGTGGCGGAAGTCATGTCAGCAACCTTCAGGAAATCTCCCCCTAATCAACATGTATCTCAGGAAAAAACAGTCCCTAAAGTTGCAGCAATGCATCTTCATCACACTGGGAAGCAGTGGAGGGAAGAGTGACAAACTCATCACCATCATCAAACGTGTGAGGCGGTCGACTCTGCAGAGGCAACATCAGGGGAGCTAACAGACTGTAAATACAAAACTTTAACTTGTTTTAACTCTACAAACCCAGAAGCTAAAGTGTCCACTCTGAGGGACAAGTGTTCATCGTGTTTAGGTTTTTTCTAAGCTTGGGACCAATACCACTTTGATTCTTAGATAAATGCAGCCATATACAGAACGAATGTCTTCCATTATTTTTGTTCTACTGACACTTTGAACTGCACAGTGTGTTTATGAGCACATGCTTTCCCGAACGTGTATCCATGAAAGTGTGTGTTCATGCCTAAATGTCAGAGCTCACGCTCATTGAGTGACGATGCAATAAACCGAAGTTAAGTCAACTTGGAATCTATTGACAAAAAATAAAGAGCAAAACATTGGTTTTCTAGAACATTATATTTTTTTTTATTTTGAAAAATAATCTTCACACCCACTTTCAAACACATATCAAAAATGATTAAATCTACAACTTACTTCAAACTGCTTCAAGACTTTATAATTTTTAAAACAAAGGAAACACATACTTAACAAAGTTTTACAAGAAGCAACGAAAGATCACAAAGGTCCAAGTTAAGGGAAAAAAAACACAAACTTTATTCTGTTCTTTTTACAAAACATTTCAGAATCAACCTCAATAAATAAGAAATCCAGTACAGACCTTCGTGAAGCAAATGATCAAACTGAAACCTGATCTGACCAACAGTATCACCTCAGTGCTAACCTTTCATTTTTAGCTGCTCTAGCCAGTAACAAAAAAATTGGTAACATATCAGCAGTACATTGACAAACGTTGCAGGAGGCGTTCGACTAACGCCGCTGTAGGGTGATGAGGCCATGAGCGATGAATATGGAAAAAGCATGATGATGAAAAAAGCAACTGAGATGTAAGAAAGTTGGTCACACTATAAAGTAGCATGGCTGCATCTTGGTTTGTCCGCTGTTAAAAACAAAAACCATGAACATGCACTTCACAGAAGACATTGAACCACTTTGACAACCTGATTCTGTGGATGACGGGAAGGTTTTAATTGACACACTTAAAATCATTTAGCCCTCAGTCAGTTATTCCTCAACGGAAACACACCTGGATGCTGCCAGATGTGTTCCAATGTACAGATTTACATTCACAATGTAAATTTCAAGGTATGTCTGAATGTGTCGTGTCAATGTATAAAGCGTAAAACAACATAATCTATGTATAATCAGTTCTAACCAAGAGTGCATGAGGCCAAACCACACTTATGCAAATGTAATTCCACATTAACATTAACTATATAATTAGAATTGAAATGATAATAATAATATCCAGGTATTGTCAGTAAAACATGTATAAAAATGTATGCAGGTAATGTGTATTAACAATAATAGCTACCTGTAATCTGTGAGACACAGGCATCAATGTAACACCACAGTGAAGTGTTAGGTATATTAATTACAGGTTTGATTAATAATTGGTTAAAGTTTATGTTATATTTACCATGGTTTAAATCAGATTAGATCAGATAACCAGATTACAAACACTGTGTAGCTTGTGTGACAAATGTCTTATCTAAATAATCACCTGTGGGACTACTTTATATTGTAAAGTATTCTTTAGATATTTCACTGTACTCATTAAAGAACCTGGTTATTGTAAATGTGTTTCAGTACTAGTATAACATATATGTTATCACTTAAAACACTGAAATACATTCTTGAACAACAGGGCCGCGCAAGTTAGGTTGCCTGTCCATTTGGAATTAAGACAGGGTAATATCCAGAACAGATACATACATACATACAGATGTATGTATGTATGTATGTAAGTCTATATATATATATATATATATATATATATATATACACACACACACACACACACACACACACATAAACAATCTGTTTTAACCATTGACAGATTGTATTGGACTGCAGGTGCAGAGAACCATGCATACATGTATAAGTACATGTACATACATGTATTAACCATGCCAATATTTTATACATAAACATGAACGCAGTGTATGTGCTGTGTCTGAAATGGCTTGTTGCCTACCAAACTGTAACAGGCATCTGACTTGAAAAACAGACATGATTGACTAACTCGAGTCTTGTTTCCCATGAGCCTGTCAGACCTCTGAAAATGAGCTCCATGTGAGTGCAAACATAACACTAGATGATTCTCGGAGCCTTCTACGTGACCCTTTTATGCTTAGTTGCTATGAGATTGTGGTATGAATAACATGATTACATGTTGGCAGAGTATAGGTGAATAAAATGGTTTTGCTCGTATCATGCATTTGACTTTCACCCTTGCAGTCGTCCAAGCCATCCAAGGTCTTGGTCAGGTTTCACATGAAACTCAGAAAGACTGGATGTTTGTTGCCCTACTACACCTTTAAGGTCATTTCAACTGGAGTCATACCAACACATCCAGATGATATATAGCCTTTTCTCTCTGTGTTTCATTCCTCTTCAACATTTATTTAAGATAAATTTGAAATGTAGTCAATTGTGCGCAGTGCAGGTCACTCTACAGTGTACATAACATTAAGACAAACAGGCAAATGTCTACAGGCACACAGTACATGTCATCAATCATGAGATTAATGTAAGACAAACTAGAACAAAGTATTTGCTTATAGTTTTCTTGTGTTGAGTATTGCATGCCTGAATTAGTTAAAATACAAATCTGATACTGTGCTGTGGAAGAGCGACAACCTGTCTTTAAATTTGATATACTAATCTTTAGGTTTTCTTTCAGATACCAGCAGAGTATAAAATATAAATGTACAGCGATGCGTGCCAATGTGAGGTAAAATAAAGCTGTGCAGTGCATGAGATGCCATGAAAGGTACTAGAGGGTGAAAAAACTAAAGTGACCTTTCAGAAACAGAAAAAACAGGGTTTGAGATAAGTGTGGAGAATCCAAGCAACAGTGCAGATACACATGTTTACTCTAAATACTACAAATGATAAAATTCAAAGTCACTTAATTATCAGGACAGAGAAACTAATAAACTAGGTGCAATGCCATATGCTCAAGGGTCATGTGATGCACTGAGGGAAGATGGGTAGAAATTAGAGTGTGCCCATTCCGGTGACTTCAGACGTCAGCCTAGAACAGTGCAGAAAGATGGGGGGAAGAGGAGGAGGAGCAGGGGAGGACAGACAGAGAAAACATAACAACGGTGAAAGAAGAACTTTCCAAAGTGAAAGTTATGCTGCGATGGCTTTGTGCTTGAATTTGCTGGCATCGTTATAACACTGTATTTTTACTGTAACTGTTCAAAACATCTTCACTTCTAAAAATGTGGCAACGTAACCATGCAGCACTTATCCTCTCATGAAGCCATGCAGCAGACGAAGAGGAAAAAAGAAAGGAAAAATGATGGCATTGTGGCATTTTTGTATTCTCTGATATAGGCATCACATCACGCTTCCTTCTTGTGACATTGCTCAGTGGTCATGGCTTTTGTTTTTCTTTGCCTTTTAAAATGTTCTCTTTCTTAATAATAGTTTTCTTTCTAGGCACTGATACAATAGGAATTGATAGGAAAATCTATCTAATATAGCAATGACAACAAGAAATACAATACTGCTCTTGGGATGAGGCATGCAAAAGAAATAATGGAACAGTTTAACATTTTGGGAAATATTCTTATTAGCTTATTTTTTGCAATACCACTCTCATGTTTGCTCTCAAAACCATGAGATAGTTAGCTTAGCTTAGCATAAAGACGGAACAGATAAAACATGAGGACTGGCTTTTGGAAAGTCTCCTATGTAGCACTTTTAGAACTCAGCAATTAATATTTGAGTATATTGGAGGATCATGTGCAGAAATATGTTTTTGACAGGGGTCCTGTTGTGAATGTGAGGCTATGCAGACAATATTAATTAGTGAGCTATGAGTTGCTAGTATGCAGATATAATTACCGTTTCCAGCCTTTGCTAATCTTTGCTAACTGTCTGTAATCAGTTTTACATTTAACACACATATTTGAAAGTGGTATCTTCTTGTTTAACCAGAAAAAAAGGAAACTATTATTTGGACAATACACAGACTGGATTAATTTTAAACTGTTAGTCAGATTTTTACTACAGGTGTACTGTTAATACTGAAGACCTTTTTGTGCAACCAAGGGGGTCTAAGAGGATAACACATAGAGGTTATTTGTGAAGTGGTGATTTTGGTGTTAGCTTCTCAAAACAGAACCAGATTTGGGGTGACTTCAGGATGATGTCATAGATGAGGGGTCATTCCACATGGCAGCCACGTCCCTGAACCTGCCATTGTAATTACGGGAAAGCAACATCCATTAGTATTGTCTTTTAAATCCTCTTAAGACGTATAAGACATAACTTCCTGTTTGCGAGTGTGTGGGTTCTACTGTTCTGATTCTGGTAACAGTGCGGTTTAGCCTGTGGACATCAGTGTGGTCAGGTTTCTCAGAAACTGAGGCTAATACATTTTTTTTCCTGCTGATAATAAATATTAGTGGATGTGGGGGAATTAAGATAAGGGTGGTGAGGCATGGCAGGATGCAAATACATAAAAAAATGTGTTTTAATGGTATGTATAATATACTAATATAATACTGTAAGATCAGAAACTAAAAGAGAAACAGTCACTGTTTGTGCAGTTGTACTGATTCATTGTGAACAATTTGTGATCAGTCCAAACTGAGGAATGCACTAAACATTTGATGATTAATTTATTGATCTTTCAGATTGCTAATCTGCAGCTTCAAAGACCTGGCCTGTCTCCGTAGATGTTGGCAGCACTCCCATCAGCCACTCACTGCATGTGCAAAGGTAAAAAACGTAATACATTTTAATGCCTACACTTGGGTGGGAATAAGGAACAAAAATGGAAAAAAGAAACGTGAATGGTCACATTATCGGACAAATCGGACAAGATCGGGATCGTGCATTTTTTGGCGACTTGTCATATTCAACGCTATACCAACAAGATACTCCTTCCAAACAGTAAAATTCTATATAGCACGGCCGTGGTCATTAGGGTATTGCTTTTATGTTAGATTGAGCTGGAGCCCAGCAGTTAGAGTTAAAAGGTTACCTGGCATTGATGAGATACTGGGCCAGGCTGATGTTAGCAGGGGTCCCTGTGATGGTGATCTGGCGCTCTGATGAGCCCTCCATGGCGTTTGCAATTTTGATCTGGGCCCCAGACATCTGTCGAATTTCATTTATTTTGGTTCCCTGGCGTCCAATAATGCAACCTATTAGCTGGGGAAAGAAACAGATGTCTCTGAACGGGAAGCAAGGAGACCTCTATTTTGTCTTAGTATACATTCAAACTTAATACCTTGTGCATTTGGAACATATTCAGAGATTTAATGGGTTATGAAATGGTCTGGGTTTATTTTAAATCAAATAAATCAGGGGATTAACATTGATTAATGATGATATCGTAGTAAGGGAAATCAGCTGACCAGGGCTACTCTGCTGTGCCAAAATATATATGCCAAATATGAATTGAGGTTTACAAGATTATTTGTTCATATAACACGGTTATGTTTGAGGGACAAGATTGCAGTATCTGTCTGTATCTGAACATGTTTCCTTATCAGTTAATTAACAATTAAAGCTGCTATTCACCCAGGAAAAATGGTTAATTACACCAGTGGGCATTTTAGATATTACACTCTGATATAAGTTTTTCATTTGATATGCTAATCGAAAAAACAACTTTGAAAACTAGAGAATATTGAATTCTGCACATCCTTGGAATCATCTAAACATCTAAAGAAAATGTTTAAAGCTTTACTCACATCATTAGGAATGGTGAGTTCATGAGTGCTGGCTGGTGGGCTGGCATCCAAACCTGAGTAGAGGTCCAACAAGAATAGAAAGGAGATCTGATTTTAAATAGTCACTTTAAAAAAGTCCTTTTAAAGGAAAATTTTGTCATTTTGGAAAATGTGCTTGATTACGACTAATACCACTTCCATAAGTTTATGTAAATGTAAATCTAAGGTGCGCAAAAACTGGACACAGGGGAAAACTCCAGTCTCCAGCTTTTAAACTACGCAAGTGGCTTCTCAATCTTCTATGCCAAGTGGAAACTATTTTCCCAATATCTCCAGTCTTTTTAACTTGCTGCAATGTACTGTACACCTTGACAGTAATGTAGCATTAAATGAGAATCAATAAGGTCATTGAACTCTTTCCAAGCTATCATAGTTGTTAAAGCTACAGTCTAACTTAAGCTAGCGCTAGTATGACTATACAAATCAATCCACTTTGCTCCTCCAAGCCCCTCAGCTCTGCTTAACTTTGCTACATTCTGCTACTAAACAAGTAGATATAAATAAAATACTCTGATTTACATACTGTATCTTTAAAAGTATTTCCCAGAATGTCAATTTAGTACTTATTTATTTGTCAGTATTCTGTTTCTTCTTGTTAAATGGAATGTGTGTTATTTGATAGGATGGTAGAATACTACAATGAATTAAGATGATTCAATAACCCCTTGTTTTAAGTGAATGTGGCAGTAAAGATTTATTGTATTTTTTGACAAGACCTCCAGTGGGTCTATAGTGTGTATAATTGTGAAACACAATACAGGATCTGTACCAGGATCTAGTGAGATTTGAAAGACGCTCAGTTGGTTGGTTACAGTTTAATGTGGCCAAACCAGAGGTCACCAGAGGTCATCATCTTTTAAGGAAAATAAAGCAACATAAAGTGTGTTAGAGGAAGGACGCAATTTTCAGTGCAGCGCAGTGTCACTTTTCTGCCTCTCGCCGACATAGTACCAGGTATCGAGAAAAAATATATATACTTATGAAAAAAATCAAAGGAGGAGAGACACCACAGGGGCCAAGACATGCTGTGACAAAAGAGAGATAAGATGCAAGGTAGGGAAAGAATGAATGTTTCTCTGGATGCAAAGAGAAGGAAGTATCTAAAGGGCCTTGTGGGTACGTACCAGGGAAAGCAGGGGTGGTCTGTCCGAGAGGGGTAAAGGGGGTTTGCTGCATAGCCAACTGGTGGAGCTTGGTCAACTGCTGAAGGGTTAGGAGGGAAAGTAGAACTAAGAGGTTACTGTTACACAGGTCACACCAAGAAATGAAGACAACCAAAACTAGAGTGAAGAAACGGTGAGGAGAAGGAGGCCATGACAGGGTGGTGGAGGACTCAAAAGTAATAGAAAAAGAGATAACAAGAGAGGGTGATTGTAATGAAGTGCTACTCTAGGTAATTTGACACTTTCTTTTTTTACCTTCTTTCTACCTGTAATTTTACCACAATGTATTTTTTTTTACAAAATGGAGCGGAACCAACTCTCATCCTGAGAATCTCAATCAAACAAAACCAAATAATTTCACTCTCACTTCCCATAATAATTATCATCTTTCCTTTGAGTTGACACTTATGACCTGATAAGCTTTGATTTGTGTCTGTCACAGTTGCCGCTCTTCTCAGTGGTATGGCCATAAAAGGGTCCCCTGCTGTGTTTCATTTCCATCAGGAATGTAGGCAGAAAACTGATGTTTTCAAGACTTATTCTCTTTTTAAGAGGAGTATTAATAAGGGTGGATGAGGGTGTCGAACCCGTATTTGAGTGATTGTACCATCAACCACCACCTCCACCGGCATCAATCACCACCAAACTTTGAATTAGTGGATATGACACAGGGTAGGTCCCGAGATATTGTCACGACAAGGACAGATGTAGGAAACTATTCATGGAGACTGTATGGTCCACTTGAATTAAAGTGGTGTCTACATCAAAACTGCCATTACTGTCTTTGACTTCATGATTAGCACCAGGAGTTCCTGTTTGTTATCAACAAGATCTGGTGTTGAGTTTTTTCCAGTGGTTGAGTTCAACACGAGTCATTATTTATTTAATTTGATTTTCTAAAAAAATTTGAACGCTGGGTTGTCCATGATATCAAATGCTATTATTTTCATTTTACAGGTACAGGAATAACTATTAGATTAAATTAAGAGGAGACCAGGAACTCACATCTGGGTGTGGTATGGCGTACTGTCCCTGAATTGTGTAGGCCTGGAAAGATAAAAAATAATGTGAGAAATATTTGAGCATTGCATTTTTATTAAGAAGAAAACATAAAATAAAGAACTAATTAGCTTCTTCAATTCAAGCTTTTGCAGTCTGGCACAAATGCTGTTCACAGAGCTCAAATAAACACAAAAATGTGTTGGTTGCAAATTTCAGTATACAAACGATAAGAATATTACAGTAATCATACCAGTTAGAAAGTACTAACATAAACAGCATTAGACGGCCTGGTAGCTCAATGAGATAAGCGTCAGACTGGGATGCAGAAGGTCACAGCTTTGAAACCTTGTCCAGCGCCTAACCTATCCCCCACCAGGTGTGTCCCTGGGCCCAGACACCCAGCGATCGCTCCCTGTAAGTTGCTTTGGATAAAAGCGTCTGCCAAGCAAAGTAAAGTAAAACATGCGGTATGTCCATGAATGTAAAGTGCAATGAGACCTTGTGCAAGTATTCAATTTTTTTTTTTATTACACGTTAGAATAAATCTATTTGAGAAGACTGGCACGTAAGATGATGTTTCCATGTTACGGTATATCAATGCACATAATGTACATACAGTGCCTCAGCAACTTTGAACTGCTTCGTGATTCCTCATCGTTGTTTCATCTTTAATTCATGGATTCAGCCACCCAAGTCACACATGAGAGATGTTCTAATGCCTGATATCCCCACATACTGTATATGTGATCTGAAGTTAAACTTGTGTACATGTTTGACATTTAGATTTCAAATCAGTGGAGAACAGAGGACACAATATGAACATCCTCTATATCATCTCAACAGATGTGAACAATATAGGCATCAAAGTAGCATTATTCAGTATATGCAGGTGTTTTGAACTCCATTGTGCTATATTGCACAGAGGTTTGGGTCCAACTACATGTGAGTGCATTTATTCCTCTACACACTGAAAACAGCCCTGTGAATTAAATTGTCTAAAAGCTTCAATTGTGTCTTACATTCCATTTAACAACCACTGGGTATAATTTTCAGATGAAAGTAAAGCTCCCAAATTGGAGTAATTACAAGTAGTTATGGGCTGTGTTTCTCATATTTATCTCTTTTGTTTGTTAAAATTTTAGCCCTGATTTTAAAGTAATTATCCATAGTACACTAGCTGAACATTAATATTTGCCTTCGCACTGATGTGCAATAAATGTCATTGTTACTAAATCACACATTATGGTTCATCTCCTTCCTTCCATCAATTTTCTTTGTTCACACAGTCCACCCAGCCAACACAGACTTTCTGTAAGAGGCACGAAGTAAAAGTGACATCCTAGGACATTTTGTGGTGGTAATAGAAATGTCACATTGTGTAGTGGTTAGCAAGGTTGGCCAGGGGCCTTCTTGCTGAGCCTGTGTGGGTCCACTTCATGCACTTAGGTCAACTGGTGACTCTAAATTGGCCATGTGAGCATTTGTCTGCCTGTACATGTTAGCCCCGTGATTGAGTGACGACATGTCCAGGTTGTACTGAAGGATAATAATGTCACACTACAGCAATCCTTTTGTGAGCACAGTGGAGTGGACAGTCATTACTGGATGCTAGTGAAATGTAAACACAGGCCATGCTAGTGTTCAAACACTAACTAATGCTGTAATTTTTCTAATCAGGGTGACCTCATTTGTAAAATGGTTGTGCTGGCATACAAGTGTGTATTTGAAAGTAAAAAGGTTTGCAGTATCAGACAGTGGCTGATGCTGCATTAAAAGGATCAGGTTGGCTGTGGGCACAAACTAATGAGCTAAAGCTTGATCAGCTCTTACCTGGCCACCAGAAAAAATGACTGGGGTGGAGGTGGGCTTTGGGCGATAAGGAATGGTGGCACCTTTTGGTGGAGACTAGAAGAAAGAGAAGAAAAAGAACAGACTGAAAAAGTCAGACTGAAGCTGGCCATGGAACACGTGCTCATATAACAGCACCAGCCTCATGTCTGCTACTTAACATGTAAGTTAGGATTATTATAGAGAATAGAAACAGCCCTGTTCAAAGGTACAAAAATCCAACTACTGTCACGTCTACAGCTGTGAGTTCGTGACAAATCAATACCACTCTCATAGCTGTTCATTAAACACACAGCTAAACCCAGTAGCCAATTAGTTTATCTTAGCATAAAGACTGGAAACGGGGGTATCAGCTATCCTGGCTCTGTCTGAGGTTAACACAATCGACTTGGTGAGAAGATTTATGCCACTTGCACATCTGACCATTATCCCATCCTTTTCCAGGAAGCTGGTGCTCAAGGCCAAAAAAAAAAAGAAACCGTTAGGTAAACCACATAACGTCTGCTTAAACAGACCAGATGCTATATATGGAGATTTTATGGTAGATGCTTTATGTGGCCTCCAGCAAGCTGGTTCCCCCTGTTTCGAATCTAAACCAACCATAAGCTAGCAGTTGCTGCATATTTGAAGCTAATAATTTCTTTAAAATGTAGACTTTTAAAATACTGTAGAACAACTAGATTTTCATCAAAGAGACAGCAGACTGAGCGTCTATACTGTGGCTCGTAGCCTTACTGTGAGAAATATTTTAATTGGAAAACAACAGGACAGTGAGTCATGGAACTCTTAGGAGTCTGTACTAATGTAGAAAAGACAAACACAAAGAACCAGGACGTGTGAATCACTGCGATCACAGATTAATTAACGTCATCATGTCTCAGTTTCTCTCGCAAATGTGCTTTTTGGTTTCAAAAACAGGAAGGTGTTTTCAGTGAGAAGCTTGCTAAGTTACTATATAGCTGCTCTGCTGTTGCGAAAAAAGAAACTGCACGTATGTGCTTTAAATACAATATGAATTCACCCTGATAGTGGTCTTAATATACAGTAGAAACTTGGCTCTGGAAGGATTTTTCCCTCATAACTGTAGAGTCATTATCAGCCATTACTCCTAAAGTTGTTACACACGTACTTTTCGACACATTTCCGAGTCTGCATCAAAATGGGCATTACATAGCTGGACTAAATTAGACTAAATTGCCACCTAGAAGCCTCTATTATACAAGCTGTTTGCTTGTCTACTTGACAACAATTACCAGGTGTATTTAAAGTATTGAGTTCCACTCAAACTTAGTTCCAGAGAAAAGATTTTCCTGTCATATGCCGTTATTATCAGTACTGTCCAGTCCAGTTTTCTTCACTGCACTTAAATTAGAAAACCTGTTTTGTTATACTCTACCTCCAGCATGACCACACAGATTTGTTTGACACACTGGATGATGGCTTCTGGGGTTCCAGAGATTGTCACTGCGCGTTCGGTGGAGTTGGGCAGCATGTCCCCTGCCACCTGAACTTGGGCCCCTGTGGACTAGAGCAGAGCAGGGGTCTTTGAGTTGACAGGTTTTTTAATTTTAAATATCTGTGATCATCATCATAATTACATCCATGCATATAACAAAGAAAAAAATCGAATTAAAACCCGAACGTGGTTTTACAGTATACTCACGCAGCATCATGCACTCTTAAATTATTAATAATATGAATGTATACTTCTACCTATGGACAATATGGAGACCAAACATTTTCTGAGCATGAAGAAAATGAGAAAAGTATAGTAATTATCTTATCCCCATAAAATGTTTCATGTCATACCTCTCTCATTTCTTTTATTTTGGAGCCTCCTTTTCCTATGAGGGAGCCACACTGGCTGGCTGGCACTACAAGCCTTAAGGTGACAGGGGGCTTGCTGGTTGCTGGGCTGTTGCTCATGGAATTGATTATGTCCTAGAAAATGAGACATACATGTATTGTCTGTGTGTGAACCTAGAAACCAGTGATGTGGAATGTGTTGTTAATGACTATTCATTTAGAGTAAAGCAGTTCAGGAAATGAAATGTCTGTGAAAATTAGCTAATGAGCTACAAAAAAACACATATTTCATTATGTTCTTTTGGCATTTTCGTCTTCTCTGCTTTGTGGATAAGCACTCCTCTCTGGGTTTGTAATATCATTAATGAGCATCTTTGGTCAGATCAGTTGAAGCCACAGTGCTTTAGTACAGTTGTTTATGATGATTAATACTAATCTAATAGGTCATACATGAAGTGACCGTAGTCTTTGCATATGCATGATAACGTGAAATGTATAAACTGTGCATAGTTTACACAGTATAGAAAAATAATCCTGCCATTAACTGGTAAACTTTAACGAACCTCCTCAAATTTGTAGGCAATCATGGCAAAAGCCTTGAAGATGGTATCTGTTGGCCCCGTGATGGTCACGATCCTCTCTGGACAGTTGCCCTCAGAAATATTGATTCGTGCTCCGCTCTGGGAAAAACAGAACAAGCGTTGTTGGAGTGAATGTGATAAAGAGAGACTTCCTTAAATAGATAATTAGAAGAATTTATTCACCACTAATAAACCTGAAAAAATTATTTAAAAAGTTATTTTCATACTTTTTTCCATTTCTGAACATGAAGCATTTTAACTTGCTTTGGAAAAAAGACCCACCTCTTCTCGCATCTTTTTTACCGTTTCCCCTTTCTGAAATAGATATAAACCAGTAATCAATATGACAAATAAAACTCTAACCTCTCGAGTCTTTTTCTGTACCTATTAACATATCACAAAAAATACATACCTTTCCAATTATACTTCCAACTTCCTGCAAGACAAAAAGAGAAATGAGCATAACTAATTGGAATCTGAATACATTTATAGGATTAAAACCTCCTGCTTTTGTTTCTCCTGGACGTGGTGGAAGTGAAAGTTCTGGGGCAAGCGAAGGATGCACAGCTGCGTTGTGCTGTAGGGGACCATACTTTTCATATGCATGTAATCACTCATCTTAAGCACAGAGAGGCAAGTCTGGCTGCAAGCTCCAACACCCCTTAACCTCTGCCTAGTCACTGGAAGGGTTACATCCACTCCTCTATATGTTTTCCTTTAAGTAGTTTGTGCTAGTATTAAGTATTTGTTTCTACTTTTACTTCACTATATTTAGAACAACTTGCAACAGCATAGTTATTTCTGTGCCACATGTTCCAGCATTTCTTAAAAAGGTTCAGCCAATTATTCAGCCATGATTTGTTTTATTTTGTTAAGCAAATGTGCATATCCGTCCATAAATTGCCTTTTCACTGATGTGGAAGACAGATGTGGGTCATGCTTCCAAAGTCCTCCCCCATAGCAGTTGTACGCCATCTTCTGGCAGGCTCGGGGGTCAATCTTGGCCTATTCAAACTATAACCTTTTCACCACTGTCTGGATTTCCTGCATGAGCAGCCACGTGGCGGGTAAATTCTTGGGCTGCAGACGACAGTTTGGCTCACAGAACAAGGGAGAGATACTGGCTCCAGTAACACACCAGTTGGGCCAGCTCAGTGGAGATGTGCAGTGAGGGTTTTACAACTGCTTAGCTGCCAGGAGACCTCCCTAAAGACGCAGGTACTACAACAGTGCAACTTTTCAATTACCTTCATTCAGTTTTACTGAATGTTTCCAGGTTGACACTACAGATTAGACAAAACTCAGTATAGTTGTGAGACTCGAATGAGGAGGCAACACCACACGAAAGATGTAAGACCAGGTTTTTACTGTTGATGTACTAAATTAAGGCAACCGCATAAAATGCAGGTGGTGTTTTCTGGTTATAATGTGAGTACAGTTATTTCTGTCCAACAACACAGACTGTTATGTAAAAAGAAGCTCCTTCCTAATACGTATCTTACTTTTCACACTTCCACGCGGCCAGTGTAATATTACTTAATGCCATGCTTACTTTTCCATGCATAAGGAGGCGGATGGTTAGGGTGACATTGAGACCACCCTCTGACTGGACCTTGGTGGACTCCATGCTGCAGGAGGTAAGAGCTGTCCTGGAATGGGATGTCCTTAGAAGGAGTAAAAGTAAGGTGGTATTCCAGCCAGCCGGTCACCTACTAAACCCAACATCACACAAAACACATGTTAACCTTAATATATTCACTCATTAGGCCATTATTCACATCATACGTTTGGGAATTTCAGATACTGGGTCTTTAGTTAATATACACTATGTAATATTATTGTATGAGTTCGTGACTACATGTGTTTTCCAGTTTTGCATATACACATAGGAACCTTAAAGTTCACCGCATCTCATGCCTCCTGCTGCGCGGCAATAACCCCACCAAAACATTGGCTAAAAATAAAACACTGAACTAATATACAACACAGCTAGGCATCACTTTAGGTCCCCCCACAATATTTGCTCTGTGAATGATGCATAATTGTGCAGAGATGATCTGCTGATAACCAAGTGTGATGAGATTCACATCCCCCAGGTATTTTTTGTCTCAAAGGAGCAGTTTGGTAAATACTTGAAAATTGAGAGGCTGTGGAGGCTACTACAGGAACAATGTTATGACATTGACTGAAACCCTAAACATGAACATCTCTTCCTCAGTGTTCACTTAAAGGTGCAGGACAATCCTTAGTGGCTGTTTTGTTGATTATAATGTGTTTGTATCTTTCTGAATCTACAGGATAAACAAAGAGTTTGGACTGACTTTTGGCCACATTGTTCTCTAACACTTCTGCACACAGAGAACGTGATTCAAAGTCATCAACAGATGTGATATAAGCTGCCTTCTCCTACCGTGTTTTCATTACCTGCACAAGTTTATCATTTAATTTTCATGAGATAGGGCCCCAGGGTATTCTCACCAATGTCTCAGACTAGATTGGGACTCTACCAATGTTTTTGAAAGGCTAATTGTAATTTTCGCCCAGACGCAACAGAGGATATTGTTTGTTTCTTTACCCCTGAGGGAAAAGGAAGAAAAAATCCTATTTTGTCTGTATCCACAAGCACAAACTACACCTCCCACCCCCCGCATAGCAATCTTAACTACTGAGGACTGTGGGGAGCCAGATGAGACCAGTGTCCTTAATGAATCAGTTGCTAATAAAACATTGCCACTGTTACAACAACAAAGGAGAATAACCCAATGGAAGTGAATAAACATGACACAAACGCTGCACACACGGCGAGCTGGAAACGTCAAGTGAAATAAGCCGTGAGAGTTAACTAGGAAAAAAAACTTTTAAGTTGCATCCTAAAGACAAATCATGAACAAAAATCTGCAAAAACAGGAAGAAAACGTGCTGCAAAGAAAAGAACATTGACAAAAGGAAAAGCAGAAACCAGAAGAAAACGCGCTGCAAAGAAAAGAACATTGACAAAAGGAAAAGCAGAAACCAGAAGAAAACGCGCTGCAAAGAAAAGAACATTAACAAAAGGAAAAGCAGAAACCAGAAGAAAGTAAAACACTAGTAAAATTTTACTTTTATGGAAAACACTGTGTTAGTGTATTCACACATCGTCATCTAACATGTCATATTATTTGGTTTATCAGTTATAATACTGCCAAATCATCCAAATGTCCAGTACCTTGCTTAACAGAGGTTAACAGTTTTGTCAGATCCCAGACAATTAAATCATACATGAAGTATTTTAACAAGCACTTAGTTTTTTCTCTCTGGCATTTTGCATCAGCACACCTTGTTTCTAAATGTAGTGGAGTACCAATTTAGTGCATTTGTTTCCTGGGAACATCTTTCAGATTAAAATGTAAAAATTACAAAGGAGTGTTGTGTTCAGGTTAAACATCACCTGGTTGCTAGTGTAGTCTGTTAGGACGTTTCCTCTGTGTTTCTCTATTTAACATTTAACATTATTAGTTTCTCAGCCACTAACCTTGATGCTTTGATGAAGGGAAATTAGTTGTTGGAGAGCAGAAATTGAAGGTTGACTACATTTGATACACATGCCGAGGGGCCTTTTGTTACAGCAGTTCTCTCAAGCAACCACATCTGCCCTGCCAGATCCTCCCATTTGCCCAAAAAGCAGTCTGTAAACCTGTCATCTCCAATCAGTGGTTGAGATCTCAACCCAAATTATAATCACAAGCTGACAGTCCTTTGTATTGTTCCTCTGCCCCCTGGCATTAGTTTTAAGGGCTAACATGGCTCATTGTTGTGTGTCTGTGTGTGTGTGTGTGTGTGTCTGCACAAATAGTCACGCCATTTGCCCCCCCCCCACCGCTTCTTTGACCAGAAAAGATAATGTTTGTTTTCAACATCAAGCCTTGCTACACTCATTAACAGCTAACAAGTCTTTCTAAGCAACTTGTTCGATGACATAGAGCTAATAATATTCTGTTTCACCCTGGTTTTCGCAGATATTAATGCTTCGGCTTTTAGTGAAATCAAAGTTAAAGACAATAAACGGTGTATCATTTAATGTAAATGTGTCTACAGCACAGACTCACAGGTGAACAATTCCTACAGAACCAGAAATTTAGAGACAATACGTAGCAACTGAACAACAAAGCCTGCGATTTCTGTTATGAATCTATAGTTCTAATAACTATTTAAGCAGTTAACATGACCAGACATAACATCTCATCTAATTAGAGTGATTTTTTTAACGAAATTTTGTTGTCCGCTTTCATATTTTTTTACCCATTTCCCCCCACAACGATGTCACACTTCACGCACATACAAATAATTGATAGGCAGAAGGGCCCTAGAATAAGATATTTAATATGAGAATCAGGTGACTTGACAATAAAAACATTTAACACAAATTAGTGGCATAATCTACAATTATTTAGATTGTCTTTACCTTTTGTAGCTTCAGTTGACCAACACTTCAGCTTTTAACAAAAGATAAGCAAAATGGAACTGAAATATCATATCGCCCTATCACTAAGACAAGACGCAAAGGCGGTGAGCCATTGGCCAAGACATGGAGTCATGTGGGTAATGCATCACAGGCCATGACGTCACATTTTGCGTATAACCCAAAAATACTCCCCACTTTGGACAGATGTGGCAGTGGGTTTGTCCATTGCATGGACAAATGCGCTCCTTTACATGGGCTGAAGACAAAATGGGTGCCCCGATTATGATGCCCCTCAGGGTCTCAGCAGGGTGGGTTGGAGGTGGCAACCAATCGAAAAGAGGTGCCTGGATATACTAAGTGACAGATCAGTGAAGCGTTTTAAAACGTTAAGTTTTGAAATGTTTTTAATGGCAGTTATAGTCTCAACTAATAGAATGGAGCAGGGTAAAGGGGGGCATGAGGATGTCCTAGCATTTTTAGTAATAAAAATATGTGGTTTGAGTAATTAGATTACAGTCTGTCTTAGTGACAATTTACACTCTATTTGTCCACTTGTGATCGATGAAGAAATTGCGATTAATCACAATTAATTACAAAAGAACTTTGCGATCAATTAGTAGTTTTTTTTAAATCAATTGACAGCCTTAATTTGTGCACATTTGTTTGGTTTTGTTTTGTGATCTTTTATTTCAAACATTTGCATTCACGAACATTTCCTAATATAAATAAACTTTTATATTATTTTCCAATGTGGCCAAATTACAAGAATTCTGCGACACAAAAAGTGTGAACCAAAATTAAATTTAGCAAATGTAGCCACTTTTGAACACAACCATACAATGTAGGTTAGAGGAAGAATAATAATACATCTTTACACACTCGTGTCCCTGCCTAGGTATGATATAGATATGCCACTGTGCACTAGAATTAGGAAAAATGTTTTAATTTAATTTCTTTAAATTGGTTGATGATTCACATTTTTACCTACTGATACACTGAAAGAATTCAGGCTGCTTTTGGAGATAGAGTGCTCAAAGAACTAAGTAAATGACAGTCTCTGCCTTTTGTAGCATCCATTTAAAAGCCATGTTGGCAGGAATAAGACTAGGTAAAGCTTTGAAATTCTTACTTTACCTTTTTACTTCAGAATGCAGAATAATTTCAACTGATGTCTGCCAATCCTGGTCTGAGACGCTTTATCTCTACCGAACCTAAAGAAGACAGAACCCAAAGACGTGAAATTATTAGACCAGTAGAGTTGACACAAAAACTTTCAAAGAAATGTTATTTGAATTGTAAGTCTGTTTCTCTTTGATGACCAATCTGCAAAGCCTTGCTGCAAATGTAAAATAGTCAAAATACAAATACGTAAATATGAAAGCAGGTAGAAACTGCTAAATAAATCTGTTAATACAGTTTTGCTCGGTAAGCTCATCGTTATATTCAGCTTTGTTACATGACAGGAACTGTATAAGGGAGTTCTGGGGGTGATGCACATGAACATTCAGCCAGTGGGTCTTCTGCACACAAGTCTCTTGTAGAAGTGGTTTTGCTGGTACAGTAATAATAGTTTGTGAATTTAGTACCCAGGCATACTGACAGAGGATACTTTTTTACTGAATGAGAGAAAACTGGAAATGGTGACCTATTGTTTGGACTGTAAGTGGAGTGTATACAACACATGACAAGAGGTTTTTTGTTACATGTAGAGACAGAAAATTGGAGGGTATGAAAAACATATTGCATTTCTTTCAGCTATTTAAGTCATAGCATTAGAAGTTAGGACTAATTCAATGCATGCTTCATGCACACCAGAAACACAGCCTCCATCAACCACTTATTCATTCTAAAACTTCAATTTAGAATGGATGTGTAATGGGAAGGAGCGGATCACATCGATTTTTCCCTTCATCGGAGTGTTATTACTCACCAGAATTGTACTGGGTATTGTATTTCCAGAGCATATAGGACACAGGTGCAATGTGGTCTCACAGATCAGTTTAGCCTTTCAGCCTTTGGACTTCCCTTCAGGTTGATAGCCAGCCCATACTATAGCCCAGAGCAACACAATAGAGATAACAACACAGATATGTTTTAGCAGATTTGTGTGTATGATACATGTGTTGCATGTATAGATGTAAATTTTGTGCATGGAAAACATCCCATGAGTTTTTGTTTTAACAATGTTTTAATGTCATTTTATAGGTGTTGGTTTCTTCAACACTGCAAAATTGCTTAAAAACTGTATTGAACATGGGTTGTTTCTTCTTGGTAAAACCAGTGTTTCAACTCAGGATCAATATATTGTGTAATAAACCACCAATGGCAACCCATCAATCATTGTTCATAGTGTGTACAAGCAATAGCAATAAAATGCATCTGACCAAAAAGGGATCCCAAAAATCTCCTAGGTTTTTTCTTCCAGGTCATGTGACCTGTAGCAGGCTGCCTTCAAGTGGAATGGGAAGACGAGACGTCTGGCCAATAAACCTTAACAGGTGACAAGATTAAGACATAAAATCATGGTTAATTGTGCTCACATGTTAGTGATGTTGGTAATGGATTGGTCTGAACCTGTGGTTGCTGGAAACAGCTGCCTAGGGTTCTGACACTGTAGTGAATATGTAGACTGTAAAACGAAAACAATGGCTTTACCTAAAAAGGCTGTAATGTCATGAATTCTAGCAGTATGAGAGAGTGCTGATGATAATGTTAAAACATCGTGTGGCATCTATTAGTATAGGTTAAATACAGATTGAACAAAAACATATATGACACTGTTTCATATGTAGTGGGGGCTTCCCGTAGAAGGATTAGGGCTACTGCTGTCATTACAGCAGCTAACACTGTTCAGCCTAACATCTGTAGATGCATCACAGAAAATAAGAAAATATAAGTAGAAAGTTGTCACCTCCTATTGGCTGGAAAATGAATATTTTCTCGGAAAATAATAACATTGGTAACATGGGTTTGTTTAACTACAGTAAAGGATGTCATCGGTCACCAGTGATAGTTAAGTAGAGGAATAAAGTCGTGTAATATGCAAAAGTTGAAGTGTAATAGTCTATCTTTCTATATCTATACCTTCTAAAAAAAGAGATTTTAGAAAACAAATGTTCTGTAATTATATAAGCAAGACATATCTGTTATTTGTTTTTAAGCACCATATGATTTATAATGATTAACACACACACTGAATCACTGGAGAGTTTAATTAACCTGTGGAAATCTGTCCCTGTGGCTACCTTTACCTCTCTGTAACAGATAAATATAATAATATAATTATAATGCTTTATAACTCGAAGAAGCTTCATTTAGATTTAGCTCCATTACAATGGATTTTATTTAGTTTTCCACAATTATGGTTTGAAGACCATAAAAGGCATAGATAAATGAACTGCAACTGAATAATGATCTAACTACTATTCCATGTATTAAGTTAAATTCAACATGCCTACTTACTTGGCTTCACCTGGCCAGCAGAAGGGTATTCAGATCAGATTCAGTAGATCTGTTAGAGAAGGGAACATACTGCTTTAGAGGCAGCTGAATGCTGAACATCTAAATGCACACCTTCTGCTGTCAGAGATTTTATATCATACTGCGTAAAGTGCAAATTGGAGAATTTGGTTAGAATTACTAAATGACTCCTCATTGTGTAGTGCTAATGATTCTTACATTGTGCCGATGAGATCACAGGCAGCACCCCAGGGGAAGACAGGACAGGAGAGGAAGCCCTGTGAATGACAACAACTTTTGGTTTAGTGCAGTAACAGCTCCCTCTTCTGCCCATCTGCCCATACCCCACTAAGCAGCGTGAGCATATGGGGTCATTCATTTCTAGCCACACCCAGCTGTTCCACACATACATGTAGATGTATACATGTATATGGTGATTGAGGTCCTGTGTTTGCTGCCAGTTGTCTTTCCTTTAGTAGGTGATCACTGCCCTCTGTTGGTAATTCATGTAACAAACCTTCTAGTTGAGTAACAGGAACAAATGATTACAGTACTCAAATATTTATCAATTATGCAGAACTGAAACGTGACTGCACATTAAGATTACCAAATTCAGCAGTAGGCAAATACATGGAAACCTACTGGATAATGCGGTAATCTAAATATTTTTCTGCAGCAAAACCAACTCTGTTTCCCACTTAATGGGAAACTGAATGTTGTGATATTTGGAAAACTGCTAACTCCTTGACCTTAGCTTCACATTATAAATATTGAACATTCATTAAATAATCAATATAATTTGAATATTTGCTAAAGCGTGTTGTTTAGGGTACATGAGCAGACCTCAAAGAAATGACCAAGTAGTCTGTTTTACACATAAACATTACCTGCATACACACTGTCACAATGTGCAAATGATATACATATAAGAGGGTGTGTTCACATGCCTGTCGCCAGCAAAACTTAAATAACTACAAAATACTTGCTACTTACTTAGAAAAGTTACAATGGAAAACAATGGTTATATATTTTACATATCATACGTCATGAGCAATAGACAGAAAGAGAGAGAGAGAGTGCATAACCTCACATAATCTACATTTAACACACATACAGACCCACTAATCTCATCCTCAGAAGCGTGTGGCAATCTAATCTTCACTTAGCTTAAATGCCGCACTGAAGGGTGGGTAGGGGTGTACAGGTCCCCAGAGGTGAAACTCTATTAGGAAGCAGCATGAAAGTCAATGAAAAAGACCCCCTGTGTGCTCCAGTCCCCTGACAGTATTAATGTTTAATAATATCTAAAAAGGCTTGCTCACATCACCCCCTGTGGCTTCCCTTATCCTCTCATTAAAGTTCGTATAATATATATCGTCACCTCCTCAGATTAGACCACTGACCCCGTCTGCTGAAGGACTCACCCTTCACTTACAGGACAAGGCTGCCTTTCTTTCTTCTCTCTGTCTCTCATGAAGAAAAATTATACCTTGTGTGCACAAAATCATATTCATATATTATACCAGGTACATACGTACATATAGATACTTTATTGATCGCCAAGGGGAAATTTCAGCGTTGCAGTTATAAACGCATGGATAGCGGATTCCAGATGTGGCATCCTCAGAATCGGTTTTAAAGCAGTTATTCTGCGCAGCTGGAAAAAGCAAGATGTGACCACAGCATTGATCTGAGGGCCCATAGATAGGCTTGCATCAAGTTTGAGCCCAAGGCAGGGTACACACTGTTTAGAGTGAGGGTGCTCAAATTAGACAGTGAGCACTTGGACTCAGTCAGTTTTAGGAAATTATCAGTTAACCACCCCCTCACCTCTTCAAGGCCAGGTACATCTGACAATCAACCATGTATATTTGGTAATTTAGACCACATTTTCTGAGAATTCTACCCAAAGAGAGAATATAGATGGAGAATAGGAGAGGTCTGAGCACAGAGCCCTGCGGCACTCCCCAAGGGAGTGGAAGAAATGGAGAAGAGCAGCCACCGAGCTGAACTCAAATCTTTCCAGCAAGATACAATGGTCAATTGTATCAAACAGAGAGAAGTAAGATCCAGTAAAAGGAGAAAGACAGAAGCCCCAGAATCAGAGGCCACTAGAATGTTATTTGTGACATGTAGAAGGGCTGATTCAGTACTGTGAAGGGGCCTAAAACCAGACTGAAACTCATCAGACATAGCAATTTTGTCAATGTGGTCATTGATTTGATTCTAAACATTTTTTTCAAAAGCTTTGGACAGAAAATGTATTTTCAAGATTGGTCGAAAATTACAGGCCAAATTACAGTGGTCCAGACCGTGTTTTTTCAGAATTGGTTTGACAACTATTTTTTTAAAGGATATAGGAAATACTCCAGTATTTAGACTGAAATTAAAAATATACAGGATGACAGGCCCCACAGTTGATATAATATCACACACTATCCTCGGGGGAAGAGGGTCCTCAGGAGAACCAGTGTATTTTATGGAACCAAACAGATTTTCCAAGTCATTAAGTGAGACGGAAGCAAAACTAGTAAAAGAATGGTGGTGGTGGTGGGGGGGTAACTCGACAGGACAAACAGATCCTGGATGGACGAGACTATCCCTAATGTCCTGGAATTTGTGGAGCTCATATTACTAATATTACCCATAACAGTATAGAAAAAATCCAAAATAAGCACACCACAGGAAAATAAGATAAATACAGAAAAATACACCTCAAACACATCTAAACCAGAAACAAGGACAGGTTGAGAATAGATGGAACTGTAAACAGTTGGAGCAGAGCTCTCTGTCATAATGAACTTATTGTACAGGTTTGTGGCTCAAGAGGTTTAGGACTAAAGCTGCTCTGCTGTTTGACCAGCAGGCTGTGGAGAGGATGTGAGCTGTTCTCCATGATGTTCAGCAGTTTGATGAGCTGCCTCCTCTCCACCACCTGCTTTCCAGTGGAGTCCCCTGCACAGAGCCAGCCTATCTGACCAGTGATCTATAGAGTTAAGATATGCTAAGCTAAGCATGCTAATTCTGTAGCTGGGAAAAATTAGACTGCACCTTAACTCAGAGGCACAGGTTTGACAACAAAGCTCGTTCTTGTAAATCCTTTATCACAATACATAAAACACAATGAAACTCTGCATTCAAAACATATATAAACACTTAAACAAAAGAAAGAAAAAATGTCCAGTCGTCTCATTGGGTCTGGACAAAGCACCTCATCCACATCTCATGCAATTTCTTCCCTCACTCGATAGCAAGTGAAGCATTTTATCCATAATTACACATCAGTTCTTAGACATTTTTGTGTCTCTCAAAAGGCACCTGAAAGCTGTGTCATGCATAACTTGATGTCAATGGAGAATCATGTTGCCAATTACTGTCTTCCTTTATGTTCCTTAAGAGGTGGCTTTGAATCTCTTGACATCTTATGGCATTATTTGCCAAAACTATTATTATAATCTCTGCCCCATGTGCCTCAGTGAACATCTGACCCCTTCCACCAACAAGTACTATATACTCAGTTCTTAGAGAAAACAGCACTGTATATGTATTGGTATATAGCCTCTCACATTTCTGATGAAGTTTATGTAGAACTGTACAAGTAAGGGACACATACATGAATACTGTAAATATAGGATGCATGTGTAGAGTATTAGCCTAATGTATATACAATATGTTTACAAACTTTGAGTTGCTGTATAAATACAGAGTGGGGGTTACATTATTTTGGTTACATACCTGTTCTCAAGCCTGAATTCTTGATGACAGATGCAACAGTAAATTGATTCAAGTTGGGCTGAACCCTCTGTCCAGCCTCTCTCATTGTCCACCCTCGATTTTAAGTATAACATGTTTGACTAATAAAATTCTTTAAATTGTATTCAAATTTAAAGAACATCCCAACTTCCTGGAATTTGTGTTGTATCTATAAAACCAAGAAGACAAAAACACACTGAACAGAACTGTGTTTTATTGCAATTTGAACAAACTGTCCAATATGTATTTAAAAGCCACTGAGATCAGTAGCAAATATTAATTTTGTGCCAATCATCTGTGCAGGCAAAAGACTCAGCCACACAAAGACACTAATGTGGATAAGTTATGGGGAGAAAGCTGGCAAAACTTATTGTGCATATGTGCTGGGTGAACAGTTTTTATTTAAAGCCACCACTGCAATGTCCTGTGCATAGCATTGACTTATTTATCACTATTTGGCAGAGGAAATTCTGTCAGTGGAAGGACATGCTTGAAGCCCTCTAGTTTAAAAAACAAACAAACAATTGATCCAATGCAGTGTGGAAGTGGAATGTTTCACTATTCAAGAGTGTGACTACAGAGCTGAACCCTTATTCATTTTTGAACCTTGTAATGTGATGTAATGTTTATCCAACACAGACTTTTTTTGAACCAGTTGTTGGAAAACGAAGCCAAGTTCAAGTCGATCTTTATTATGCTCTGATGAATGACAATAGAAGAACATGGTTAAACGAATGAGGCCTGAGTTAAAAGTGCAGTGTTTGTTTAAATTGATTTACTGTAATTAACCTAATTTTTTAAATCATATTTCTATTTTTCTACATGGATTCAAAAAATCAAATCTCTACACTAGTAGATCATGTCATATGCTTTATGTGAGTGTGAGAACGGTTGCAATCTATAGACTGTGCATATAAAATGTATTAATTCAATCTTATAGAGGAAGAAAAGCAGATGGGCCCTTCTGGAATAAAATATTTTCTCCTTTAAAATTCTAAATAATAATAGTAATATAATGGTACTTTGAACATTGCATTTTGTTAAACAGTGGTGCAGAATTTAACATAAAACTGATGTCTATGTAGTCGAGAATACATTTAGAATGGATCTGATGATTTGCATTGTAAAATGCTTTCCAATAAAGAGAGGCATAGGAAATTTTAACAACACAAATACAGTCTTTCACATGTAAGCCCGCACGCACACACACACACACACACACACACCAAAATGACCACAAATGTACAAGAGAGCATGCAGACATACACTGATACATTCTCAAGGGCACACACAATCACGCTGTGCGAGCAGGCAGAAAAGTCAGAGGAAATGCTTATGCCTACAAACGCATTCAGGAGGGGCTGCACAGCACTTAAGTGGTCACTTTCACACACAAAGGCCAATCACAGGAGCTTAGCTGGACCCATTAAGCTTTTAGCAAACGCTGCTGTGCTGAAATGTCTCGTTTGGTTAACCCTGTGTGCTGCAGAGAGGAATGTAGTTCCATCACTCAAGTCTGAGTTGTGACAAATGGTTTGCTTTGAAGTCATTGTGAGTAAGATGACTAGGCCTTGTCATTTGTGAGGAGGGATTAGTCATGCTATGTTTATTGTAGAGTGAGCATCAGCCTTCTTGACTGCTGCGTTATAGGGATTTTTGCTTCAGAGGTGTTTTTGCCAAACACTGACACTGTAACACGAAAACCTCAGCATCAAGTGAACTGTTATTACACAGTAGTAGATTTGCATTATGCTTTCATCGAGTTTTTTTAAACTCTTAGGCGTGTCACATCATCAGGTTTATAGAGTTGCTGTTGTGCAGCTTTAACCCTGTGAACAACAGATGTCGCTAAATTATAAATGAAAAATTGGCTGTGATGTGTGTATGTGCTTGTGTCCCCTCTTCAGTAGTCATAGTCATCTTTTACATATCCTTTCTTTGACCCCTTCTCTCTGTGTGTGTGTGCATGTCTGCAAGGCCATGTCTTCTTTCTGTGTGTGTTGCATGCCTGCATGAGTTGCAGGGAAGGGGGCAAAAAGCAATTGTCGAGGTTTCAACTGGAGAAGCAATTGCCAGTTATATATCTTTAGCCTGGACATTTATGCCTATAGAAGCTCACCCTTCTGCCCGCTCATCACAGCTACTGCTTGGTGGAGAACTATAAGGTCTGCTGATGCTGTGTGCTTGTGTTGATAAGACAAGACCCAGTGCATGGACCTATTGTATAGAGCATTTATTGCACACCACTTTTAATTGGTATGTTTATTGGCATGCTCAGTACAGCATCACCAAATGTGGAATAAAACGTTGACAGTTTATGTTTATCAATGTAATGTAACATAAACGAGATGCTTGATTTTGCAGTTGTATGGAATTTCTTAGATGCCTTTCAAAATATAAAGCTACTAATACCAACTCATATTTAAATGCACAGGTAAGCCTCCTTTAGTATATGGGACAGCAATAGTATGTGGTGCATTGCATGTTTGTAAAATGTGGAGCAGTTGTACCACCTCAGAATTGGATATTTCAGACTGATCAAGCTTAAAAAACGGCCAATTCTGATTTCCAGCAAAATTAGAGTAATCTTTTCTTCAAATACTCTGCATTTGAAGTGGAGGCTGGAGGTGTTTTATGTATTTATTTGTTGTTAAGAAAGTGCAAACTCTATACAGACACATACTTTATTATTCCTTTCCTGCAAGGTTATCCTTGGTTCCTTCAATATCCTTGTCTATTATCCATAGTCTTTCAGTCTTGTTTGAAATGCAAACAGTAATTTTGCTTGCACTTTATTATAATATGCATCCTGACCTACAGCCACCCACCCATTCATCATGACATGAAGGTGGTAGAGCCAATCCTAGCTATTATAGAGTGAGAGGCAGGGTAAAACGTGAACAGGTCATCAGTCTGTCACAGTGCTGACACTTATCCACTCATACTTACTTCTAGAAATACACCTAAATCATGGCTAAGCAAGACCCAGAACATCAGCCTTGACCAGTGGAGCAAGTGCAACAGCTTCATAAACAAGGAGCAGAAATCTTCATTGCTCACCACACACTCATGCACGGTGTGAACAATAATGCTTGTAAACAGTGGACAGAAGAAATTCCCTCAATGCTTTCCTAACATCAGTTTACAAGGAGCAGTAGAAAGTGAGGTCTCCCCGACCAGGACCTTTCGCAGTTCCTTATTGACTCCAACCAGACAGTTATACCAAGTATGAAAATATATCCTTCAAAGTAGTGCTGGGCTCCCAAAATTCTTTATTACAGTTTTCCTAAAATTTGCAGGTTTCCCTGTATTTTGTTTCCCATGCATGATTCGATGTTAATCATACTTTCCACTGCCAGATGCTAACAGAAGTAATTTCACGTTACACTGTAAAATCCCATTAGTTGTCATTACTTAAAAAAAGCATGCAAACCGGTTGCACTTAAGAAAACAAGTAAAGAGAACTAAGTATTTTTAGTTGTGCTAACTAGTGGTTCCTTTGTAGAGTACACTTAGATGTTAGTTGAAGCAACAAAAACAATCAAGTAGTGTGTACTTGATAACTTACTTTAGATGTACTCTTGACTACTCAGCATTACTATTTCAATCTACTAAATAATTTACTCTGTTTAGTCCACATGACATACTTATAAAAGTTGGCCTGACTTAGCATTTCTATGTTACATTTACTTGAACAGCAATCTGACTTACTT
>JAUMHF010000013.1:17613657-17634998 GCA_032359275.1 Microctenopoma steveboyesi
GATAAGTGCATATTGTTGATAACTTAGTAAAGTTAACTCATTTATGTTATGTTAGGGTAGCTATTGGATTTTACAGTTTAGCTTTCCTATAGAACACTTTGCTTTTAATAAACTAACTCAACAGCCTTAATGTTATTTTCTCTCTTTATTTTACTTGGCAGAAGCTTTTATCCAAAGCGACTTACAGGGAGCTAGCGTTGTGTGTCTGGCTCAAGGACTCACCTGGTAGGTGATGGACTAGGAGTCAGACGGGGTTTCAAACCTGCGACCTTCTACATCCCAGTCTGACACTTAACCCATTGAGCTACCAGGCCACGTAATCACCTGACGACTTGTCATTTCTGAGTCTACATTATCATGCTTTTATAATTTGTGTGCATGCCGTCATCAGAGGACCGAGAAGGCACATCCGAAAATATTTTGAAAAGCAACTAAGATATCTGTTCATGGTGGTGTACAAAATCTGTTATTTTGTTATAAAATCAACACCAGAGATGGAGCATTGCTGGAGCATGCTTTCCGTTTTGCCCGAGGATGTGGAGGGGGCCAATCTAGGTTTCATACAAACAGTTGTTTGGTCCACATCCGAGCTTTTTAAACCAAAGTATCTCCAAACAACAGACGAGCAAAAGTCCTTCTGTGTCACCATGTTTAACTTGGTCTGGTACAGCTTCTCTGTCCATTTTCTCTGCATTAATGCAGGTATTCTGTGACATGAGAGTTTGGCTGTGTAACAGGGAAAAAGGTCCCACCAGTTTCTACACTCCAAATGTTGATTAGGCTGTTTTAAACTGCTCTAAGAAAAACCCATATCAAACAAAAATAAAAAACGTTTTTCAAGCAGGAATGATCCACAAGAACTGGATGAACATCAAGTCAGTGTGACCTTAACCTTTGACCAGCAAAATCTAATCGGTCCCCACAGAGTCCAAGTTGACAGTCATGTCAAGTTTGAAGTAATCCCCACCCCCAAGTGTTCCTTTGATTTTGCTCTCCCAAGAATTGGCCCAGCGGACAACCCAAAAACATGATGCCTCAGTCTGTCAACATTCAAGTGTAATCCAAGGGGGAGGACAACCCACTGGTGACCACCAATCACCAACTTGAGGACACCACAGGGTTTATAAACCTGCCACTCACACCAGTCAGTCAGACTTTAAAAAAAGCCCTCTGGAATGGAAGCGTGATTCAGGGTGGATTAACCTTTTTGAGATAAGTCAAAATACATTTAATAAAAAAGAGTTCAGATCGTCTTTATTGCTAATTGCTTTCTGTATTGCAGTTTATTCCAATTTAACTGAATACTGTGCAATTACAATTATTTTAAACATTAAATTTTTATACAAATTATTGACATTGATTATTGATTCTTTGGTGTCCCTGTAGCAATATAATATTACCATACAAAGATATTGTGATAACTATGCTATATCGATCTTTGTCCCTTACCCCTCCTAGATAGTGTAGGAGAAAACTAACAATATCTTCCAATGTAGGAGCATGAATACATTCAATCCTGTAACTATATCTCATCCTATTGTTTATATATTTATTCCTTTCTTTCTTGTACAGAGTTTAATGTACTGTAAAATAGTAATATCTACACTGTGGATGGTTAATCCTCAGAGATGTGAAAACGTGATTTGAATGTCCACACATCGTCCCAGTATAAAATGCACAAGAAGCAAATGCAGAGATAAATATATGAGCAAATTGAGGCCTGTCAGGATAATTTTATGGGCTGTTACGTTGCTGTTGTCTGATAAATTACATTTCACACTGGTTATTCAAATCAGTTCATCTTTTGTGACATCTGCGTGAATGAGCACTGACACACAGCTTTGAATACTAATCGAACATCTCTCAGAAAGGATGCAATTATTATATTTGTATTCCTCTAACATACTGACACCTCCTAATAATCAGCTCTATACAAACAGGTCAAAGACAGTTACCCACGTTTTCGGAGGATACGTTGTTACCTAGTGTGAAATATGGCTTAGATGACCAACATGAAGGACGTACTGTATATTATCATTCATGGTACTTGAGGAGCCACAGTCTACTTAACGTTCTCTGTGTTGGCTACTGTAACCTGGGGGGGGGGTCTCCCACAGCAAGCTGTACAAAGGAATTTGGTCTTGCCGGTTACAGTATGCAGCTTATTAGTTTGCAGTTTTACTACTAATTTCTGCCTGGAAAGTCAGTTTTATGAGCACATATTTGATAATAAAATGTGTTCCTTTTCTCTATTAACTGCAATTGCTCTTATTTTGTGTTTTTTATACAAATAATTGCTAATAATTACAAAGTTTAGGAGCGAGATTTTATTGCATCCAATTAAGACTGGAGTGTAAATCATTAAAACATTATCATCAGTGCCTATGAGTAATATATTTCATGGCTTAGAAGATATAAAATCATGTCATCCACTAATGTCCAGCCAAACTATTCATTTCTCAGTTTCATCTCTGATATCTATTAAGCTGTTCTATGTTTCCCAGTTCTATATAAATACACAGTCAGCCAGATATGTTTCATGCATCATGAGACATCATGCTCCCTTATGTGCATGGAAATTGCACAGCTGCTTTTCCCCTTACTGGTACAATTTTTCTGCAGATGAAAAGTGCCAGCTTTAATAAATCAGATAAATTACCAGTTGCAAACTGTTGACCAGTCATTTTTTCTGACAGGTTGTATTACCTGATTTTCTCTTTTCTATAAAGACATACTGCAAGTGGAGCCTGATTGCTCCCCAAGGTGGTGAGTTACAGATTTAACGATGTTGAACTAAGTCAGCTTTCTTCGTTCTCAAGTGGGTTTTCTGATGGTGGAGCCAGCTGCTCCCTCTTATTCTAGACACAAAACAGCACACAAAGGAGCAATTATATTAGAATAGTTACGTTAATGGCTATGATTACAGCTTCATATACAATTAGAGCATGACTTATTGCACTAGTTACAGAAAGTTATTCACCTTTGAATATGTGTCTGCTCAGACTGTATGCGATGCAACATGTGGGCATGTACCAGACAGGGAGATCGGGTGATCATTTCAAGTGTTAAAAGTATAGTGTTCATTGTATTTTTCAGTCAAATATAACAGAACTCAAACTACCACTTCTCCCACTGTCGTTGGCAGACACTGTATAGCATTTCTTTAATACTTTAAAGATGTAAACAAAAGTCCAGACCTTTGAAACATACAATTTCAACAGATTTCCTAGCATTATTTTGTTGTTTTAGCTGTAAAGGTGTCATTAAACCTGCTGTCAGTGTGGGCCTGTGTCCCCTTTTCAGGAGTATTACTTCTTTCAACATCTGACAGTTGCTTTGGTGAATTTATGCTGTAAACGCCATAACCGGGAGTAATAGCAGACAACAACAAACAACAGAATTGAAATTTAACACATTATTACTGAATAGAGAAACATTTTGAAGGTTCAGTATGAACTAGTCTGAACTATAACGCGACAGCAACAAGGGAGTGAATGCGAGCAACTTACTTTTGTTTTCCTAAAGCAGCTGGGAACGCATGATTTGTGTTATGTAATGAAACGAATATCACTAAAAATAGTAGAAATCTCTGATTCAGAAACAGACAGATTTTTGCTGTTATCACAAACGGTGAAAGAGTTACTGTGATTTTAAAATGCTGAAGAGGATCAGTTTTAAAAGGTTAAACCACTGATCTGTTTTTAGACATTTGTTAAAACATTCACTAAAACGTGAAAAGTTTAGGAAATGTGCAGAACTGGATTGTGATATAACATATAACATTCAATATTTAGTTTTATAGCTGCCTTTAGAGCACATAATTTCCCATGAACCTCTTTTATTCACAGGCTAAACTGGCAGAAGTCCATGTGTGAGTTGACCGGTGGCAGACAGGTTACGTATGTCTGAAATAACAGCAAGAGAGGTGCAGAGGTGTACGGTTAGCGTGAGGTGCTGGGATTTATGAATGTGGATGAAACCATATTACAATGGCCCATACCCACCCCGCTGCTGTCAGCAGCTTCTGGGGCGCGACCCAGCATTTAACAGCAGGGAGTTTGAAACCAAATTTTGCTGTTTACACTCGCTTACACTTTTGATGAATGCAAGATGATTTTGGAATCTTTATCCTTGTTGCTACTATGGAACGTTATATATAATTTGTGATGTTGGTTCAGGATGTGGAGCAGTCGCCTTTCAATCAGAAGATTGGTGGTTTGATTCTCCACCTCCTTCAGTCATATGTCGACGTGTACTAGGGCAAGACACTGAACCCCAAGTTGCCCCTGGTGTCTCAGGTCAGCTGCATAGCAGCACTGCCATCGGTGTGTGTGTGTGTGTGTGTGCTTGTGTGTGTGAATGAGAAGCAGTGTAAAGCGCTTTGAGTACCAGTCTAGGTAGAAAAGCGCTATATAAGTGCAGACCATTTACCATTTACCATTTGCCAGTACAAACTGTGAAATGGTGTGGAACCACTAGCCAGTGGAGCTTTTTATTTCATTTCAACACCCTAAAAGTAAATATTACAGTCCATTAATATGAATCATTAGATACATAGAATTGCACATTTCTGACATTGGACATATCATTGGACATAAAATTAGAGGTTCAGATGGCTTTGGTCCAGGTTTAGTAGCAATTAAAACCAATAAATTGCACAGTAGGTGGTGGCATCTGTTACACTGACAGTCAACAATGACGATAAAACTATAGGAGAGAAAGAAGGTAACTGTGAATTTAAAAGCTCAGATAAAAACCAAGTAAGTTGTAATGTTGTCATCTCAAAATAGTTTTTCCAATAGCAAATAGACTTATTTAGTTCTTTGATGCCATTTCAATTTCCATTAAAGAGGCATTTTTTTAATGTTCTTTCCCAAGAATATTTGGCCCAAATGAATATTATGCTATACTGTTTTATACTTTAAAACACTAGCTGGCCTTCTGTTCATCTTGACATTTTTTAGTGGGAGAAATACACAGGCCCACTGATCAATGGGCCTGCAGCATTGTAAGATGTATTTGACTGCAGTGGTTCTCTGATGTACTGTACATGCAAATGAACGGAGCTACACATCAAAGATTAAATTGTCCAGATTCCCTGACCCTTCTTCCTGTTCACTGGTGCAACAAATGGATACTAGAAGGGTTAATACGCTCACCCAGTTTGTGGACACCTCAGTGTTTCACTATCAGCATGCTTACATTCATGTGGAGGTCCGTGTCTGTGCGTATCTTATATGTATACATCTGTGTGCGTGTGTGTGTCAGGGAAAGGCTAATATCCTGTCTTGTTAAGCAGCATTTGACACCTTCACACCTTCTTTACATGATACTGAAACTCTTTGATGTTCCAGTCTTTAACCACTTAATCCTTAAGGGTGAACTTCATCTGAATGTTGTTTTTTTTTAGTTCTCTAGCGTGTACACACACGCACGTGTATCTCAATGGCCTCCGTATGCCTGTATAGAATCCCTTTTAAAAATAAATGTACCAACATTATCTCTGCATTTACTAGGTTTGCATGTGAAAAGCAGGATGTTTGTGCATGGTGAACTGATTGTGGGGGGTAATCATGATGTCATTCCCGCCTCCTCCTGCAGCACTCAGAAAGAGAATTAGCCAGTGGATCAAGTTCCTTCAAATCTGGTTGTGTGGGGATCACACAGAGCTGGTTAAATAATCTGCTTCCATGTTTGATTCGCCTGCAGGGATTCAGATCGTTGCTCAGCCCACGAGGAGCTGTGCAAAACGTGAAACATTCAGACTGATGTTCTTATTGTTCTCCGCTTAGTGTCACAGTGTGAAAACACAGGTGACACATGTTGTCGACATCTTTACTAATTTAAAGTGTATATTGATATCCAAGAAAAGCTTTGAACAAGAGGACAATGCTGTCTCAGTTATCGTCATTGTTTACTGCTGAGCTGAAATCTGAAACCGATGGCATATATCAAGTAGGCATGCAAAATATGATGTTGGACTAATAGGATTTTTTGTTTCATTTATTTTCAGAGCGTGCCCTTTTCATCACGCTTGCTCTCCTCGTCACACTCACTACCTAAGACACCAAATTCATCCCGGCAGCAGGGTCCCGGGAAAATGTTTTCTCAAGCTCCTGAAGTGCTCGCCTCATTTTCTACATCTGCTTAAGCTCACTTGGCAGCATTCTTGCTGACTTAGCAGCCTCTTCTGCAGAAGCTTTGGAGCTGCACAAAAAAAGTAAAAAATAAAACAATAAAGACAGCACCGAGGAAAAGTGTGTCAGGGAAACAGAAAGCACTGCTCTACAGTTTATTCTTCCCAGAAATAGAAGGATGAGACAGTGAGGAAGGAATGAACGTGGAGAAATATGAAACTATTCACTTTTCAAAGTTTACATAACATTTAGGAGACATGTAGGAAAGTAGTGTCTGATAACCCCCCCGACACAACAGGAAATGAGAGATCTATATCTTTATGTAGTAAGTAATCTCACAGCATAAATTATAGTTTGTGATAATTGTTTGTGTTTGCAGGCCTTATACACACTTCCAGGCAAGGTTGAAAATATAATTAAAGTTTAAAAGAGAAAACAAAGGTACTAGTGATGTTCCTCATTTTTCTAGTCAGTAAATCCAATGAAAAGATAAAAAACAGTGTAACAGTGTGATTTCTTATTACACTGAGCCATAGAGCTCAATTGATCTTTCTAATCTCCTAAAACACATCTGTGAACACATTGGAGCTTCCTTCATTGTGATGAACGCACATTAGTTTATTTTGAGTCTGTTCCACACACACCCTTCTGGTGACAGGAATACTCATTAGTGCAGCAAAGCTATGGCTCAGTATAGTAGTTCCCCACAAATACAGTAATTATGCCTGCTGTTTGTCAGAAACCACAGTATCCACTTTCCCAGTTGTAAATGGAACAATTTGCTCATAAATTCTCTATATTCACGACCTGCATTCTATCATTGTACATGTCCACAACATCAGCTGAATGACTAGGTGAGCGTCTGCTGTGTCTGTTCAAGCCACAGCCTCCAGCTGGGGCCAATCTGTTAGTCAGGTGTGACTCCATGGTAGCAGCCATGGCCTCGCCAGCAAGCTGAGAGGACTTCCACACAAAGCCCAGAAACACGCAGGAACAGCCGACGCTGCTGCACAACCATAGTGCACGACAGATACACAACAGCGTTGCTGTGTTGTTAACTAAATGGAAATGTTTCTGTAAGTAAGAAATGATAATAAACGGAAACCTAAACATTTTAGGGGGTTTATACAGAAATTAGAATAAACATCATCTCAAAAAAGATGATGATGATGTTTATCCAATAGCAACTGGATTTGTTAAGAGTTGCTATTGGATAAACCTTTTTTGAGACAACCATGACCTGGATGACTGAGAACCTTCACAGATAGAATAAACATTGCAGTAAATGAACTGCCACTGCAATGAGGCAGATAAAAGGCCATCAAAACTGTGAAATAATACAAAGAAAAACAGGAATTTACATCTGTAAACTACATTTTTGGTGGTCAAGCCAGAATAAATGATACAATTTTACAATTTGTCAGCAAGAGTGTGCTGTTGCAGATTGGAAGGATTGATTGATTGATTGATTCCCTCTGTTTTCAGTGACGTGCTCGCTGGCTACTGCTAGCCACTGCTAGCCCCCTCTATACTAAAAGTTAAGAGAGGACCCTATGCTGGGTGGATTATGTCTAAATAAAGCCTCGGCAGTGTATGAATGACTGTGTTACTGATCCCTTCTGCTTCTCAGACAACAGGTTTTTCCTTCTGCAAGCTGTCACTGGCTTTCCACTCTTTCAAATGAAGAATAAAAGAGAGGGAGAAATCGAGACTGTATGAAGGAGAGAGGAGAGTTGACGTTCATCACTCGAGTGCCGTGGCTTAGCCTAAGAGGCTTGAATAATCAGTATGTTAAGCTGTCAGGGTGTGCGCTCGCACCTACCACGCGCTTACCAACTCCTGGGTGCTTTTTAATCAAGCCAAAATGCTGAGAGGCAGTGGTGAGTGCCAAGAGCCCCGGCTAAGAGATGAGCTTTAGAATATCTGTTACACTTTCTCCTGACATCACCAGACGAGCGTTTTCACTGTAAGCTGCAGACATACGTGTTTTTTATTTCTCTTGAGAGCACTGTGAATTTTCTCCACAACTATTTATGTTGTGTATTAAATTATATGCAGTAAATTATCTCATACATTCTACAAACTAATTCCATGTTCACTGCAACTAATGATGAATCTATCAATCATTTTGAAAAATGGAATGATTATTAATTTTAGTAACTTTTTGATTAGTTGAGAATTTCTTTGGTTAACTCAAACACCAAATATCAAAATCAACTTCTGCCAGATAAGTTTGTGCATTTATGTTATTATGAAATCTATAAAGGTAAGAAATCATTTTAAAGCTGAACATTTCTTCTATGATATTATTCATCCCAAACATTAAGTTTTATGCATGGTAGGTGTTTACTGTACTCTGCCATTGCGAGGGGTGGGGGTCACACTCACACGTATGAACATTTTTAATGACATAATGTCAACATGAAACTAACACTGAAACTCTCTGAATTCTTTGAACAGGTCACAAGTCTGCATGTGTTTTTTTTATGCTTAGCACCAAGGTGTTTGTCTAAAACCCCTCACACAACATTTACAAGGTTTGGGTTATTTCTTCCCTGATCATCCGTCTCAAGTGTAAAATATCTATAAACAACTAGTTTTTTTGCCTGCACCATCCTGTATGTTCTCCTCTTAACATGTACGATCATTTGCTGAGTTCTCCAGTGCTGGGAAAACAAATCACAATCACTATGTCAGCTACTGTTGGGTTCCACAGAAAACAAGTCTCGTGGACTTCTTCGACTCTTCATCCAGTACCAACAGGTCAAAATGCATGTTGACCCACAATTTAGATTTAATAATGTTATCTATATTTATATCTTTAGTTGGAGATGTTGGAGAGCTCAGCTGGGGGTTAAGAACAATATTATTGAGTACAGCAGACCATTTAGCATTAAGCATGTTAGCAATAATGCTACCTGGATGAATGTACTATACATGTATGATACACATCTAATCCGGCCTGCAGACAAGCTTTTCAAACATTGTTTCAGACAGGATGGATTTTCTGCAGGTATGAATGGTGACTGGAAATTTTAAGTCAGTGGGCGGGTGCAGGATTTAAAATACAGTTCCATGCAGACCTTTGAATACTTAACTGTATTACATATCGGTGACACAAATAAGGTGTGCATTACACTTCTGTCTCACAAATGGGGTTACAGAATGTGACAGCAGTATCTAGTCTAAATATTCACATGGAAATATTTCAAATAAAAGATTGTTGGTATAAAATATTATTTAGGTCAGATAGGGTGTGGAAAAAGTGTTGAAAGAAAAACCCAATGACAAAATCATAGCATGAAACCCATGCCAGCGAAGGTCAAGGCTGATATTCTCTATCTGCTTAAGCATTTCCTGAAACCTTTTTTTCCCACTGTGCTTACTAAATGTCAAACTGTCGGTTTCCTGTGATTTTTTGTGTTGCCGTGAAATATCTCAGACAATTTCAGTCCTTTTCCATTATCACGATGTTTAAATGTGCTGTTCTGAGAGAATTCATGGAAAACTGTCACAGCTCTCCTATTGTTTTAACCACAGAAATAACTGAACCTATCTGGTCTATAAATGAAGAAAATTAATAAAAAACAATATAAATGAAACACATGGGAACCATAAAGTTAGGTGTGTTGACATCTAAAATGCATTTAGCAAAAAACAGTAGAGCATGGAAGAAAACATGGGCCGTAATATAGCAACCTGCAGCTGAGCTTGTAACCTCTGATTTAGCTCTGTTGCTTCTAATTTAGTTCCACTATACAAATTGTCAGATGGGAGCTCAGCCAGAGTCATAAATTTGAGCTCTAATCTAATAAAACATAACAACACAAGGCTAATTCTGCCACAGCACTCCTCCATGGCTATGTGCACAGTCCTTTTGATCACTACAGCTCTGTTAACTCTAAGCCAACAATAATATTTTCTTGTCACTTCACCACTTGAGCTGTTTCTCCAAACCCTGCTGTATTATCAAGTATAAAAATAGCACTAGCACAGGGGGCAGAGGGGCTGCCTATTTATGACCACACTTCACCACCCAGAGAGATGCTAGGAAAGCAGCAAGGGAAGCTAAAGCTCTGTTCCTGCTCCACCTTTTCCGTCTTATCCCTCAGCCTTAGCCATTTGTTTCTCTTCCAGGTTTCAATTCTCTCTAATAGATCTCAACCCTTCGCCAACTCAAATTACATCAGCCAATGGTTTTGCACGGTGGAAAAAAAAGCCCTCTGTTTTCAGAGATCATAACTCTCTCAAATGGATTCAATTTTCCAAAGGTGCCATGTTCAATTTCAGCCCCTGGCAATACCTCACAGCCCCGACCCTCTATTATGAATTATGACGCAGGATATATTGTTTTTTAAGTTTACAGCTCAGCTCAGTGACAGAGACCTGCTTACCTATCAAGTGTGTGCGAAAGAAGAAGCATAGGGTAGAAAACGACAAAGGCTGCAGGACTGCCCAGCGGCTTGTTTTCACAGTTGTGTCAGTATGTCAGTGTCTGATCAACTACTATGAGTTTAATTCTGGTGCCTGATTTCACTTGTACCCACGGGCTGAATCAAACACATCACAACAGTATCTGACTTTAGAATTAAAAACTACAAACCATATTTTTACACAAGATGCTGCAAAAGTAATTTATTTTACAAATGTACAAAGAAAAAATATGTTTTATATAAAAACAGACATTTCGTCAGATAAAGGTTTAAGATAATTAATCATTCACAGATGTTTTTTTCACATCTCTTAAAGTACAACTCCTTCTTGGTGATTGGCTTATTGGTCAGAGGGAAAGCTGACCTATGCACTTCATGCTCCACCTACTTTCAACACACACTAATAGGACGTCCGACTTATGAAATACACAAAATACACTGAACAACTGTGACGTTTTACCACTGAACATTTAGCTTGCTGTAGATCAGATCACCCATCAGACAGTGGATCGGGGAATATGTGTACACACTATACAGTAACATGGTTATCTATATGTATACATGCAGTATGTGAGTAATCTGATCTCTACTCTAACGTAAATCACAGATTTGAGCTGTATAGGAATGCTCTTTTCATTCAGTTATTTTCCATGTAACTTTTCGTCCTGCACTTGCTCTCTTGTAAAATGCAGAGTAGAAATCTAACAGGAGAAATTGTGTTTCCATGATTCTTATCCCAATTACAAAAACCAGGCATCATGTTTAGATTACAATACAGACAAATGCTTTCTCAAGAAAGTTGTCTGTAACCAGGTTACTTTCATTACCTGGAGGATGAAATTTGAATTAACATTTGCCTCAGTTTTACTATTGGGAGTAAAAAAAAAAGTAGATACAAGTAAAGATGGAAAACAGCTCAACTACAACAACTGGCAGAATTAATTGTGTGAAAAGTGAGAAGTTTTGAATAAGTATGAATGTTTAACTCCTAATACTAATCAAATATATTGGGTATATGTAAATTAGACGACATTAGGTCTCAATAGAAAGTCAAACTGAACCCCCAAACTACACAAAAAGAAAATCGTTCTTGTACATTAGACTTGTTCTGGCAAGTAAAGATGTAGAATAAACGTATTTAAAATCTCACTTAATTCACACACAGCATGTAAGTGAGAATAAGTTATTCTGTTTCGACTCCAGCAGCTCTAGTTCGTTTAGTCGGTACCCAGCAGACCAAACAGTCACTTCTCTCCAGCCCTCTCTGTCTCTGTCCGTTTACACTTCATCACTGTGCAGCATCTACCAAGCCAGCAGCCAGTCAGTGTCCGTGGCGTTTCACACTGAGCCTGTCCCTTTCCAGGCAACTCCCAGCACACACTGTGCCCTGAGCCAGGCCAGCGGGAGATCCGGAAAGGCTCGAATGGGCCAAGGCACAAAGGGCCAGCTGCTTGCAGAGCATTGGCTTTACATAGAAGGAAGTGGGGCTTACTGAATATACTGGATACATGCGATCCATCTTTTTTATAGTGCAGTTATTACAAATGAAAAATTAGTGGAGAGAAACCAGAACACAGAACACAACCAGAATTTTTGAGGCATTTGTAGTGAATACATATTTATATAGATTTACTTAGGGTACACCAGTATGAGCAAGTATTCAGTATGTTTTTAATTAGTCTTTTCCAACTGACATTGTTAAAAACACAAACCTCTGTCCACTCATTTTATTTGCTGTCACTTCACTTGTGTGTTTTCTTCGAATCAATTCCCAAAACCTTGTGCCCTAAACAGATATGTGGAGCATTATGTGATGTGAAAGTGTAAAACTGGTCTGACATGATGAGCCGCACTCATTGTCTGCATTAACAGAGCGCGGCTCAACTTAAGCTTAAAGCAGTGGCTTATGAAGGCATGCAAGTGCACAAACAGGAGCGTGCAAACACATCACTGAGGCTCATAAATATCTCATTCTACAAGGGATTTCACATATGCATTCTTATGAGAGTCTTACAGTGAACGAGTTGATGTGCAGTAAGTGCATTAATTTTAGCCGCATAAGAGCTGCTGGGCTGATGTGGCGAGGGGAAGAAATTATGTGAAAAACAGCAAATAGAAATCTTCCTAGATTCTTTTCTCTGCTGTTCCTTCCAATCCTGAACTGAACCTGGTCTGTGATACTTAAAGCAATTAAAGGTTTGTGACAGGAAGCAGTACCAGTTGCATGAATGATTGAATAGAACTTTTCAGTGATGTGTGAGAGATGCTTTTCTCACTTAAAATTAATTGAAATACTTTATTAATTTAGTGTGGACTCAGTTAAAAGGCCTCCTGTTGGCACACTTTGCAGATTAAACTAATGAACCTGATTATCTGAATTGATATGATGAACAGTTGTGTCTTTTCTTCAGCATTTGGCCCAAAGCCAGCTCATAACAGTGCAGACAAACACCTGCATGTTTCTTCAAGAAGTAGAGAAATCCAATTTACACATCTTAATAAACTAATCAATTGTGACACAAATGCTGAATACAGCACGATAAACTTCCCGTCACCAGCGCACATGTTCTAATGCTCCAAAAAAATCATTAATATGCGAAGACGTTCAGAGTCAGTTTAAAAGTGTTAGGGATTTGAGCTTTTTCATTTTGTTGTTCCACACAAACCACCACAATAAAAGACTTTCGGTGGAAGCTGATCTCCCTCGAGGCCTCTCTGTTGGGAAGACCCCTGTTCCCAAAAGGCTCTGTCACAGATGCTCTTTTTGTCTAAATTAGAAAATGATTATCACAGAAAGGAAGGTCAAACTATTTGCTGGAGAAAGCGTTTTTTTGGTTAGTTGAAAGTCACAGACTAAATATGCCTGCATTATGAAAACATTTCCACAGGATATAAACATGCAAATGAAGTTTAATTAATTAATAAGGCAGGAGATCTTGTTATTTAGTTATTTGGTGGTTTCAAATTTGATAACACACAATACAAATCTCTTCTAACTTTGGTGATGATGTGGATCATTTTGATGGACTGAAACGTAAAACCACACGGACCAAAATTTAATTAAAAAGTGAAACTCCCCAAAGGAACAAAATACCACATGAGGAGAAGCATTGCCTCAGCAGTAAGACGTACTTGTAAGATCCAGTTTTGATGGAGGCTTTAAAAACTCCAGGCTGGCATTATTGATGTCTAAAGCACTTTAGCATTCTCTCTGTCTCCCATCACAAATGCACACCTGCATGCGCACACATGTACCAACACACAATTGACTTCCCCTTCCTGGTAGAGTACAGGATGTGTGGCTGGAGCTTTTTTTCTCCACTGCTGTTGCCAGGAATGCTTTATGGGCCATGTTAATATTGGACCTCTACTGCTGAAAAGATTGCTCGATTCAATCAAGCAAGTCACTGCCTTGTAAAGTCATTACACTTTGTGCAATGTCATGCGTTCTGCAGCCTCTGGACAGTCCTGTGGTCTGTCCAGGCATTAGGGAAGTGGCCTAGCATAAGCACGTGTGCCTGACACGTCAGCACCTATAAATAGCCGTCACCAACTAACAAAAACACTTTTCTGAAATCAATTAGAGATGCACTTTTCATAAACAACATACAGCATGTTGTCCTTGTCAACTTGTGCCCCTGGCAGACTTAAAGATACGAGCCTCAATTCTGTTTTCCACCAAATTTGCAAATTTGCATTGCGTTAGCCGCGGGGTATGAGATTGCAAAAGACATGAGGAGAGAAGATGAAGAGATTGTAGTGGTGGGGGGAGGGAGGGCCAAGTTGATATCAGGGTTGAGTATCAGAGAAAGAAAAATACAAGTGACCTCTCTGATATCATCTCCTGCAACCGGGTTACTTTTCTGAGCAGGACACACTCCGAAGGGAAAACTTTAAATGTGCACACAGCCAAAGCAAAAGTAAAAACAGAGAGAGACAACACATGAGAACCAGTCTAAAGGGTTCGATATCAAAGTGAGGGAGAGAGTAAGAGAGAGCAAAGGAAGTACTTTCAAAGTGATCAGCATATGCAGAGTCTTACCTGCTCAGAGGTTGTGATTGGTGGGACGGAGAAGTGAGGATAGTCAAAGGGTCCCGGGGCGGTCTGGGTGGTAGGGGGGTCTCGGTCCGGCTCAAGGCAGGGCTGCAGGGTGGTTCAGGAGAGGGAAGGAAGGATGGAGTGACAAGGAGCAGGGAGACGGGGAGGCTAAAGGGGGGAGAAGAAACGCTGCTTGCCTCTCCCTCGCTTTCTCTCTCTCTCTTTATCTCTTCTCTCCCTCCAACATACACACCCTCTGACACACACACAAACACTCGGAGGCAGACTCTAAAACCCAGAGTCACTCAGATAATAGGCAGAGAAAGAGTCTTTACATTTACACGCTCCGCCACAGGGAGAGGATGGGGTGAGCTCTCCTCCCACTCTCCTCGAGGCAGCCAATGAGAGGCTGCAGAGAAGTGTCCAGGCAACCAATGAAAGTGTCAGCAGCCGGTGCCTTGCCCTAGCCAATAAGTGCTATACCTCATATCCAGTTGGAATAATTACAATATGGAAGGAGTCATGAAAAGCTTCCCTTCTGAAGGACAGACCAAGTGTCTCACTCTAGCCAGTAAGTGTGATTTAGGGCGGCCACAGACATTAGAGTGATTAGATTCTAGGCCACTTGACCAAGCACAATATCACTGCAAGCTTCTCTGCAGACTTGGCAAAATCCCTGCAGCTGAACAGAGAAAGAGCCCCTAATCAGCTGGAGTTTGATATTTCTCCTGACTGGTCAAAGAAGGAAGGCATGTACAACGGCAGAAACACTAGCAGGCAAGCGTTCACATCCACATGGTCTCGCGCCCACATAATCAATTCCCTTGTGCCACAGCTCAGTCGATGGCTCTGGCAAGTACCGAGCTTAATAAATGATCAACGGGGAAATGTCATGTTGAGGAATGAAAAAGCCCGCGATTCCAGGAAACAGCGGTTCTAATGTGACATCAAAGTAAGGAGTGAGGAGTGTGCTTTCAGTGCTTTCTGGGTGTTCTTTTTGTCAGCAACATAGCCCAGTGACTTGCTGAAAGGTAGATTTTATTTCTGAGGGATGAAGGGAATTCTCAGGGGCTGCCAGCTGTGGAGGGATGCAGGGTTTTTGTATACTGCTGTGAAACAGTGTGATGTTCACAAGCTTAAACAATTCGTTGGCTTCACCGTGAAAAGAAAAGGTCCCTTTCTCAGCTGCTGTTCCGGGTGTCCAGGTGCTAGATGCAGCAGCGCTCACGCCGGACAGGTCAGCAGTCTGTTACGCACACGCTTTCACACCTGTGGGTACTGTTTCTAGTTCAGCTAGCTCGTGCAAGATGACCAGAGCAGCCAGTGAGTTTTCAAGAAAAGCTTGTCTGAGGTTGTTTTGGCATTCATTTTTACATATTCTTTATGTTTTATTATGTATTAATAAGCTGCTGAGATTGATTAGTAGTTATTTACCCAAAATTGTGAGACTGTAGAGCTTCAGTCAGCACTGTTGTTACTGTTTAGACACATTGGCTAGGAAGCTTATGCACCTATACATGACAAGTTTACATAGAAATTAAATCATTCTTGGACAAATGGATGCTGCAGAAATATTTACTGTAAGCATGATGTTTTAACGAATTATTAGAAAGTTTCATAATTAATTAACAAGCAGATTTTCTGTTATATATCATAAACAGTTAATTCTCTAGCAAATTAACAGAAAATGGTGACAAGATGACTGTAATAAAAGAAAGTGTCACTATTTTGTTTAGCTTGATTTGTTGACATTCATTCACTGAACACTTTATTAGGTGCACCGCTGCAAACTAATGATAATAATAATCTAAATAGCTCTGCTATTACTTCAACTTTGAATGTCTTGGCTGCCAGAAAGGTGAAACTGTCTTTCTACTGTGTTTATTATTGAAGTCATAGTGGGAGATGGAGCCATACTGCGAACAGCGAGTGCACACGCTGGTGATTCTTTTTCCAGCCCCCTTGCCATGCATGGCTTTGCATCACAACAACACAATAACGTAATCATGTGAATATACTGAACATGTCAGTATGGAACCTGCAGCAGAGCAGAGTCTACAGCAATAAGGACTCGCAGATTTTAAAGGCAACACTGTCATTTACAGTAGCATAGTTTTCCAGAATGGGGGGTTGATACGAGCACCGTCTGAGTGTGAGTGAGAGAGGAAAGACATAAAAAATTCATTAGAAGATGGAAGGAGATGTCACATCGAATATGTAGCTAGCTGCACTGATGAACATGGCTAGTGAGCTGTGTGAGGCTGGCGGGGCAGCTGACCCGACCTAGGTGAATTCTAAATATCACCATTACAGAATAATCATCAGCAACGAGTTACAAACAGATGCAAGATAAATATATAAGAATATTTGCTTTGCATTGTCTCATAAGGTCTGATAGGCACTGACTCTAGCATTTCCTCATTGATCAGCAGTAACAGAAGGAAAGTATATTTCTAATTAGCTGCTACTCTTTGGCAAGAGCTGAAGTTTTCCCTTACTGCTGGCAAGTGACATTTTAATGCTGTGCATAAAACCAAACGCACGTGCACAGATTGGGAAGAAAATCAGTTTTCTCGGTCAGTCAGTTTTGACCTCTGTAGAAGACATGGCAAACCCTAAAGATGGGGTGGCTTCACCTTGACTTTTCCTTCTACACTTCCTAAAGAGCCCCAAATGGAAAACTGAGGGAAGAGAGTGCAGGTACTGTATGATGAAGTGGTCATAGCCTTCTTCACAATGCCAGGAATATCCACAGTGGATAACATCCTCCTCATCAAATATTTAAAGGCAAGGGGGAAAAAAAATAGACTTAAATGCCAGAAGAGTCACAGGGGGATTTAAAGACTGGGAGATTGTTACTCATTATCTATCTAAATGTCAGTGAAATGTGAAAGCCTTGCTGTAGCCCTTAAGTACTTAAGACACTACACAAATGTTGCTCTAAGCCTCATTATTACTTTTTAATTTGATGAGCAAACATGTTGGTCTATTTCTAATCAAAATGAACTAAATGGAGACATTCACTCATGATTTATGGCGGCCTTTTAAAGCCCTGTGTATAAGCTGATAGTGGAATCATCATCATTATTTTTTTTTAGATGCAGCATATTGGAAGGTCACAAAACAAAGCGTCTCTGAAACAACACCGTGCAGTGTTAAGATATTGTTCGATTTAGGTTAATGTGACAGTGAGTCACCAGCATGGAAACACAGCCTGAAGATCTGATAACTGTCTTTTTCACTTCCGCCCTGAACGTAATTCAGTCCCTCAGTGTGTGGTTGTCACTATGTCGTATCATTAGCATCACTGGATCCTTTCGCTGTACTTAGTTATTACTTAGCACCCACTAAATATAGCTTCCCTCCAGCAACCAATGTGAGGGAGGCCAGCTGTGCGTTGTTACATCCCAACCACCCCCCAGCCACTCTAACCTCAGTCAAGACGATTTAAATGGATAATATGTCACTCAGTGAATTATGTCTTCCTGGAGATTTACTCAACCAAGGACGTTGAGGAATTTGACAGGAGTTATGATGCTAGTTTATTTTGCTTCATACAGGGACCCTGCGCTCCCCCCAGTCAATTAATATAAGACTTATAGCCCTCCAAAGGCGACAGAGCGGGTTGAGATGCTTAAGAGGCAGATGTGATGAAATTGAGTGGGAAGTGTCTGCATTTCCTTTTGGGGAATGCTCAGTTTTTATCACGGGGTGGGCGAATGGATAAATGTGGACGTCTGTCACATCAGCATCATTTGATTTTAAAATTACATGCCACTAAAACCCCTAGGCCCCAAATATTTAATACTGATTTCAGTGAGAGTTTGATGAGATGTGTAACTTGAAAGAGACTGACCCTTGTTTTTTGAGTTTTGATGATTTTCATTGTCTTCTATGTTAAAGTACAGGACTGTTAATATAACAGCCATATAATGTTATACTATACCTGAATCCTAATTCCTCAACCAGCCTTTAGAGTCAAATCTATTACACTGTTAGCAACAGTAACAACTCAGTGCAATCCACCAATGAGCTTTCTATTATTATTCTAGCCATATTATATCAGCAACATCTGCACCCCAAGCTGTTACAAGCTGAATCTTTGTGATTTTAAGAAAGTGGACAGTTTGGTTTTAGTTTAGCTCATGTGAACAACAAGTGCACCAGAGTGAGCATTTGTTACTAACTGTAACCTGATCTGAAGAACTCTCCAGTGTTCTATTTTAAAAGAATTATTTTATTGTTTAACCAGTCTTGCCTTCCTTTTCCTTCTGTTATTACAGACATATCTGAATTCAACCTGTCGAATCAGTCATGAATCTACAACTTACAAGCCATGATGTTTTAGCTGGTGATCAGCTGGGGTGGATGGAAATGGTGTTTGCTACAAAGCTAATTATTGAATAAACAATAATATTACATAGTTTCAAAATCAAAGGATGTTACATAACAAAAAAAAAACTGCATTCCAAGGCTGGACTATTTATATGTGGTGATATTAGTGATCTTAGTTTGATTTCGAATGATGTTTTCTGCATCCTGGAATTTCTCATTTCACTTTATCTGTCTATACACTTTCTTAATTGCAGCTTTCAATAATACTTTCAGTGAAAAAAAAATGATGTGTGATGAATTGATACTACTGCCACTACAGTATGTTGAGTTAAACAGGGTGATTTGAAGTTTGATGTAATCAGTTTAGTGCAACAATTAACCTTGATATCAAACAAGGAAATGGTTACAGAACTAGCTCATATGACAAGGTTCATGGAAATTGAGTATTGTAATGTTTTGCCTCAATGAGTATTACATACTAATTTACACATGATATGTGAATTTATTTGCATTTATTCTTAGGATAATCAATAAAAGAAAACTGATTCCTGTTCAAGGGAATGCTCTGGGACCTGTTGTGGGCATATTTATATTTTTGAGGGCTTCCTGTTTTATTCAAATTGCTGAAACAGAAAAACAGTATGTAACTGTTGACGTGCTGAATTAGAGTGTTCTGTAGCTGATGTATTTTTACATTATGCTTACTCTAATTTTGTTATTGGGAAGTGCTAAAATCAGAGAAGAAAGAAATTCACCCCATAAACACCGTCCAAGGGTACGGTACTTTGGGTACTCTAGGGTACTCTAGGGTACTTCTAGAGGAATGCTCAAATTCCAAATACACACACTTCTAAACCTTTTGGACAGCCTTGCCAGTAGTTTGTAAAGGCAATATGTCCCAATACTTTTAGCAACATAGAGTAGCTTGACATAAAGACTGATTTTAGTTAAAACGTACATGAACTGATAGTTGATATAATACCTCCATGGTACAATTCAATTCCGTATCCTAAAGCAAACATCAGGAGAACTAGAACAGGGGTGACGTTTCACTAATTCAAGTAAATCCCAGGAAAGAATGTAGCCAGGAAAGACAGCTTAATAACTAAAATAAGCCCTCCATAAAGCTACAACTACATACTATTTGTCATTAATTGAGGCAAATAAGAACAATCTCAGGTTTCTTTTTAGAACTGTCATAGCTATGTTTAGTATCCCCTCATCTCTTAGCAGTGATGACTTTATAAACTTCTTTCAAAGTAAAAAACTATCTGTCCCAAAATGATGAGACCCTTTCTGAATCTGGCATGAATGGAATGTGTCCAGCAGTTCCTGACTTGGGACCTTAGTCTTACTTAGAATACTTCCATCCTGTAGATGATGCAGCAAAACCATCTACTAAGTCTTCTTTTGGACATCCATTCATCCTGGCTAGACACATTATTTTGTATATGTTATTTTGGACGCTCTCACTGTTGTTGGTCACACAGTTAAAGGTTATACATTGTGCTGCCGTCAGCTGGGTCCTGGGTAATAAAATCTACTGAGTTGACTCATTAGTTTACTACCTGTTTAGCAGCATACAGAAAGATAAATAAAAACCATCAAGGTACAGGGAGAAATGTTCATTTGTGGGCATATCATTTGAAAGTAACCACCAAATTAGGCCAACTTTGAATAATTCAAATTAATCTGCTTAATCAAATATTATCCTGAAACGCCTCCAAACTTTAAAGAAGAGATTTAAGGGGATTTCGTAAGCCATCGCCAGTGACTGGTGACCTAATTCAAGTTCTCTTTTAAAATCCACTTTACTTATAGACCTACATCCAATGTCTTCATGATTGCCTGTTAATTTAATTTGAAAAAATATAAAGCTCGACATGTTTAGGCAGGTTTGTACAAATGTACTAATTAGTATTGAGTACTTAACTGACTGAGCAACACTGTGAAAGTTAACTAAGCTAACTAAATGGTTACCTAGCTCCTTCTCATACGTAACTTTTCCCACTCTCTACAGTGGCCTTAGAGTATTTCACCTGAACATGACTATGATATAAGAGATCAACAGCTCCCTTAGTTTACATTTTTATTGTTTTTTTGTGAGGTTGGTACAGTACTTTTAAATAACTAAAATCTAGACTCATTAATTGGTTCTATGCAGCGGTTGTATATTAATTTTTATAACTTCAGCATTCCTTAAAAACACAGTAGCCCTGATGTCTCCGCCATCATTCATCTGCTCCATCACACCTACACCCACCTGGACAAACCTGGGAGTTCAGTTAGGATCATGTTTTTTGACTTCTCCAGTGCATTTAACACCATCCAGCCTGCACTGCTGGGAGAGAAGTTAAGGAACATGATGGTGGATCCTCCCATGATTTCCTGGATCAT
>JAUMHF010000013.1:17635622-17656629 GCA_032359275.1 Microctenopoma steveboyesi
TTATTTTTTAACAAGGGGGGCAATCACTTTTTCACACAGGGCCATGTAGATTTGGAGTTTTTTTCTCCCTTAATAACTTAAACCTTCATTTAAAAACTGCATTTTGTGTTCAATTATGTTATCTTTGACTAACAGTCAATGGTTTTGATGAGCAGAAACATTTAAGTTTGACAAACATGCAAAGGAATAAGAAATCAGGAAGGGGGCAAATAGTTTTTTAACACCACTGTATATGATCAAGGTCTTTTGAAAGACACTGGGGTCAAAACAGCGCCATCTCTTTAAGAATAACATAAAACTGCTATTCAAGGCTGCTGAGGGAAATGTATTAAGGTCACAGTGATAATTATTTTCTGTAGGCTGATATACAGTACAACACTTTGCGGTTGAAAAAGACTTTAATTCAGTGCCTGGGAGTAACAGAACAGTATATTTTGTTATAAAAATGGATATCCACAGGTTCCATCACGTAAACAGTAGCAGTAAAGTCAGATTTGTAATTCATTGCAAAGCTACTGTAAAAACTGTCTCCTTACTATACCAGTTTTATTATCCTTAACACGCATTATAACAGTCACTCCAAAGATTAGTAGTTAACTAATCAGTTCCAGCTTACACAGACTTCTTCTGAAAGTGGTTAAAGGAAAATTCAGATTCAAAAACCTCAGTGTCAACTAAGACTCTTGCCCTCTAGCTGACAGACTCTATGAGCTTATTGGTAAAGCAATCTTGCTTGTGTAATAAGGTACACTTCTGATCAAACTATTTAATTCTGCTGTGGGTATAATATAAATGAGGGTATTTAGCATTACTTTATTTTTCCAAATGTTTTTTTAACCCTACATAACTTCATTTACAAATAAATATCTATTATCCTCTTTAAATTTAAAATAGTCTTTAAAGATTTGCTGTACCCCATTGTCACCCACAATTCTAAAATGAAATTGGAAAAAATGTGAAAATAATCAATATGTCAAATTACAAAAAAAAAACAAGATGGATATATCAATTTAAAAAAAAGTTCAAATGGTAAAACATTGATAACATAAAAAAGAGAACTAACAATAAAACATATAATATACAGAATAAAAAAGGGATACAATTTGAGAATGTATTTAACATCTCCATTGTTGTTCCACCCCTTTAGGAAGTATGTGCCAATACCCCAAGAAAACAGACCAACATCCCTGATTGGATCCATCTCTTTGGCGTTTGTGGAGGGGTGGAGCAGATATTACAAAGCGTCTCTGTTAGGCATAGAGCCGTAAAGCCAGTTCATTGGATGCTTCATGGTCACGAGGAGTGTTATCAGGGAATTTAAAAACACATGTCAGCTTGGACATTAAAACTGTAACTAGGACCCCCCCCCAAAAAAAAAAAAAAAACAGGTGGGATTTATTTTTTGAAGTGTGATGTGATGGCATTTTCAATACACAGGACAATGTAGGAGCTGGAGCAGCTACTGGAGGTTTGCTGCAGGAGGTGACTGCTCTGTAGTGATGATGCCAAACCAGTTACAGCACGGTCAGCTGCCCGCCATGTTTCACAGTAGTGGTCTGTTTGCCGATGGCCTTTGTTGCTAGATCCATGCCAGACCATTTTCTCTGGCCTGTGGGAAACCAAAAACAAGCACAAAGTTCAGAATATACTGTATACTATAATAAGTCTCTACTCCCTAAAATTACAGTTTGTACAAAATGTAAAAGCACATTAACAAAGGAAACTTGGACTACTAACAAAATGCTGCTAAATTCATAAAGACTCACCATGCGCTGTCCCTGAGGATGTCTCTACCATCAAAGGAATAGATTGGTACATTCTCCCTCATTTTGCTTTCATCACTGAAGAGCGACTCCCAATTACTAAACAACACTTGGTCCTGCAAGGAGAATGTAATGCATTAACTTTAGTTTGTCCTAAATGCAGCTTATTTTAAGTATGCAAACTCCACAGATTAAAGTCAGTTTCACAACAGGGAAAAGCAAAGGGAAAGACATTCTTTAAATAAAACTCCCTTTAATGAAATTAGTATTAGTATTCACACAGTACTGTATGCATGATGTAGACACCTCACCTTGAGGTTCAGGATGGGGACACTGTCTCTGTCCGACCTACGTACGATGGTGTAGAGGTCTTGAAGCTTGGAGGACAGGAACGCTCTGAATGTCCCCTTTAGGCCCACAGCTCGAGCCTGCTGGAAGCACAAGAAGTCTGCCCCACGAATACCTCGCATGTTACCAATTTGAGGAGCATTCAAGGCGACGAGGTGTAGCTGATGGAGACAGGTTTATGTTAAATTAAAAGCTTTTCTTCGATTTGCTGTCGTTACATATCAGTACGGGGTGAAGTACTGCCAAATTCAGTAGTGTCTAAAGTAAGGTGTTTTCTTTGTGTAGTACTAAGTAAATTTCTGAAATAACATTAAATCCATAAAATCTATGTATTTTATTTTATTAATAATGAGTTATATTAATTTTGTCCCTGAGCTCTCCTGGTGCAACTCTACTCACTCCTGAATGTGATGTCTCCACGTGGCCACCAGGCTGTGGTAGTGGTGGGCTGGGTTTTCTTGGGGTCACATGGTATCTGCTCTCAGTTTGTTTGGTTTCTAATCTTCCATCCGTCTCACCTGTGTGTCTAGGGTCTGGGAACCTGGGATCATAATGTGGGGGATATATGGGGTCTTCAGGTGGGTGTGGTAGAGGCTCAGTGGGTTTTATGGCAGGAATACCCTGAGAGTAATGGCCAGCTCCATTGTTGTGAGACTGGTCCTGAGACTGGGGGTATAAGACCACAGGGGGAGGCTGGGCTTCTGCTACCTCATTCTCCTTTAAATGAAAACCAGAGAAATTATAAAAATGGTAAAACAATAAGTGAAAGTCAAAGGAAAAACAGATTGTGCTGTTTTTTGTTGAGCTTGACTTACCAGGTCTCTAAAAAAGGGACTGTAATCTCCAAGCTAAGAGGAGGGAATAAAGGTGATAAATAAATTATTTGATCCAAACAAACAGTGCATGTGTTTGTCTGTGTTACTATTGTAGCAATGTGGTTTAATTTTCCACAGCACGCAACAAAAATAAAGTGTTCTGAGTGAAAAGAAGATGGCTGTACCATGACTTGTCGCACTCCATCGCGCACTCTTAAATATAGATCTGCTTTGTCTATGATGTAGATGAGGCTGCCCTCTGCCTGACGTCTCGCAGTAGCAATCATTGTGTCGTAGGACCTCAACACTGTAACCTGTGCAAAGCATACACACAAAAATAAGGATGTTAGTTAGATGCAGGTGTTACGTAACTATAGAATTCAAACTTACAGGGCATGCTAATAATACCAAAAGACTTATGAGAATAGTGACAGCAGCAATAAATATTTGCAGCCCCCCATTTGCCTTTTAATACATTATCTAGTGTCCCAGAAAAAAAATCATGGATAATCCCATGAAAACATTAACAAATATAGAGAGTTTGGGTTACATGTCAGACTTTAGGAAAAATGCTAATCCAGTTCCTGAGAGGAAATACTGAACGTACACAATCACAGCACTTCAAGTCAACAGAGTGTTTACTAAAAGCAGTGATGACACTTACACCAGAGGAGAGACCAGGACTTCCAGGTGGGCCAGCAGGACCCGGAGGTCCAGGGACACTGACAGCTTTAAATATATACAAAAAATGTTAATGATTTAGCTTAAGGACTTTGTGTCTAGTGGGCAAGTAAATGCAGAAGTATTAGACCTCCACACTAAATAAAAGATTGAAGATTGGGAGCTACATTTTATTTATCCTGCAAAGGTGCTACAATGAGTAATGTAAAAATATCCACTTACGATAATTTGTTCTGTGAGGTCCTGGAGGTCCAGGTGGTCCTGGAGGACCTGGGCGCCCATTGTAAGCAAATCCTTGGGGGCCTGGTGGTCCTTGTGGTCCAGGAGGGCCCATTATGGAGTCTCCTTTTGGACCCTAACATGAAAGGGAAATACTGGTGTTCTGACTGTAACAAGCCCATTTAAAAACAACTTGTGTGCTGCTTGATAAAAAGGGGTTTAAGCAGTTAAGTAGTGACAGAATTAGTGTCAGTTCTCAGAACTCACTGGTAGGCCTTGTTTGCCTGGAGGCCCTGGTTGACCTTGCACTCCAAAACGTGGGTCATAATACCCACCGCCAGGCTCTCCTTTTTCTCCCTTCACACCGGGCTCTCCCTGCCCTCCCTTCAGTTCATTCTGTTGCAAAAAGTTGGTGAGTTTTATATTATTTTTGGTTACTAATGAAACTGACAGGTGGTGTAGTGATAAACTACTTTACCTTTAATGCATAAATATCAAAATTAGAGGCTGTTCCTTGAGGAAAGAATAGAGGTGTTTTAGTAATTTACATCAAAACAATGCAGTAAATAGAGATGTAAGAATAATGCGTATATTGTATGTGGACTGTAGGATTTACCTGGGATTCCTGGAAGTCCTTGCTCACCACGATCTCCTTTGTCTCCTTTAATTGCTAAAGCAAAATACAACATTTAACATTTTAAAGTAAAGATTTGTAAAATTCCACAGGTGTGTCTGACAATGGCACTGCAAAACCGTTAGCACCCTGTTTTACTGATAGCAGTGTCTGTTTTATCAACTCACTCTCGAAATCTGGTAAAACTTGACAGTTTAATCTCCTGACAATACAGTGTATATCCCTTTCAGGCTGAGGCAGCTGGATCAAACTGAAATTAAGATAAAACTCTTTATCTCTGCAGGCATTTTAAACCCTTTTTAAATCTCTCTTCCTTGACTGGCACGTTTACTTATCTTCTCCATTCTGAGCCCTCTCTGTCTCACAGTATTGTGTATCTGCTAGACAACAAACTGTGTGTGTTGGGAGGTCATACCTGGGTAATTCCTTGAAGTTTCATCATAGCGCTAAGAACAGGAAATAAAAAAATCTTAATGAACAAATTCCTACACCAGCAAAGGAAAAGTTTTGTTTTATGTTAAGCTAGTTCCATGAGCCATCATGGCTTAAGCAACAGATGCCAATGACTAGTAGTCTACTTAAATAATTCAAATAGAATATAATTTGGTAAAAGTTTGAGGAATAAGGATTGGTCATTGGGTACTTACACTGAAACGGTCTAAAGGAATAGCTGGCCCAGGGGATCCTGGAGGTCCAGGTGGCCCAGGTGGGCCAGGGACTCCCTGATGAAAACAAAGTTATTCACTGTTTATTACTGTATCAAGGGTTCTTATTGTGTCACCTGATTATTTTGGAAATAAACAAGATGAGTCTTTTATCTACAACTTTTATTGCTAATGATTTTAAAACGTACTGGGTAGCCATAGCCAGCACCTCCTCCAGGCTCTCCTTTCTCACCCTTGTATCCATTAACACCAGGACGACCCTGAGGGGAGAAACGTATTTGCTCAAATTAACCTGCACTTCAAAACAATGACTGCATTTACATGCACTCAAGCAATCAGGTTACTCAGGGAAACCGGGTTCCGTGGGTAATCAGGAAAATAGTTTCTACGGACTCCATAACACCTGATTGCTGGTGAGAAGCAGGTGAGAAATGGTAAAGGATGTCTGAATTAAATAAATACAGTTAAAATGAATTTATTTAGATAGGTACACATGCACTTTGTTTGTTTCAGTTTCAGTCAGATTGTTCTGTTCCTGCTGATAGTAGTAGTGTGGTGAGTGTCTGCTGCCTTTGTCCTACACATCTGCTCTTGTAAAAAGCCAGTTGGATACCTGGTTATACGTATACATGGCAGAGTAATCAGACGTTTCTGGGAGAATTCTACCTTGCTAAATTGAGTTTCTCTGATCCCTAATGACAGTAAACAGGTTTCTTTAAGAACTCAGCATACTTAACCCGGTTGCATATGAATGTAATGAATGACATAAACAAAATGTAGTGTATGTAATATTTACACAGTACGTATGTTGTAATGTTAGAACATTATTATGAGATTATACCAATGTAAGACGGTACTTACAGGTCTTCCAGGCATTCCAATTTCACCCTTTAATCCAGACGGCCCATATGGTCCCTGCAGCAATAAAGAAAAAGACAATGCAAGCTGATTTGAGAATCACCTAGAAAAATAAATGCGCTTTAAACCATTTAAGTTCATTAGATTTGATATCTAATATGACACTCTAAAACTTACAGATGGTCCAACAGGTCCAGGAGGTCCTCTCTCTCCCTACATGCACAGTAAAGCAATCAGAATAGAGATGAACACAAATGTGCTCTGCAGCTTACAGAGAACAGACCATCAGCTGAGCACACAGCAGACAGACATTTTAAACAAGAAACACTGCAGCGTATGCTGTATAGAAACTGCTTGTGTGTGTTCATGTATTTGCATGTATTGTGTGTGTCTGTAGTGAGACTCACCCTTAGACCTGTTAACCTTTCCAGATACAGAGGATTTCCATCAGGTCCGATTACTAAGCCTGGCTCACCTTTCTCCCCCTGAACGCAGTACAGCAGTGACACAATACAGTTACAGAGGTGCCAAGTGGGTTTATTAATATATGATCAAAACTAATTACTAACACTGCACCTTTACTCCATAACCCGGAGCACCAGGATCCCCTCTGTCCCCTTTAGGACCAATTGGACCCTACAAAGCAAAGAAATGTAATTTGCCATTTAAAAACTAACAAGAGGTCAAAGTCCGTAAGTACATAAGATCAGAGACCCAGTTAGTGTGACACGGTGCAGCTTTAAAGTTCTGAGTGGACCATAGTTCACATATTAAAAGTAAAAATCACAGGATAAGATGTTGGGATTGATTAAGTATAAAAACATGTCATGGTTGCTGTCGCAGCCTCTGCTGCGAGCCTTATATGGTCCACTCCTGCCATTTCTCCCCCCTCTCTCTGCTGCGAGCCTTATATGGTCCACTCCTGCCATTTCTCCCCCCTCTCTCTGCTCCTCACTCTGCCACGCCTATCATTGGTAATCAGCCTTCTCTCACCTGTGTCCCCTTACTTTTAAGCAGCTTTGTTTGGCTCCGAGATCGTCTGCTTGTCTATCTGCAGTAAGCAAGCTTCCAGCATTCCTCTAGCCTGACCCTTGCCCCCCACAGTACTGTGAGTAAACTGATTTTGGATTTGGATATTTAGATTTAGACTTGGGACTTTGGATTAGGATAACTGGATTTGGAGATTTGAATTTGGATATTGGATTTGGGCTGTGTTTTGGATCTTGTGCTTCTTTTTGGCTTTGACAGCTGCTTATGCCTCGACCTGCCTTTTGCCTTGCCCCTGTGATTTGTGTTTTGATATCCCCTAGCTCGATCAGCCTCTCTCCAGTTTCAGCAGCACCAGATATCGGCTGGCTCATCCTTCGCCACTCACGTGTTTTCTCTCCCTGTGAGTATTGATTATCTACACCTGTTGCCAATCATGCCAGGAAAGCTCTAATAAAATGAGCCAGCTAAAACTTTGCCCTACCGTCTACAGCAGGGGTGGGCATTCCCGGTCCTTGAGGGCTGCTGTCCTGCTGGTTTTCCAACTATTACCTTGATCATGTGTGTTCAGCCAATTCAAAGTCACAAATGCATGGATGCTTGGAAAACAAGTGGGACAGTGGACCTCAAGAAACAGGAATGCCCACCTGTGGTCTAGAGAGATGCTACAAACATTTGACCCGGCAAACCCAGAACTCGAGAGGGCCATCAGGCTGGCCCATATTACACAGGGTGCCAGGAACGTGTCAGATTATGCCCTTGAGTTCGGCACTCTCGCAGCACGTACTGATTGGAACAAGTCGGCTGTGATTTTTTTTTTTTCTTTTTTTTTTTTTATTATATATACTGGTCTTTCTGAAAGAGTGAAGGATGAGTTCCCCACCCATGATCTACCCGAGGAGCCTAATTGATTGATATGGCTAGACAAAATGATCGGTGTATTTGGGAACGCGCGCACGAATGTGCTCAGGTGGCGAGAGGGTCTTCGCCACGCAACCCTTCCAGTTCGTTGTAACACGTTCCGGAGGCCAAGCTTATTGTCCGAACAGAGCAGCCCTGGCCACCGGGCTGTCCAGTGCCTGGTAAACTCAAAGGCTCAGTAGCGCGACACGGGGCAGTGCTGAGCTGAAAGCTGGCCCACCAGATCACACACCACATTCTGAATTTCTTGAGTCCTTCGCCCAGGGTTTGAACACCACCCTTCTGCCATTACCACGGTCCATACAGGTAAAAGCTCTGGGTGAACACACTATTTACCCTTGCTTTTAACAATCTGCTCCTATTCATGCTTCCATTGATAACCACCATGAGAACATAACATGCCACGTTATCAGATCTCCTCTTGGCAACCTCTCTTCCCCCGCAAACCATATGACTGTGCCATTGATTTGCTTCCCGGTACTCCCCTCCCCCGGGGCCAACTTTATCCCGTCTGCTCCTGAACGTGAGACCATGTAGACCTACTTGAACGACGCTCTAGCAGCTGGACTGATCCTCCCATTCTTCTTCTCCAGCAGGTGCTGGGTTCTTCATCGACGGGAAGTAGGATGGTGGGTCTATCGGGGCCTTAATGCCATTACGGTGAAGAACAGGTATCCTCTCCCACTCATTACTGCGGCCTTTGAGCTACTACAAGGCGCTTTTATGTTCACAATGTTAGAGTTGAGAAACGTGCACCACTTGGTGTGTATTCGTGCCGGTGATGAGTGGAAGACGACATTTAACACCCCTACAGGTCATTCTAAGAATCTGGTAATGCCTTTCGGTCTCACCAATGCCTCCGCTGTGTTCCAGAATTTGGTCGATGATGTTCTTGGAGACATGCTGAACATATTTGTCTTTGTCTATCTTGATGACATTCTGATTTTCTCAAAGTCTGGGACCAAACATGTGGAGCATGTGTGGGCAGTTCTAAGGCGCCTTCTCCAGATCCACCTTTACATTAGGGCCGAGAAATGCCAGCCTAATGCCAAGACAATCACCTTAATGGGTTTTGTTCTGTCTTAGGGTCATATGGAGATGGACCCTGAGAAGGTGGAGGCAGTGAGGTCGTTGCCCACTCTAAAGAACCGTGCTACAACGGTTCTTGGTGTTTGATAACTTCTAACGGAGATTCAAGATCTATAGCACCATCGCTAGTCCTTTGCACCGGTTAACGTCCAGTTTAGTCCGTTTACAAAAGATGGTCCATTTTGTTCAATTAGGTTTTACTAGCAAATAGAAAGCAAATAAAAAGTCCTACAAATGTCTTCACATAACACAATTACTTACAGGGAATCCAGCTTTACCAGGTAAACCAGTTCCACCCTGAACAGAAAGAGAAGAAGAAATGTACTTTTGTTAATTTTCTGTGGATTTCATAAATGACTGATTTCATAATGATTGGTGTGCGCTCATTTTAAAATGCTAATTAGTGCAATTTAAAGTGCATTCAGTGTACATTAATGTTATACAAGGTAATATTAATGTACGTGCTACTGTCTCAAAGACAAAAACATTGTGTTACTGTGCAGGAAAGACTACCAACCTGAGGTCCAGCACTGCCAATGCTGCCATCAAACTGTGGCAATATAAAGATAATTAATTTCAGATGCACAGTGTTGCAGAATAAAATTTTCAGTTTATCAATTTAGAAAAAATCTAAAAGTTGCTCGTTCGCTTTTATATTCTTGAGTTTGCTTTTTTTTCACTTACATTGCCAGATGTTTGGTAGATGATTTTTCCTGGTGGACCTGGTGGGCCTGGTGGACCTGGGAGTCCAGTTCCATCTCGACCCACTTCACCCTAATACCGCAACACAAAAACCAAATTAAAAAGATGAATGACTATCATATACATGATATTGTTACTCAAACTTAAAAATTATATTCACCCTCTCTCCTTTGTCACCCCTGGCACCCTTTGGCCCCTGTAAAATAAAAAATGAGACAACATACACAATAACAAACATTCAAATATGTGCTTTACAAAGAAAAATGATGACGGCACAAACTTAACTGGAAACAAATGCAGTGTATTTGTCATAACTTTACATTAGTCTGTTAAATTAAATAAGAATATTGTTTAGTAATGTAACAATGTTCAGATAATACAGTTTTAGTTTTTAGTCAAAGCACAAGAAGAGGAATTTTCAGAGGGATGTACTCTTTTTGTACTTGTAGCAAACATAAAACAGTTTTCAAGATAAAACCTTGACTCAGTGTTAATGATCTTAAACCACTGCCTGCTGCTCGGCACCTGTGACACCTAAACAAACTTTATCCATTGAACACTGAGGTTACAGTTACACTAAGTATAAGCTGTTATGTATCCTTCTTTTGAATTTATTAAATTTAAAAACATAAACATGAGATCGTCTTTTGTCCTGTCCCCTTATAGAATATCACACATACAACACTATATATAACGGCTAAGTGACCTTGTGTATTCAACAGTCTTTTTTACATGAGAGATGCCTCTTTTACCTGAGATCCGAGGAAACCATCCAGCCCCGGTTGTCCGTCCCTTCCTGCAGGACCATCACCACCCTTCATACCTGGCATGCCAGGCAATCCAGGTTTACCCTGCAGAGGTACGTTCACATAACACAGGTGTAAAACAAAGAAACCGTCAAATACTCTACTTACAATATAGTTTCTTCTGACTATAAGTGAATACATTGCACAATGAAACAGAATCTTTATCACCAACCAACTTTGTTAAGTCTTACTTATTATTTTCATATACAATTGCAATATTTTCATATACACTCACCGGACACTTTATTAGGCACACCTGTCTAACTGCTTGTTAATGCAAATTACTGATCAGCCAATCACATGGAAGCAACTCAATGCATTTAGGCTTGTTGACATGGTCGAGACGAACCGCTGCAGTTTAAACCGAGCTTTAGAATGGGGAAGAAAGGTGATTTAAGTTACTTTGAACGTGGCATGGTTGTTGATACCAGACAGGCTGGTCTGAGTATTTCAGAAATTGCTGATCTTCTGGAATTGTCACGCACAACAATCTCTAGGGTTAAGAGAGAATGGTCGAAAAAAGAGAAAACATCCATTGAGAAGCAGTTCTGTAGGTGATAATGCCTTGTTGATGCCAGAGGTCAGAGAATGGCCAGAGTGGTTTGAGCTGATAGAAAGGCAACAGTAACTCAAATAACCACTCGTTACATCCGAGGTATGCAGAAGAGCATCTCTCAACGCACAAAACGTCTAACCTTGAAGCATATGGGCTACAGCAGCAGAAGACCACACCAGGTGCCACTCCAGTCAGCTAAGAACAGGAAACTACAATTTGCACAGGTTCACCAAAATTGGACAAGAGAAGATTGGAAAAATGTTTCCCGGTCTGATGAGACATTTGGATGGTAGGGTCAGAATATGGCATCAACAAAATGAAAGCATGGATCCATCCTGATCAATCAACGGTGGTGGTTTAATGGTGTGGGAGACATTTTCTTGGCACACTCTGGGCCCCTTAGTACTTATTAATCATTATTGCAATGCCACAGCCCACCTGAGTATTGATCTCCTGATGTCTACCTTTAGCAGAATAATGCACCATGTCATAAAGCTCAAATCATCTCAGACTGGTTTCTTGAACATGACAATGAGTTCACTGTACTCAAATGGCCTCCACAGTCACCAGATCCCAATCCAATAGAGCACCTTTGGGATAAGGTGGAATGGGAGATTCGCATCATGGATGTGCAGCCAACAAATCTGCAGCAACTGGGTGATGCTATCATGTCAATATGGACCAATATCTCTGAGAAATGTTTTCATTGTTTAATCTATGCCGTGAAGGATTAAGGCAGTTCTGAAGGCAAAAGGGGGGTCCAACCCCATACTAGCAAGGTATGACTAATAAAGTGGCCTGTGAGTGTATATTTCACATAGTTTCATATGTTACAGTTATACATTAGGTAAAATATAAACTGTATGAGTTATGAAGAGTCAATGTGACTGTTTATTCTTCTTACCGGAAGTCCAGGTACACCAGGAGGCCCCTGAAACCACACATTTGCCTCGGTTACATTTACTATATTTATGTTCATCTTCATAGTTTTCAGAAAATAGCCAGACCACTTAAATTGTCTACAACTACTTTTATTATTGGTGAGAATATGTTTGTTTACTCTGCAATATGTTTCAGAATCCACAAAACTGAACGACAACAACCAAACCAGAGCTAACACAACTGAATAAACTTTCTTCAGATCTGATTAATTTAAAAAAAACAAAGCTGACGATCAGACTAAACAAAAGTAAAGTGAGTGATAATTTTTCACATAACGAAAACTTTATGAATGTGAGTTCAACTGAGGTGATTCAGTCTTCCCAAATTAATAACATGACTCATCCAAAATTACAAGCTCCTGCTCAGATCTGAGATCAGACACTCACTCCGACTGTATATGTGTGGGCAAATATTTAAATCAAGCTTTGCTTGTAATGTTAGCCTACTTTAAAAATAAAATTAAAAATAGTGATTTCCTACTAATTTCCTACATAGCACTGACCTGTCGTCCTTCCGGTCCTCTGACTCCAGGAAGTCCATTGATAAAACCTGCACCAGACCCCTCCATGTCATCCTTTAAACATAAGCAAAGATTTTACAAAAACCTGCTTCTATTTTTTTTTTTTTACTTTAATGTTAACATTGAAAGCTAATTATACTTTGACTCTGCCCTCGTGAATACTACAGAATCTTAACGATCCTATATTTGAATTTTGTCTTGTTGGCTCTGACTATGATTTGTGGACCTACTGTTGTTCAAATGACCTAGTAAACTCTACTGTCATGCTTTATAGATACACTTTGTATTCAACTCTGCTATTCTAACATCACAATTTGTAAGCTCTACTAAAAGCCATCTTACAAATCCAACACGATAACTGGGTCCAGGAGGTCCGGGAGGTCCAGGTGGCCCAACTGGTCCAATTGGTCCAGGAAGACCAGCAAGTCCTGGCTCTCCTGCAAGTCCTGATAAACCAGGTTCTCCTTGAGCTCCCTGTAGGGTGATGGCAGGAGTAAATGGGGTGATCAGAATAAATAAAGCAAAGACACAGTTATTAGTGAAGTGCATCTACCAGATCAGGTAGTGTTGACTTTTTTAATGTAATTTCAGCCGTCTCACATATCCTGCGCAAAACTACTGATAGCATGCACCTTTAGTTAGTGGTAGTTATCAGTGCATACCTTCATCAGAATCACACATCACCAAATGTGATAGCCAGCACTCACAATTACAATTTAAGTCAAGTCTTTCATTAACAATAGATGGTTTAACATATAGTTAGCAGACAAATCATCCAAATCATGGCTGACATGTGGGAGGCCAGTTACCTGCAGATGGAAAGGCTTAGGAGAGTAGGAGGAGGATACATAGTGAGGCAGCAGATTTGTAAGAAAAGAAAAGTAGGAGCTTGGCTGGAGAAATGAAAGGAATATAGAAGGTTGCATAAATGGTTTGATGAAAATCAACAAGTATTACCGGTTATCCATTAACATTACTATCATCAACATATTACCAGTTCATACTTGGCATATGTGCATATATACCACCCTGCTGGCAAGATCAAGTGTCAGGATGTGTTTAAGAGAGTAAATGTTGCTGTTAGTAGCAGCTTTCAAACATGAAAAAACACCTTTTCTCCGACTGCTCCTGGAAGACCCAGCTCGCCTGAATCACCCTGTTGTAGGAAAGAGAAAGAGGCAAAACATTATCATCATTTATTTATCAAACCACTGATCTCGCTGCTGTTCTGTTTTTTTCTCCAAAAGCGAATTTGCACCCAAGCTTCAACCCTCAGTAACATCTGATATTAGTGGGAGACTAAGTGGAGCACACTGTGTGTAGTTTATTTGTCAGCAGCTGTATAACAAGTTACAACACTGAGCATTTGGAAAGACTTATCATAGACAAACTACTGACACTTACACATAAGGATTAGTAGTTTTTAGAGAGGTATCAATCATTCAACATAATCATTACCTTTTCCCCTTTTGGACCAGGAGTTCCTGAGCTGCCATCAGTACCGGGTAAACCAGGCAAGCCCTGATTGGCAGAGGATTTAGTTCAGATACACAGCTGATTTGGTTAGACTACACTATCCTTCTAGTTACTGTTCAGACAGTAGGTTTAAGTGGTTATTGCATAAGTGGTATTGATAGACAAGAGTACGGACACTTACAGGTTTACCAGGAGCCCCCTCCTTTCCAGGTGGTCCAAATGCCCCAGAACCCAATGCTGTGCCATTTGTAGATGGACCAGGAGGACCGGGGGCACCAGGGGGACCCGGTGGCCCAGGTAATCCCTAAAAGAAAATAATTGTGTCATGACACAGGATTATTGTAACAACAACAACATTCAGTTTGTCAAATGTGCTCACCCGAACAGATTCCAAGTCAAGGAACCCTGATCCTTCCATGTCCACAAATGTCTGAAATGTATTTATTAAAATCACATATGATTTACAGGGAAGAAAAATGTGTGCTGATAATCAAGCACATGACTGAAAAGTTACTCACAGATCTGAATCCTTGTCCTGGTGGTCCAGGAGGTCCTGGGGGCCCCCTGGGGCCAGGTTGACCATCTCCACGGTCTCCCTGTATGAACAACATTCATTAAGATCAAATTGAGTGTTTCTACATCAGGTGTCTTCTGTATGTGTACTTAAACGTTAGTTATTGTATTAGTGTTTGTGAGATTCGGTCACATAAATGTAATTGAAGATCATACTTTCTCTCCTTTGAGTCCAGGATCACCTGGGGTTCCGGGGAAGCCTGGGGCTCCCTCAGGTCCCTTTGTTGAAGAAAGCATCATGTTTAGAGAGAAGCTGAGAGGTCACTGCTTTAACAATCCATCACATAACCACGTAATGTTCTGACAACTGAAAGATAATTGTTAGTACTTACAGTTTTTCCGTCCTCACCAGGATCACCCTGTGAAATTTATCCGATTTATCACCACTTTTATAACAAATCAAAGGAAAAAAATTTCAAATAAACACTTCATTTGCAGTCTACTAACTGGCTCTCCCTCTGCTCCTGGTGGTCCCTGGGAGCCTGGGGCACCTGGTGGTCCTTGGGGTCCGGGTACCCTGGAAACAACTGAACCGTCGCTGCCAACTGAAAGCTCTGTCGCAGGGCCTGCAGGGCCAGGCAGCCCGGGTGGACCAGGAGGGCCAGGCTCACCCTTTTTTCCTTGATAGCCAAAGCCTGCACTTCCCTGGAGACGAAGACATTAGGGTTAATTGTGATTGTGGACCACAAGTATATACCATTCTATATTGTTTAACTGAGATTTACTGACAGAAACACTGATTAAGGCATTCAGTGTAATAAAAAAACAAACCTATGCAGGTCAATTAGTGAACTACAGCAACCAGTAGCTCTGCTGGTGTTAAACTGTTGGTGTAATGCATTCTTATAGACTTAAAAGGTTCTTCTTTATCTCACAGTAAGCACAGTTTTACCACAGTAACAGTAGTTTTGAGTAAATATTTAGTCTGCTTCTCTTTACACTTCTGGTCATCACGCATTACCAGATCTGTTCTAGTGATGATGATAAGCTGTCTCCACTAACGCCACACAACACACACACACTCTAATCAGTCAATCAAAAGTCAGCCCAAAACAGAAATCATCTGTAACTTACCTTTGTTCCTTTTTCCCCAGGTTCACCCTGAAAATGAAAAGAAGAAAACCATGAAGTCTTCACTGGCTGGATTTACTACAAACACTGAAAAGGCACAGATGACGATAGCTTAGTGTGTTCCTGCTGTGTCGATCTTCAACGGTAGCACACTGTTACAACACTAGAATTATATTTTAGTTTAGTTTTGGATGTTTGCAGCATCAAATCAGTGTGAGTATTTTCATTGTTTTTTAAGTTTCATTGTTTTTCAAATTTTCAAGTTAAAACTTATTAGTTATTTTGTTAGTTCAATATTTACAATGTACTAAATGTTCAACCTAGTAACATTAAATGTTCCTGCATTGAGTAGGGGTTGTGGTTCCCTCTAGTGTCCATGTGGGGCATTTAACCACAGCTGCTCGTGTCCACTGATAATCTCAGTGCTCATTATTGCAGCTTTCAGAAAAATGACTTCTACCACTTTCAGACCACACATTATTTATTCTATTCACTGTCAGAGCAGGAAAGTACCAACCTTCTCTCCACGGTTTCCACCTTGTGAGCTGGTGCTAGAACCCGATTCTCCCTTCGGCCCAGTTAGACCCCTATCTCCTTTCTCTCCTCTATCTCCTCGGTCACCTTTAGGCCCGGCTGGTCCTAAAAAACAATTAAAAAGAACTGGGTCATTACTGCCCACATAAAAAAATCTCTTAGAAATGTTGCAAACAATAAACAGGACATTCCCTGCTGAAAAGAGAAAAGGTTCTTTTTGCACAGCTTACAATATGGCTGCAATTTATAGGCCATGTGAAGGTTTTGATGTAGCAGTTTATTTCAGCTGCAAGCACGAGCGTCCTGACATTTATTTTCTGTGTGACCCAGTCCGACCTCATTGACACCACTCAAGCTGTGACAGCTGTGTAATATACAGCCTACTTCTTAAGTGTTGAAATCACCCATCTCCAATTATGCTGACATGCAAAGCAAAGCCATGTCCACTGCAATGTGTGTGGTGCTTAGAAATTTGGAGCAGAAAAATAGATCATATGCCTCCGAATTGATATGCAAGCATATAATCCTCACTGAATAAACTAATGCCACAGAGCATAGCATTAGCAGCTTAAGCTAAGATGCAATACAAGTAGTTGTGCATGTCCAGTTCCAAATCAAAAACAGTTTCTCCGTCATTCTTCCAGACATCCAGACCATGCAACATACACATTTCCTCTCTCAGCTGGGTTCTCTATGGAAGTTTATTTTTTGAGAGGATTAGAGCCTGAACATCCTAATTTTCCATCCTCTTGGCCCACATACTGTACATGCACCACCGTACACTGATAAATTCATGCATTCTTCTATTTGTGTGCCTTTAAAATCCATGTTAAGCACATGCACAAGGCAAGCACAACATCATTACAGAGAAGGAAAAAAAACATAAGGGAATAGGATTTTGGATAGTTTTCTGTGAATGTTTCACTCTGCATTAACCCACCTGGTGACCCAGGAACACCAGATTGGGACTCCACTGCGACTGAAACATGCTGGGAGTCACTTGCTAAACACAAGGCAAAGGTCAATGTTAAATTAAGTCTTTAGACTGAAGGTAATTTTAGTCAGTCATTTAGACACTGACATCATAACTTGTAATCACCACTGTATCTCTAATACTATAGAATATCCTAGGTAGCAACAGAATAGTCCCAAACACACTGGTGACGTTGAAGAAGATACCGTGACTGTGCACCAGTGCGATCACTTTAGATCTTCTCAGTTCTCTAGATTAATTAGAAACTAGCAGGTGGATTGTGGATGTAGTCAAAGACACTACACAATGTTCAGTATAGGTTTAGGGAAATTTCTCTCTAAGACAAAAATACGAACTGGTAACTAAATGCCAAAAGGTTCCCCATCAAAGACCTACATCTTTCTATTATTGAATACTGTATTGTTTTTACTAATACCATAAGACTTTTCTATGTCCAAGGTGTTATCAATGAAACATCCCAGTTTTATAATGTATCATTCTGTTACTACAACTAGATGGCACTGAAGTAAGAATCAAACATATATGTTGTGATTGAGAAGATAACAAAGCAAACTTCATAAAAGCTATTTTCTAAAAAAGAAATAGTCAACATAAAAGTAATAGTTTTTATGACTATACGAATCTAGGCTAATTTTTTTATATACTAGTAAAATATTTAAGTAAATACATACAAATAAAACAAACAAAGTAAAGCAATAACAGCAACACACAGTGTCAATAGAACACAATGCCTGCCCACTCACTGTAGTACACTTGGTGTCCACTAGATGGAGGCATGTTTGTGTATAGAAAGCTGTAAGGTGCATCACTGTGCATGAATAAGATCTTTACCACACCATGTGCTGTAATGAAAAGTTTGTCTTTGTGCAATTAAAATTGTGGGACTGACATTAAAAAAACAGCTAAAACATAACCAGGCTTAGAGAAAACTAAAATCTACACACTGACAAGTGTAAAAACTCTGTGTCTTTTTCTGAAAGCATATTAATCTAATTTAGGAAACTGACTTTTCAGGAAATGTCGACTGAATTCACTCACCTGTCTCTCTTGCAACAGACACCTCCTCCCTCCTGGTGAGTGGGGGCTGCTGAATGGGTCGAGAAGATGGAGGAGTAGTCTGCAGGAAAATAATCACACAACAGAAGGACATATATTTAAACATTTACTGGAAGCTGCACTGGGTTTGTTCTAGACCTGAAAGGCCCCATTTCAGCAGCCTGACTCATGTTTTGAGCACTTACTGTTCAACTTCATGTTTATAGTAACTAACAAGACTGTTTCTCAGCTCTGCACCAAGCCTTTCTAAAACATGACTGATGCCAGCAGGCAAACCGAGGACAGTAAAACAATGATTTAGTTATTTCAGTAATTGTCCATTATCTATCACTGTCAGAGACCACATAACTGGGCCCTGTGGCCCAAATCTACCACAGCAATCTTCCCTGCAGCTGTATCACCTATTAGTAACCTAGTAAATAACTGAGCTCATTTAAAATACCCCCTCTGTTAGCGTTTGTCTTTGTGGATTCATTATACAACAATTACTCCAAAGCTCATTTTTAGCCCGTACATAGGAACCAGTGAAGCTCCGTGAGGAGTGTATGTGTATTTTATCCTTCACATCAAAAAACACTGATATATTTATACTTTTGATGTTTTTGTGTAACTTTCATAGTGAATGGTGTTAGAGTTTATCAACAAAAGAAATGCCGGCAGGCACACATGTCTTGAAGTAAAATAAAGAGAGGGGGAGGAATAATGCAAATGCCCTCTCTCAGCAGCTCATTCTTCACCTGGGACACGCCTCAATATGTCACCTGTGGAATTCAGAGAGGAGCAGGGTGAAGAATGTAGGCGGGAGAAGGGGCAGCTGAAAGAGAGGATGGTGTTGGTAATAAACCAGTTTCCTCTCTGGGAAACTATTTCCCTGCTGTGCTGCACAGCACCGACTATGCTAAGAATTTGGCCAGACCATTATTGACTTTTCTAAGTTGATATATGCATTAAAGTGCTAAAGAATATGCTGCCCGTTCACTCCTCTACCAATCCATCATAGCTGGGGATGATGGGGAGGAGGCTCCCGCCTTCAAATCATAGTGCTGATGGATTTGAACCTCCCACCCTACTGAATCTAAGAGCAGGTATGCAGCTCTGCTGGCAATCAACATATGCATGTGCTATGGCGTATCTCAGAGGAAACATGGGGATTTTAATATGATTGCAGATGACCTGAGGATAAAGGAAAAACAGTCCAGCTGTTATTGTCCCTAACAAATGAAGCCGATTCCATCGAGTCAGGACTAAGCTCTAGAAACACTTCCTCTCTGTGGAAACACAGACACCGTTCAAGATGACTGACTAGCGCTGCCATCTATCACCATGAATTCCAGGATGACAAAGTGGAAAGTTTCACTCACACAGCTTTACTTCTCCAGCTCGTGTTTGCCCCGACATGTCTTAATTGCACTGGTCGGACAATTGTGCAGAGTGTAGGTTATGTTTTCTGAGAGGAGGCATCAGGTGGAAAAAGCCGCAGCAGGTAGGCATTAGATGCCAGCTGTTTAGTTTTATATTACGTTGCATATTACATGCTAATAAATACCTACTGAACAGATGGAAAGCCCCTCGTAAAACGTACAGAGCAACGCGGCAGAATAAGTAGAGAAGTAAGGATGAGGAGACTTCCTGCTGGAGGTACCGGACTTTTTTTTCCACCTCTGTCACTTCCTGCACATCAGCAGATCGAGAAACCAGTCAGAATAACAAAGCATGGAGGTGTGTGTGTGTGACTTGGATCAGAGTCCAAATTGACATCTGGTTTTTCCAACTCTGCACTATAATTGCGAGTGGGAGTGCATGCACGCACGCTGCTGATGGCGCAGGGTGGAGATTGTTGTTCCATATGCTTCAGGCCTGACTTTGAGGGTAGGGAGATGTGAGAGTGTTTGTCTGGGTGAGTGTGTGAGAAACGGAAACCAGGAGGACAAAGGGGGAGATAGAGGTACAGATACAAATAGATAGTATGATGTAGAGAGCATGAATGTGTAAGTGTGTGTAGAGGAGTCATTAAACGTGACATATGGTAATACTCGTGCTGGTTACCTGGGTTACTATTATCGAAAACAAACATCGCCTACGAGCAAAATTAATCTCTAACTCTAAATGTATAGAACAGGCACAGCTATGGCGCTTTCTAATCTGATGTGAGACAGCTCTTTCTGTAAAATGTCTTTGTTCCTAAATGTATAAGACAGAGGCAGCTCCAATGTTCAGACATCAACTAAGCAGTTTTTAATCTTACCCATGGGGTGAGGGGTCACTCACTGAGTAACTTGAGACATGAGTGCTACACGTCTCACACTCAGTCCACTCAGTCTGCTGGTAATAACCTGTCAGTCTGTTCACGTCTCTGGTTTGATCAACTGTTTTTTAATCACTGTGAATGCATTCAGCATTCACAGTATTGTTTTCCTTTTCTTTATTATTCTGGTTATTCCATACGTTTTTCGTCGTTCTACTTCTTCAGCATACTTTCAGCTATTAAAACCATTCAGGTATCAAAACGTTCAGCTTTTTAAGAACAAGTGTGCTAGCGTTCAGCATTTTGCTCACATTTATACTTTTTGAGATATTCAGCATTTTTCAGCAATGTTTTATAATGGAACGGTAACGGACGGTGTCCACATTTTCTTTTCTTATATTTGTCTCTTGTCAACCTTTTTTGTCTATTCCGCTTTTCAGCTTCTTTACATTCTTTCTTGACAGACACACACACACACATCTTTTCTTTCAACTTTTGCTATTTGTCACCTCCTTCATCAGTTTCTCAACATTTTCTTTGCTTATCTTTGTC
>JAUMHF010000013.1:17656729-17684591 GCA_032359275.1 Microctenopoma steveboyesi
CTACTATTTGATGTTTCTGCTAGAATTGTGATGTTTTTAAGCCAATTTCAGCCAACATCATTCTGCAGTTTAGCATTAACAGTGCATTTTCTTCAGGAAATGCCTTTTCTAGTTTATAGTTTAACATCACACTCACTGAGCAAGTTCAATGTTTACAAGGAAAACTGGAACTAAAGATGTTGCTTACCGTCCATCGGTGTCTCTCCACAGCTAGTTTTGTGGGTCTAGCTTCCTCGTGGCCACTTCCATCACCTGACGCCTGAGGGGAGAAATCACACACATTTAACAACATCACGGCTTTATACAACACATGTAAACACACTGCACTCCTCTGACATAGACAGCAAAGATTTTAATCCCACTTAGTGTGTTACCTGGTGAAATGAAGATGCTATTTGATGCTGAATGTATTTATATGGATTTGCACTGATGGCATGAAGTTGAGACTCAGCATCTCCTACTTTATACTCCTAGATGACTCAAAGCTCCTTTGTGATTCAGCGTGTCCTTGATGATGTCAAACAGCTGTGTGTGAGGCTATCACTTGAGATAAAAGGCACATCCTGAAATGGGAAACCTGACATTCCTGTTTGGAATGTGATTTTCCCATCAAATCCAAACAGCGCAGAAGCGTGTGATGTGACAACAAGCAGTAAGGTTCTGAACCCGAGGACGAGGTTTTGGTGGGCTCAGCACACAGCACAGCTGTGAGGCAAATGTTTTGCTAAATAACAATTACGGCTGGTGGTGGGCTGCAGCGATGCACCTGTGTTTGTGTGTGGGTGGTCAGGGTCACACTTTTATCTGCTACACATTTACTATTGGCACCAAGTGTTGTAAACATGCTGGAGTCGATCATCACAGGACAGTAATATGTCCCCACTTGTTGCTTTACAGCATATCTGCCCGATTTAAAAGCATGTCACACATGCCAGTAACTTACTGTTAAAGTGCCCTCATTTATTGCATTGTTGCTGCCACTGCTGCTCTGTGGCAGATATAACCTTCAGCAATGATTTAAAACATTCTAGACACTGCACAGCCTGATTGCAGTCATTTTTCAATCACAGGTCTGATTTTAGAATAAAGTCAACACAGCACAGAGGACGCCGCCAGCTTGCTTAAATCAACTTTATTTGAATGGTAGGTTTGGGGAAGCTCCTAATTGTAGGATCCAATTCACACAGCACTAAGCTGTAGCAGGCCCCGACCTGGTCCTCATCAGATACCCGACATATGCGACCCAGTCGTGCAGCACATTATCTCCAAAGTGTGATTAGCTGTCACTCACCATATCTGAGTCATCCTCATCCTCTTCACAGTGTCTCTCAGCAGCATGGGGGTCCCCCACCACCCTCAGCTCACCAATCACCCCCTGTTAGAACACAGATGACATGTGATGATGTCAGGACATCACTTATTCTCACACACGCACAGACAGTGTCTCACTTTAAACATAGAAATATCTCAGGACTTTTGGTGATGTTTCTCAGGGATTTCCCCATTCCCTTTAAATCAGAGAGTCTCTTGAAGTCTCGTGAAGCGCCCACCCCTCAATGATCCAATGTTCCCACACAGGATGCTCACACTGATGAATGCTATCTTCCTGCCTATCACAGGCCCATTAGCTCTGTATGTGGAGGAGGACTCTGTGCTGCAGAGCTACATGTATTTGAAGTTGACCCTTCAGGACAAACTTTGGCCCTGAGAAAAAAATCTAATGGATTTTTAAGAGACTTTGAAGATAAGTGGAGGAGGCTCTTTGACTTTTAACCCTGACTCTACAGTCTATTAATGATTGTAACTTGTATAATGTTTAGCTGATGTCTTCTGTTCTTTAGATCTTCGCAATAAAACTTTGATCACATTTGCAGAACAAACTAGTGGTGGATAAGAAGAACAAGGAGCCTCATAACGGAATGTCCTCTTTATAAATACATAATGTAAATATTTAGATGCCAAAGACGCTTGCCAAGTCTTCATTTGATTAGGAAAATTAAATTCACAAGACCTCGGGAACCTTGGGCCACGCTAGGGTCAACAAAATGTCCAACCACAAATGATGACTGTAAAACAGTCACATGCTAATCGTTCTGTGAAAGGCGTCTACTTGGTTGAGTTGCACTGTACCTGTTGCTTACGGTTTATCTATTAAACTCGCAGTAGTTTTCAGCGGCTGCATCTTTTTAATGTGCAGATAGCTGTGGGGGAACTGCTGTCATCCTTTAACAGGTCAGCTGCTGTGATTTACTGCAGTAAGTGGCCACAGCTAAGTACATCCAAACTTTGAGGTCTTCCAATTAGTTGCAGTCAACTCTAAAAAAGGTTGGAGCGCTTGCGTAGACGTTTCTGTTATGGTTTTAGAGTTGGCCAATTTGAGCAATCAAATCATATGAGGGTTGGTCAGCCAAGACGTTTCACATGCCTGACTACGGAAAATCAAACATTACCCTGAACTTTTCCAAAGCTCCATGTAGCAGGAATCCCCTAACATCCCAGTCAGTTTCACAGCCATTCAGTAAAAGCACCAGAAATAGCACAGCCGAAATAAGTGACTCTTTCTATCATTTTTTCATTTAAATGATTATTTTCCTGAGACAGAGACAGTGTACACACCAGGAACTTTTCCGGATTATCCCCTCCAGCTTGCCCAACAAACAGTCCAGCACCGGCCTCCAGCTCCATCTCATCAGGGGACCTCTCAATGCGTATTTCCTGAGGGTCTATGTCACAGTTGAGGTAGAACAACACTTTGTCATCCTTTACAGCAATAGCAAAACGAGTCCAGGTATCCCTCATGGAGGGCACACGGAAACTGGCTGCTTCATATGACTCCTCAGAGTCAGGCTCTGTGTAGTACAAGATGACATGCTGGTTGCCACCCTGCACAGCTGACAGTTTAACACCCACATGTATGATCTTCTGTGAGGCATCTGTAACAGAGAAAATGACTCCGCCCCTGTCAGAGGTGGGTTTCAGGTTGAAGATGAGGGCGAAGTTGTGGTAAAAGGGGCTCGGTAGGTGGGCACGTGCCAGCTGGCCCGCGTTGGCATCGGGACCAAATACGTATCCAGGGGTGTTGTCAGGTCCGTAGACCAGGGTGATCTCACTGGGAGGAGGATCCCCAATCAGCTGCAGCAGAGAGACTCCACTGTCTTCTAAAGAGGGAAAGAAACAGGATGTTTGATCACAGTATGTATAAAAGTTGTAGGTTAGAGGGAGGGGCAGCATGGCAGGTACAATGTTAGATGGGAAATTAGGCTGTTTGTGGAAGTGAGTGTGTCAATGCAGGAACTACTGTAACACAGGACTACTTAAAAATCACCAGCACAATTAGTGGTTTTCTCTTTCTAAAGTGAATATTTTTATATATTATATACATCAAGAATATTACTATGTTTCATAACTAGTGTTTTAGAAAAGCAGACTCGGCCGGGGACTAATAATCTATTTTGTACATTGTAGATCAAAATATGGAAACAGCTGACATCTGCAAAAAAAGGCTGAAGATGGGCTACACGAGGCAAGAAAAAAATGCAGATGACTTTATCAGACTTTGTCAGAGAAAACAGAAAAACTCTACCATAAACTGAGAACAGGTTTAAAGGCATCGCCCTAATTGGAAAAAGCCTAATTTCACTATAAGCAGAAGAGCTAAAAGCAATCTTTAGAAAAAGTACTTAAAACACTTTTACATTAAAAACACTCATCTGTGATCCCTCCACAGCGTGTGCAAAAGGATAAAAGACACCAAGACAAAGAAAAACAAAAACTTGACATCTGCTGAATGTCACTGCTCCAGGGCACAGAGGGACCAACAGCTGGGCCTCTTGCATATCTGAGCTCACTTCTCCATCACCCGGGGTGATTCATGCGAGGTCAGCGGATAATTACTGGAGTCATTTAAGAAATGCAAGAAAACTAAGAGCAATGTGTATTCATTCATACAAACACTAGACGCAGTTTCACCTGCAGCAAACGTCAAACTAACTCTTCCTGCTTTGATCAATAGTCATGTTTCGTCTGGTTAGAAGGACAAGTAATGTGCAAGCTCTGTCTCTGTGCAAAGCTTGGACATCAGTGGGGTCTGCAGTTGGCTTTGGTGAGAGCTTAAACACACGAGGTGTTTCCCTTAACCCAAGGTCATACTTTCTGCTGTATAACCATAAACACCGGGTTGAATATTACTCGTGCCGTCTGAGGAATAAACATTCTTTCCTTGGTCGAGCTGTAACAGGACTCGAAAAAAAAAGTTTTACAGTCTTTAAAACATGCTTTCAATAGCTGTCTGTCTGAAGACAGCTATTTCTAAATAAGACTCACACTGGCAGATAGGTAGTAATGTAAGCACCACACAATCAAACAATGGTAAATCCAATCAAATCTGTTTATTCAAAAGCTCTTTTTGTCAGATGTTCTGCATTACTTGACTATACATTGATCTAATTCATAATAATATCTCTCAAATCCAGTAGCATGACCAACATAGTATTTTAACCCAGAGTCACTGGGAGACTGATGTGTTTATGAGAATCCATAAACAAACAATACAACACTGTCTATAGTCATTTGAGAATATTAACCCTGAAATGACAGACACAGATGTTTAGAACATCTTTCTTTGGGTTCTTGCTTGGATGGTGGTCAACAATAAACTGTCCTTCACACCAGGCCGACCAGATGTTTAGTCTGATGTCAAAATGAGAAACCTTGAGGGTCTCTTCAGTGGGCCTGTGCTCACATGTCTGAACCTGGCTGCCTTCTCTGTGTCCCGGAGACAGCAGAACTTTGTAGTCAGTCAGTGATTATATCAATCATGTAGGCAACCAGTTTAATTTGTACATCCTCTTGTTGCAGTTGTTGAAGTACAAATGTGAGACATTTAAAGAAGAAACGCCCCACAACTGAGATTTGATGATAAATCTCTCTCCAATAAAAAGATTACACTGAATGACAACAAATATCTCCGCTGGAAGTGGGTAACCTCCTTCTTTAATAGGCATGCCACATTTTAAGCGTAAATTTGCAGCTGGTGACAGAAATTATTTAAATAATTCGTTTGCAAATGAAACTTCAAGGTCGGTAAGAAGTTGATTTCCTGATGGATCCGGAAAATGGACAACATCCGTTTAGGACATGCATCCACTAGTTTTCCAAACCCTTCATTAGCTAAACATATTCCCCATTGGTCATCATTCACATCAACCAGAGGTTGATTATGTTCAGGCACAACACTAAATACACAAACAACCTATAGAAGCATCTTGAAGTTATTGTTCTCAATACTGGTAAAAAACAAAACAAAAAAAAACAGTTCAGAGTCTTTGAATGAAACAATTCTTTACCAGACCTAAAGTCTATCAATGAGATGCTCCTGCTGAAGGTTGTTAAATGTGTCTGCAATGTCAGTGAGTGGCCAGCCAATCATCCCTTCCCAAAGATCAAAAAATGCAAAAGGTTCACAATCAGTGATTTAGGTTTTCCCAAATAGCCCTTTGTTAACTAATGACAGCTTCAAGGCCAACTGGGCGAAGAAAAGAGCTGCTGATAAATGGAGCAGTGCTGGGTTTATGGTGCTAGTTTGTCTTGTCAAGATGACCATTTACTGACCAGGAATGCAGCTCCTTTTCATTCTGCGTACCATTCAAGCATGGGGCACCACACTTTGTGATACCCTGCTGATAAAGCTGTGAATACAGTGTGGGACTGTATATACAGCTTTCGGAAGAGCAAGATCCAGTATAATCCATGGGTAAACATTCAAACATCTGGCCAGTCTGAGAAAAGTAGTATTTTCACTGATGACACTCCATCACCATTTAAAACGTCCCTTGGGGCCTGCTGACAAGGGCAATGATCTCTCCCTCACCCTGCACAGAGTTAGTCGGTCCACAGCGTTTGGAGTGTCGGAGTTCACTTCTAGAGTGCACCTGGACATGGGGAAATTTACAATCCACTGACCGTAATGTCTACAACCCTTAAACATTCGCACCATAAACTATGGCTGCCACTGATTTAAATATAACAGTTTTATTTGAAACATGGGTCATATGACATAATGGTTGTGTCTGTTTAGTTTCAGTGGCTGTCAGGCTGCTCACGTGGTGACGTGGTGTCATTTGTTCAAAATGTCCATTCAAAATAAGTTTTATCTGGGTAAATAAGCAATTGATATTTATTTTAACCGGCAAATATGTAAATGTTTATTTTCTTGCTTCAGAAAAAATTGAGTTATTTTGTAACTCAAAGAGATATAACACTACAGTTACTTTATGGAACTTCAAAACTACAATCAACTACTTGTTTTTTAATATCTCTGTAGTCAAAACAACATTCCACAACAAGGTGTCAAATCCAATCCATTACTAAACTGAAAAACAGAAACAGGATGTTTTGAATATCATGGTAGACATAAAGACCATGGAAAGTGTATTCTGTCAATCAGTGGGCAAAATCTGCAGGGTATTCAACCTGATGAAACAGAGTGCTCTGAACAAGATAGTAAACCCCAAAACCACATCACAGTCCAGGAAGAACTTTTCATGTTTCACATCACCCTGAAGACTGAGCTGTAATTGTCAAACCACAAAAAGGAGGACAGGCATACCACAAGTTGTACACTTTACTCTCCACAGAAAGAGTAATGTGATACTATTCAAGTTCTCTACCTGTAAGTAAAGAACTTTTGAGGCAACATACCGCTAGCTTTTTGGAAACTGAAGCACCTGCGATACGGACAGCTGCATGGTGGAAACGCTTCCAAAAAGTCCTGCTGAGACAGCGCTGTGCTGCTTCAGACTCTATTCAATATGTTAGGGTTAGGGTTAGGGTCAACCCTAACACCAACCTATATCCATGAAATCCCATTTTCCCAACCACAAGCAGCTAACAAAAACCAGACACAACATTAATGCCCATAGCTACTGAACCTCAAGTGCTTGATTCCTTATCAAAAACTGTCCAGATTGCATCAACCAGTCAAATGAGTCATAGCTTGAATGCAATAGGGTCATAATTGGGCCATTACACATCTTGAGAAAACTGTGTGCTCCTTTACTGTGTTTTGCAACACTGCCTCATCAGTTCTAGTTATGTGCAACAAAAGCCAGAGGGGGCAATGAGTTCTGGCAGCACAGAAGTTGGACTCCACTGTGCCCATAACGGGAACCTTCCTGAGAGCCAAGTCTAAATGACTCCCTGGCAAGCAGCACGCAGAAGGGCTGGAGCCAACTCTGGGCTTTTCTGTCATGAGATACAATATCAGTCTCAGCTCAGTGGAACCATGGTGCTACAAATCAGTGTCAGACTATAAAAGCGTGCACAAGCCACAAAACCCAAACTACATGTACACACATATCCAGATACCACGAAGAGAAAGGGCAGATTTTACCAAGATATGATCCTTTTTGTCTTATTGTCTGAGCACTACAGAGGCGGCCCAGCACAGGATTTCATTTAATTGCAACATGACAGTCTAAACTGACAGGGAGAAATGGAGTTCCTCTTGTGCGATCTAGTTTTACCATCGTGAACTAACCAAATAAATTGCAGTTGACCTCTAAACCCTGATATGAATGACTACTCATCTTTAGTGCAGGAGACTGGTAACCCTGGGAAAACATAATTAAAAACGCTATTGTGTGTTCCCACAGTGGTAGGCCCCCCAACGTAAAATGATCAGATTTCTTAAGATGATATCTCTGCAATCTTGCAACAACAATCAAACACACATCTACAGGTATGATTCAAAATGTTTTCTGTTTTTTGTGAAATGCTGCTTCTCATTTTCATGGGTCAAACTAAATAACTAAGATATGTAAGTAAATCATGAGACATTCTTTTATGTTAGTTAAATGCTCTAGCAGTGGGGTGGCAGTAAAGCTCAGAGGAAAAGGAGAAGAAGAATGTTGCCCTCCACCCACACATCAGGCCAGTGAAGCTGTAGATAGAAGCTTCTCAGACACATACTGCAGATTGCATTCTTATACGTCAATCGTGTAAGTGGGTAGATGCAGTACTAAACATCCCAAGATAAAGTTACAAATCAGGCAAACAAAACATTTACAGGGCACATTTTAAAGCTTAGGTACACATTAACTAATTATAAGGCCTGTGAGGCATTTTGGTAACAGAAACAAATGTTGTATGTGTAAGATCAAATGTTTGTAGACATTCTGTTGACTCAAGAACAATTCAGTCCCAGATGTAAAGATGGCAACTAAATCATATTTGTAATCAGAACTGTTGTGTCCAGAAGTTCCTTAATACCGTATATTTGGATCTTTTTTCAGTTTCCTGTAACACACGTATATTGAACAGTTCAAACTGTCTAAATTAGGCAACAAAAACCAACTGCATGTCAACAGACAACCAGTTAAAACAACTCAGATCTGAATCTATCTGGCCCACTCATGTCTCTCAATGGAACAAGCTGTTAGACAGATAGTGAAGCTGTAAAAAGACTTTCAGCGATATGAGGGTAAAGGGCATGACTGTAGCATAGGAAAGGGATCCAGTTTTTTTGAGCCGAAACAAACCATACTGGGTGTTATATACAGTGTATTATCAGCGCCCTTTATTAGCAATACATGTGAGTCAGTAACTTCATCTTAGGTCAGAAATGGCACTGATTCATCCAGCTATGTAAAGAAAACTGACACATTACTAACTGCTGCTGTTTGACTCCATGCACAAAACAGATAAACCACTTTGGTATTTGACAGTAACAGACACTAAATTTATGTGCATCTTTTTTTCACAGCAATACAAGTGAATGTGAAAGATTTCATCCACATCTAATAAACAATCTACATTATGATTAGCACTTCAGAGAACAGTAAGTGTTTCATTTCTAGTACCTTTAAATATGTTCAACTGAGAACAGCTGTCAGACATATTTTACGTCTCACATCCCACTGAAAACCACTAATGCAAAAATGACAGTTTCCCTTGCTTGACAACCTAATATGTCCACTCCTGGACAGATAAATGCAGACTGAGCTGCCTGCAAGCCATTGACTGTCAGAACAGACATGCAATTCTACATGCTTAAGTGTCTTGAGTAATTCATGCACGAATAGTTTACACAAGATTTGCCTCTTATCCAACATCAGAATTAGTGTATCTAAAAGACAAAGCAAGCTCTGTATGGTATATGGCCTTTAAATCATAATCATAATAACAATAACATGACTTTTTTCAATCTCTTATTGAAACACAGTTCAGCCCTGTATGTGTGTGTGTGTGTGTGTTGTGTGATAATGACATTCAAGAAGGAAGTCACATGCAATCCAAGGGATAGAGTAAACACACACATGCAACACGTCAAACAGTGAGCAGGCACCGTGCTCGTTAGCCTTTTTTAAAACATGCAGTTTTCTTCTAACAAAATTTTCTGTGCCTGGGAACCAAAACACTGTTAATCTCACTGAGTCACTACTAACACAGATAAAGTTAAATACTGGTATTGAAAACACTAGATAAACTGGGGAGAAGGGGTTTTGAAAAATGGTTCAAAATGAATCCCAAAACTAGAATTCTTTTTAAACCAACGATTACCTTTTAAGTTACTAACTGACAAGCACTGATACCCATCATCCTCCTCGTCTGGTAGAGTGTGGCACTCCAGAGGGAGGTGTCCCTCATCCAGGAATGTCCAGCAACTGTCCCGCAAGACTTCACAGAAACTCTGGCAAGGCAAAACCTGCAGTGGACCCATAGAGCCACACTTGGGTACCAAGAGAAGGCAGAAAAACCACTCCAAACTGTGGTGGCAATGTGACTTCAAGAGCCATTCCCACTCATTCAGGAGTGCATGGATGTCCTCCACACTGCTCTGGTTGAGGTGATTGGGCACAGAAAACCTTTCTCCAACCATGGAGGAGCAGAAAGGAAGATCAAAATCTAACAACAAGCACTGAGGGGATTTAACCACCAATGTGGATTTAGCGACTTCTATGTGGCTTTCAATTGATGTTTGGCTCTCTGCTACCGTCTGGCTAACTAAGGATACTTGAGCCTCATGCTCAAGTATTGATGTTTGTATTGCATTTAAGCTATGACTCATTTGACTGGTTGATGCAATCTGGACAGTTTTTGATAAGGAATCTAGCACTTGAGGTTCAGTAGCTATGGGCATTAATGTTGTGTCTGTTTTTTTGTTAGCTGCTTGTGGTTGGGAAAGTGGGATTTCATGGATATAGGTTGGTGTTTGGGTTGAAGAAAGTGTTTGCATGATAAATGAACCTTGACTGGTCTGTGACACAAGCCTATACAAAGCTTCCTGGGTAGCTGTTGATTCACGGACTGGTAACTGAGTAACTTCCATTAATTGGTTAACCTTAATTACAGGAGTAGTCTCTACAGAGTTGTGACCTACAACCGAAATTAATAGATTGCCTGGGGTAGAGTTTTCATGAGAATGCTTTGTATTTTTGCTAATGTTATCAAAAACATCAGCATCTTGCTCAAATTTTTTGTGACCAAAATCATAGTCACCATCTTTTCTGCTACTAGTGATCCAAGTACTCGTTTGAAGCTTTAAATATAGCTCATGTGTTTGGGAGACTGCACCTCCTCCACTCTGTAACCCCCTGTGATCAGTGGGCAATACTCCTCCTGGTTGGTTTTCCTCAGAAACCCCCCATGTTTTAACGCCTAATCCCCAGCTAGTTTCAGCTCCTCTTTCAATTCCAGCTTGCGACTTTAACCCAGTGCCAGACCAAAGACCTGACCCATTGTCTGATGCCAATTCAGACTTAAGCTCAGGCCTATCAGATCTTGATACATTTCCTGTCAATTGAAAATTATCAGATCCTTCAGAACCCGTACCCTCTACTGAAGATGAGCCATTACCAGGTTTACTTATGAGTGTTGGAATCTCCGCTGTGCCCTTTTCTGATGGCCAGTCATTTTCCAGTTGAGTTGTTGGTATTAGAGTGGTCAGCGTAGTAGTCTCAGTGGTCTCGTCCCAAGTCTGGACCATCTTTCCTTCATCAATGATCTCTGCTTCAAACCTGTCCTCTCTTAGTTGTTCTCCACTACCTGCAAGGATGCCAGACCCCTCATGCTCCACTGTTGGGGCCAAAGTTGTAGAACCAGTCCATGACCAGAACCACGCATCAGAACAGGCCACCCACTGGGCCACCAAAAAATAGACTCCAATACGGGTCCTCATTTTAGGCAAAATGTCAAGAGTTGAACACGTCCAGCTGTTTGATGAGAATCCCAGAGTGAACTAAGACATGTCCCCACAACCACTACACTCCTCGCACACACATTTTCCCTCTAGCTCTGTCTCCACACACTCCACTGGGCAGTGAGGAAAAGTAAGGAGGAGTGCCTCATTCAAAAGAGTAAAGGGGGAGAGCAGGAGGTGTGCTCCGTATTGGCTACCCTGCCAATATTTCTTCTCCAAACTCCTCCTTCTCCTTTTGTCACAGCAGTGAAAAGTGATCTCTCCTGCTGACTGATACTTTAGAATTACAACAGCCTTGCATGTTGGTGCACAATAGTGATGCTTTCAGTGTCTTAAGGAGAGGGGCAATTTGTTTTCCTTGCCTCGTTCTCTTTGTTAAAACATGACAATAAGAAACTACTTACCTTTAAAAAAATGTGAAAATGTTTGAAACATGAAATGGGAACACCAGTTCATGGGATTTTAGTATTTTAGATCTTTGTGCTGCATTGTGTTCAATGTTTGAGATGTGTGGACCTGTGCTGAATTTCCTCTAATGAATGCAAATTAGTCTCATACCACTGCAGCAGGTCAAGAAATAATGGAGCAAAAATACTGTTGTGAATTGTTGACGTGCTAAATAAATGTATTTTATTGAACTGTTAATATAGTATGAACAACACAGTTTAAAACCACTGACCGTAAGCTTAGAAATGTCTTGTCAGATTTCCCATTTATCCACTAGCCTGGACGTACCAAAGAGCATTATTTCCCTGTACTGCATGGTACCATTTAGTGCTCAATCCAGTTAAGACCCTTGTATTCACTTTCTTGTCCAGACTGGTTTCTCGTAATTCCTTTGGGATCAGTTGACAGAGACCCTCTACATCTGCTAATGGGAGCTTAGTGATAAAAGGAAGAGGTCTGTCTCTCTAATAGTACCAGGGTTTAAAATAAAAGGAGGTGTTTTGTGGATGTGACCTCAGATGTTGATTGAAAGGAACTCCCTCTCCATAAAAAGGTTCCAGATGTTTATGCTGAGATGTAGAAATGTCTCGACATGAGCTGACAACTTTATCCTCCAGTTCTCCTGTCATGGCCTAGGGTCACTGATGATCCAAATGACCCCTGACAGCAAGACTGTGTTTGTTTGGTCTAACGAACGAAGAGGACCAAAAGAAACACCACAGATAAAGGGAGATGGTTTGAGCAACAGCAATATGACGCCATTGTGGAGTTCATGTGAACAGACTATGCTAAGTAGTTAGCTGTGATGCTGCTAAATCATTAGCATTAGCTAAATCATTATCAAATTAAAAGTAAATACTTATTTAAAGACTTATTTATCACAAGACCAGATCATAGTTGAAATTTCAACGCTAATAATATAATTTTAATGAAAGGAAAATACTGAATCATATCAAAAGCAGTTTACCTTTAGGTAAAGGAGACTACAGAACGTAATCACTGCTTGCCTGTGTCTACCTTTTATAAACACAAGTTAATCAAGTAGAAACAAAGAATGGAACATATGTGGCTTCCTTCCTTAGGTCACTGGCAAGGTTTGCAACATAATTAAAGCAAATACAGCACCGCTGGGCATGGAGACAACACTCTTCAGCAGCAATTCAGAAGCTCTTACCAAGAAATTGTTGTTCACCTTAAAAATTAGGGAAAAAAGAGGTGTTGCAAAAATGAAGAATGGGGAAACGACATTTTTTCAGGTAACATTCAAGCAAGTGTAAAAAATGTTTTAGGAGAGATTGCCGGTGTATTCTCAGCCATAGGCCTAAAATTCCTGTGGTCAGACAAACTCAGTGTACTTGAGACTTGAGAAAGCCCTCGGGTGAAACGTCATCAAGAAACTAGTCCAGTTGCTTTGGATAAAACCTTTTTGAGTTATACTGAATTAGTCTGTAAAGCAGAATAAGCAATAGTTCTAAAAATATGTTATGTAATAAATCATAATTGAAAGGTAACATTTAGCTACCTAAATCAGAAAAGCCCTGTAACATACTCATTACATTACTGTGTCTGTTAGGACTACAAAAAAACACCATATATAAGAGAATAAAGGTTTAAAGAAAGCTGTCGAAAAGCAGACTAATATAATGTTTATGGGAAATTTAAAAGTTAGATTTCACTTGATCTACACACTTTTCTTCATGTAGTTTTACATTCTGGCCTACATCAGTTGCCTTTGATCTCCACAGAAAAATACTTTCTATCTCTCTTGCTGTCTTTCTTTCTTTTCTTCCTTCTGCTGAATCTACACTATTCACCTCCTGTGGGGAGTCCCACCAGCATGACTCACTCTGCCATTGTCCCCCTCTGCTCATGTCAATGTAAGATGCCAAATTCTTATGTCTCAGACGATCCAGACAAAATCTGTAGGATGATGATGTTTAATCAGGGGACTCCAGTGAGAGTTACGTTTTCCCCAGATGACAATGAATAAGCCTAAAGTCGGTTTATGACAGTCAGAGATAAAAGGTTTTCACAGAGTTGTCATACAAAGTTGACATGTGGGAAACGTGCCAGACAGACTTGGGTGGTCAAGGATACACCCTGCCACCATGTCAATGATCTCCTTAGAACTAGGTAATGGCCTGCTGATTTTGGAAAAGCCTGGTAAGAAAGACACAAAATTACACTGAATGAAGTCAGTGCACTCTTGTTTTTGGAACGACGGTTTTCCCAGAAATGGTAATCGGAGGTAATCTTCAGATACGAGTATGTGTGTGTCGATTCTTTCAACATCCTTTTCATCCTTTTCATCCTTTACTGCCAATCCAGCATACAAAAGTATCCCAATATGAAAGTTGTAAAACCAACACTGATACAAGATCTGTACAAGCAGTCCAGAAGACAGAGTGCTGATTTCTGAGGAAAGTAAAAGAAATCAGATAAACAGTTTTTCAAATAGGTAATAATTTGCATTACTTGCAGCATGTCAGAAGCCTAGCAGCAGCTTCAGTCCTCCATCTGTGTCTACACAGGATGCAGTCAGGCATCCCCAGTGTCTGTCCACACCATACACAGACAAAAGCGTGAAACCTAAGACCAGGATTGAGTGTGAGGACTGAGACCATCAATGGAAGAATGAATGACGGACTAATTACAATGGCAACAAAACCTGCTGAAATAATCCACGAGGGCCCAAAGGCGTCCAATTATCTGTCACTGCATGTCAGTATTTTCTGCCACACTCACTGTCACTCAGATATCAAATTCAGTGACAGTGAGTGTCAGTTTCATATGTGCTAAATATAGCACGTATAACTGTATACGTATAACTCAAGAATAACTGTAGAATATGAGGTCAGAGCTTTGAAACTGAATTAAACACATGACACTGAAAAGAGGATATGTCTGACTTACTTCTCAAAAGATCTAAAGCCTATTAAGAGTTGCATGCACCTTTTTTATTTGACCACTCAGCTGCAAATGCAGTTCTTGCTGGACAAAGAGAAAGGCAAGATGTATGTAACTACACAGGTTGACCATACAACAACACAAGGGTCTATTTTCTGCAGCCTTTAAAACACCTAGATGGCCTTTTGGCAGCCCCCCACCACACCATCACTTGTGTTATTTCAGCGAGCGGGGGTTGTTGACCTTTTGCTGTGAATCATAGTGCAGTTTAATCAGTTCAGTGGTTATACAAGCATTTAGCTCCAGGGCAATCTGTTGGGGGGCTTATTAGACACAAATGAAGACATCGACAGACAGTTGTGAATGAGGCTAAGAAATACATGTGTGTATAAGTCCTTGACTTACATATTCTATAATGACAATGGCAACTCTTTTTCAAAAAGTACACACAGCCTGAGGTGCTGCTGAATAAAAGCACACAAAAAATGTCTGTGACCCCATCATGACGATGCTCTCTTTACACGCTTCATGTCTGAATGAAAAATGTCTCCAACAGAAATCCTCTTTTTCTCCATGAGCAACAGGTTGTAACACAGCAATGAGTCATTGTACAGTACAAAGACTATTCAGTAGCTTTTAACCAAATTTACAGTCTGTTGTGAATCCTTTAATAAAATGTAAATGGTCTTTCCTGTGAGTGAAGTTTAGCCTTTCTAGATGACAAGCAATGTGTGATCAGTCTTTAATGTCTGAAACAAGCTGCAGGCTGTGTCCAACGGATGTTACAACATGTGTGCTGTAAGATCTGAAACATGCAGCTCGTCTATACTGTCACACAACACTGGACAAATGTCTGAAAGAAAGATGAGAGTTCAAATGACATCTCTCACATCTCCTAGATCTCCAACCAGTGAATGTATCGCTGAGTGCGTGAGACAGACAGGGAATGAGAGGAGGACTGGGAAAAAGAAGGGAGGTCAGAGGGTCACAGCTATCAGATTAGATGGGAAAGGGGTCCTGTTTCCCACAAATAGAGATTTATCACGGTGCCAAAGTGGCCTGAGGGAGCAAGCTGTGAGTGTGTAACCCTGCATGTCTGCATTGTAAATTCCTCACAGTCAGACAAGACTATTTCAATTCATTCTTGATATTAATGTAGTATATTAATCACATTTTATATGCTTACTTCTATTTTGGTTGTGACTCATCACATTTTAAACTCATGTAAACAGCTCCATCAGATCCACATAGACACTGTGATATAATGTTGTGAAAGGGATCAAAAAACTATGTATTGCCCCTTTACACACTGCTGGGCTGCATCTTTCCACTAAGCAATTCAGGATCCTGTGGACAGTCAGACAGACAGAGCCCTGCAGGGTTCCTCGCAGTCCTGCTTAGGCAAGCAGAAACACCTTGGCTGTCACTCTGAATAACAACAGGAGAATACGCAACCTGCGGTGCCTAAACAACAGTTACAGTATGAGGAGGAGGTGGAGAGGGGGACTGTACTGTATGTGGGACAGAGGAAAGACACCCATGTTCCACCACACTTAATGCTTTATAGAAATGTCTCAGTAAACATTTCCATTTATCTAGCAGGGTAGATCAAAGCCAGTCTGTTGTATTCTGTACGCCCTACAGCTATACTTTCCACTTAGCTTGAAATACCATAAAACGTCCCTGCTGACCAATGACTGACTGGTTCCTTTGTTGTCTCTTGTTGGCTTAAGATTAAATCAAACCCCATACCATAAAACATGTACGGCATGCTGCCGGTGCACTACTGAAAAATGTCCATGTCAGATTCTTTACATTTACATTACAAGCCTTAATTCCAATTTTTCCATTTGTCAAATCCCATGTTTTTGTGTTACGGTTTACATTGATGTTTGTAGGTGACAGGTATCTTGTGTGACAGTGAGATCACACAGTTTTCCAAGAAACCACCTCCAAGAAATGTTGGTTTGAACATAAGCTTCTTAAGAAATGTCCAACAATTCTCACGTGTTCGTTGCTGAGCTGACGGTGGCAGCACAGTCAGAGATCACGTATGAATTGAATAATAAAAATTCATACTACAGGGTATCGGTGTCTTGTCCAAGGACACTTCGACATGTAACCTGGTGGGACTGAGATGTGATTCAGATATATACTAAAAAACAAGAGGAAAAATTTGTTTGCCGACACTGACATGAGCACGGAGATCAGATTTATAGATAGACACCAGCTAGCAGAATGATCCAGTTTCACTCTCTCTTTACCATCAGCAGGAAAAACTGATGAAGGAAATTATCTCATTGACGGTTACAATGAAACGTGAACTGAAAGGCCTCGCAGTCATCCTTAGACAAAATACAAAAAGACAAACTTGGGCATGTCTTGTACCTGTAACGACTCCATTAATTAGTGTCAAGTCAGGGCATCCAAAAAATGTTTAAACTGTAATTGGCCTACAGACCCTGGGAGGTTTTCTCTCCAGTAATAAGAAACAGTATGGGGTCTTCTGCCTGAACAAATGCTGACCTCTAAGTATGAGGCAAGGAAAGCTCAGACCATAAAGCATGTCACACTGTTAGACGTCATAAACAACACGTGATTGTACTTTCTATACTTGATTAATAGCTCTTTTGTGATTATATCTCTATTAAATGGGTTCTCTGGTGATGTTAGAAAGCACTGCTTCATGCATCCTGAATATCATATAGTCGCTTTAGTGAGTCTGACAGAAGTGCTACAGTAATGTTTGCCTGTGGATTACTTAACCACCTACTCAAGGACCTGAACTGTTGTCATGAGGAAATAGCTCCCTCTACTGTCCATAGGGTGAACTGTAATTAGATGTAGAACAATACATCATCCTGCCCATCTTGGTCACCTAATCACGATTGTCTCTTACTAACTGACTTTAAATGCAGCAGCTGTTGACATATGTTGTACATTCACAATAATCGGTAAAGTTCTGCTCTGCAGACCACACTGAATGACGAAAAGCAAACTTTACTCGACAGGTGGTACTCTCCCAACAAAAACACACCTGTGGAAACTCAAACACGATGTCTATAAGGCCTGTCAACAGAAAACAGCAGCACGCGGCAGATCACAGAGCACGTAGTCAGTCCACTGAGATTATCTGCATCTTCTTATCTGTAAGGTACTGAAAGAGTACACACTGGCCCTGTTTGATATGATACACACTGATATAATAAACATCAAATACACCCAAGCAATGGCTGATCCCTCTGCAACAACAAAACCATAAACATGTCTTATTATGTTTCCTGAACGATTGGACTCCGTGATTGGGTTTAAAGACTTGCACGTATCATGTACCACACATATGCAAAGACCTCTCTGCTAATACAAACTTCTTTTTACAGTCAAAGCAGATGATCATATCAAAGACGAGGTAAACGAGGTGCTGCTGCTCTCATGCTATTCACTGATTTCATCAGAAGAGGGAGACCAAACCACTGGGAGGTTCAGTACGGGGTTCAAAGTCACAGTCACAGGACTGTCATTAGCACACACACACACACACACACACACACACACACACACTGACACGTAGGGGCAGAAAAGTAATTATTTATTTACATCTTTATGGCAAATAACTGTTCTTACGACTGAGATATTTGTATAGAGAATAAAATAAACTGGTAAACTGCATTATACTTAAATGTCTAGAATCACATTGTATTTCTAAAAGAAGCCCAGCTGGAAGCCCAGTGGCTCTTTGGGTGAACTTAAAGTAAAGGGTCATCCTGCTCTGACAAATCATTTACCTGCTTTCTAGACCTGAAAAGAATGGAGAGGGACTCTCCCACACCTGGAATTCAGACACTGCTTGTCTAGTAAGGGCAGGGTTGGAAGGTCACTGAGTTTAAAATGTCCACTAACGGTTAACTACATATTTACTACAGGTTCTCAGGGTCTGAAAGTCATATAGGAAATGAATATATTTATTCAAATAATACACCTAAAGACATGATATGTAACAAGAATAAAACAATGTTTTGGCTGATGCTTCCATTTATAACAGTCCACCAAAGACAGAATTAGCCATTTCTTAATATCTCATTATTTCTGCCACTAAAACATCAGTTGACATGAGCCTGGAGAGGTTAGTGTCGGAAGAGCACGACCAGGTGTTTCCCTGCGAGTCTACAGTACAGTCAACAGCAAGTCCAAACTTTTCTTTCTCCACACATCTGATACACATCAAAGAGGCCAAGGGCTCCAATTTAAGCCATATTTTGTCACCTCATAAAAAATGTCACATTCCAACCAAAGCCATGTTTAAGAAAACAAACGAAAGAAAAAAACAGCACATTTGTTGCTATCCTTGCTTAAAATAACAAAACCACTGCGTGAACTGCAGAAGGTAAATAATTTCAGGTGTTGCGCTGCCGGCTCGTCACCAATCAAAGAGGAATCCCGACAGTTGCTACCTGATCAGCTACAGTGAAGAGCTGGCCAGCTGGTGATGACAGCACTGTCATTCTCTCTTCCCAAAAGATGAAACAATGTAGAGATCGGAAGTCTGGAATTAGGAGTGTTGATTTTAGGGATTAGGATGCATAACTGGGTGGGCAGAAAGAAGAGCCAATTATCCAGCTACTTCTGTGCGAGGCATCTGTAAGCAGTTGCAGGGAAAAGACAAACAGAGCTGACATGCTCTAAACAGGCGCTTGACCTTCTTGTTTTCTCTCAGAAATGCAGTGTTTGTTATTCTGTGACATGTCAGAGCTAATATACAGTCTACACTTCATGTGCCCCCGGAGGATTCATTCATGTACATATATCTTTTTGCGTGGGTGGCGGTTGTCCTCACCATTACCCTTTCCCACATGACTAAAGACAAGACAAATGCAGGTTATGAGAATGTCTGCTAAGGGGAGAAACGCCTGACCCTCAAGCGACGACGCACGGATAAACCAGTAACCAGTTACCAGCATTCAGCCTTTATAGCTTTAAATGGAGATTAATACCTCACTAAACTAACGACGTGGATCAGACACACTGAGCTGTTCTGTCCTGGCATCTTTAATCAGACTGTTGAATGTACCAAATTCTTTAAAAGTAAATTAGGCTGAACTCAAAGCACCCTCGGTGTTGAAAGAATAAACCGTCGTGTGAACAGGGGATAGATTGTGCGTTTGTTTGGTCTCGCTCTGTTCAATACAGCATGAAAGGCACCGTTAGCATGATAACCCATCAAAAACAATTCATTACTGTAGCCGTGTTGGCTTTTATGTGGGATCCAACTCAACAGTTAACTTTTGTAATTGTCCTGTCTGCCCACATTATCGGAGAATTTCCCGTCTAACACACTGAACCTTTTTGGTTGGTTTTTAATGGTGACCTCAAATGTTTCAAACATGCATTGGCAGACAGACCGGTAAACTTGGCTTAAGTACAAACCAGCCATCATACTTTGCCAGGAACAGACTGAGACAGTGATGAGCCGAGACATGAATTTACAGGAGTGTTTCTTGGATCAAACCATCCTTTGTGGCTATTTAATCACCTCGCACTACAAAAGTCAAAGCACTTTTTATGTAATTTACACGTACAACAAACATGTATGCTCTGTTGAAATTGTATTACTACATCCCCAAGTGTTTAGAGTAGAGCAGGTTTATCTGTAAAGCTCATACAATGCGGTAAAAAGTCAGTGTGTGTGAGGTATCATGGATGCTACAGGGCTTTCTGAATCCATTAAAGATGATATCTCTGTCTGAGACAGTGTTTATTTCCGCTGGCTGACTCATGACAAAATAAGTAAAACTTTGCTCTGTGGTTAAAGAGCATGACTCACAATAGGCAGAGGTAAATTGGAAATTTCTCTATCTTGCCAACAGATGGGGAATAATGAGGGGAAATCCAGCATCTCTTACCAAGCCGCCAAATAACACCAGGCTATTTGTGCATAAAAGGATTTTATGCCATGTCCATGCAGGCACTAGCTTTAAGGATGGAGAAGATGTGGAGAGTTACTGATCATGAGAGAACCTAACAACAATTCAACCTATTCAAGTGGTTTTAACACTACAGTACGTGTTCACGTTTTTTTAGGTGTGTCAGTACACTTGCAATTCCGTAGATAGTAAATGTTCAGGAATTAAACTTGGGACAGATCATCGGGTAATTCCAGTACTGTCAACCAGGCCATTTCCTCAGTCTCTTAATCCCAAAATGAGTGGAGCATGTGTTTAAACATCAAAAGGTCCTGGGACTGTTGCTGTTAGAGGAGCATTCTTCTGTGGCCATGCCAATGAAGGGGAGTCATTTCCAGAAGCTTTACTCAGCCAACTAAGCATCAACCGTCTATTAGAAATACAGTATATGAATATTGACAGTTTCACATACCTTCAAATAACATGAAGCAATGACAACAGAAATGCATTATCTTATTAAAAGGCCCAATGCAGCCTGGCGTCTGTCCACCTTAGCATAAGATATGAAGATATGAATTCTTGAAGATTCAAAGGTCATGAAACAGGAGCCCAAATGTCCACTGCAGCTATGACTCAGAAACAACAGCCAGAGGTGGAGCACAGAGCCATGAGATGCACAAAGCTATCATCCCCAACATACTTACATGCATAGCAAATGCATGTACAGATTTCAAAGGGAGTTGGACTCTAAGTTCAGCTGATCTGCTCTGACGAGTGAGTTGTGGAAGAACATCTGGGATAAAAACAGAGGAAATTCTGTGGCTTTGCATGCTCAGTAGAACTTCATCTCCATAATCCACTGTAAGCAGAGAAACCAGATGAAAGCCGCATGCAAGACCAGACAATACAGGCATGCGAAGGCAGAGGTAATAAAACCTTCGAATACGGCTGACCCATTGTCAGAAACAGAAAACTCCACCAGGGCAATGAGCTGCTGCATTACTAACTTTCACTGCACCAGCACAGATTCTAACAGTAGAAAACATGAAAATATAATGCAACAGTGCCACGTAAGAAGATGAGTCTGCACAAACCCCAGTTAAATACTCTGTTCTTTTTACAGTGATGTAGCAACGCTTCTTGCAGGAGTGTGGTACAAATAAAGATACTCTTAATTTTTGCTGCCAGTTCCCATGGGCTCATGTACTCCCACTTAATGCTAAACAGCCTGGAATGAGCCCTATAAACATGTAATTCAGTGGTGAATGTGTTCATCAGCTGGATGGCAATCCATCTGCTGTGCCCTGAAGACTGTAAATGAACAATTACATCAGGTATTTCTACATACACAACATTTATGTTCAAAGTCAAGTGGCAGTTTTAGGTGATTTCTGACCACATCTGGACAATCAGTTTTGTTGCTCTACTTTTGAGTTTCATGCATTCACCCCCTGTACAGTAGCTTACAGCAGGCACATTAGGACTCGCCTCCCCTTAATCATACATAATCAAGCCTGCAGACAAAACAAACACGTCACCAAGTATTTAGTCAACTTCAAAAAGTTGACTAAGAGTAAAAATCTATTAAAATACTTGCCACAGTGTTTTTTTACTTTCCAAGCGTAGAGACAGACATGACATTGATATTTTTAAATGTATCGCACAGTCCCATAATGCAGTTTAAGAGGTCTGCACTCTTCACAACGATGCTTGCATTCAACCTATTTACACGCTGATGCGCTTCTATGCAAGGCCCGACCCACTGGGAGCAACTTGGGGTTCAATGAATTACCCAAGGGCAGTGACTTGATGTAAGCTTGGTGGCATGTTCCTTTAACAGTGAATGATTGTGACCACCACTAAAAGAATGCAGCACAGCAAAGTGTTGTTTAGATGCTGCGTCAGAGCTGCGTAAACACGGAAGAAAAATGGCCTAATTCTGCGTTTTAAATAAGGAAACAGGGACCAGAGGATACCAAACAACTAACTGTGAGAAACCAACAAAGCTCTTTCTGCAACGTCCATCTATTCAATCTTCAGTCACAACCCTAAACAGCCCCCAACCTGTGCTCAAAGCCCAAAGTGAAAACATTCCTACTTAAATTATCCCATCAGAACAAAAGAGCTTCTCTACAAAAAAAGAGGACAAAAGAGGAAAAAAAGCATTCCAATCATGTTGGTTCAGGCTTTGCAATACCAAAATGCTGCATGTGAAAGAGGAACGGCAGGCAGGCACACCAGAAGTATCGCCCCGGGGCTTTGGTTTTGTGTGGTCAGTGAGAGAGGGCAGGGTTTTCTACCACCTACAGCCTCCTGGAGACAACACAGACCGACTCAGCTTGATCGTTGAAAGTACATTTAACTACAAACAAGTGAACCCCACTTTTTAAACATCTGTAAAGAGCAACTGAGGAAACAGTGGTACACTAGTGTTACAGTCACTAATGCAGCCTTTTAAACTGTCTCACATTGAATCAATTTTTGCACAAACAAAGTACATTTCAGAAAGTGCAGCCCTGAGTCATGAGATGAGAATATCAGGCAGCATTAGTCACTGCAAACGCCTCCTGTTTCCTAGACAAAAAAGAATGGATCTTTATTCTGCAGCACAAACTCATATGAGGAGGTAGTCACAGAATCAAGATGTTTCAAGATGATGTATGTTTAAATGATATCTAAGGGATTTGGAAGAGGGGAAAGGTGGAGGTGTTTCCAGAGCACATGTGATTTACTTCACATCTGTGACACCTTCATGAGGCATTAGAAAACATAGGAATTATAGTGTAGGAGGAGAGAGACACAGAACTAAAGGCCTCAATGACTTAAACATACATACAAGGATTTCCTTCATTTTTGATTTACATTAGTCATGTCCCTGAATAGTCATTAAAGTTTCATCTCTGCTTCCCATAATGTATACATAAAAATCTAAAATGAAAAAAGTAATCTGTCCTTTTTTCAGTATAATATATTTGGGATTTTTGGTTGTTTCATCACCTCCGTTGTTGAACGCTGTAGAGCTGGCATTACCTAATCCACTAATCTTAGAATACTCCATCACAGAAAGTTACTTTGTGGATCAGTGTCCATATGCAAGGTCATCACCTGTCTTCAATCCAACTCAGAGTTTGTTTTGTTTCCTGCGCAGAGGAACAGATGGGAGGGAAAATAATCATCTTCACAAGACAGGATCCTAGTAGTCCGTGACTGGACAGAATACTTGTTCTCCTTAAAAAACCTGAGCATAAATACTTTAAATACTTGTTTTCTCAACTTTAAAGTCTAGGATAGTTTCCAGTTACTATAGTGCATGTGAAGGAGGGCAGATTCTAATTCGAATAGAGACAAGGGTCCAATGTGCCGAAGCCTAAAAAGCCAGTACAACAAATAATGTCCAAATACTTTGAAACCACTGTAGATACAGTGTTAGATTTGTATTGTGCTGCTGCACCACACATTACACCACAAGAAGTCTGGTATGGACGTTGTATTCCCAGTTCTATTTGTGTCACGGAAATGTATCTGTTTCAAGGGCACGACACACACAGTAAGTCAGAACGAAGCAGCAAAGAGTCAGCTGAACACTGCTAGCACACATCGCTTAATGTGTGGGTGGGGCGCACATGTGGGACCATCTGAATACCTGCTCCCTTTACTTGTCCCTCTCTCCGTCTCTTACAAGTTAACCTTTATGACCTGGTCCTAGGGGAAAATGCAAGGTTAGAGGGGTTTGAAGGACAATTAAACGTACACAGACTGTCCTTGTAGACAGAAGACAAAATGGGGAAGGGCCACGTCCTTTCATCCACAGACATGTCAGACATCAAAGATTTGACAGAAGTCAGTGGGCAAAGTCAGAGTCACGAAGAGAGAGATCAACCACTGAAGCATCCTTTGACTTCCAGGTTAGTGGATGGTTGAGCAGCAGTGGACTCACTGTGAACACACACACACACACACACACACACACACACACACACACAGTAATATATTGCTCTGTGCTGTAACTGTATTGACGTTTTATACTTTATTTTCCCAGTGACACTAATAATTGCCTGACATTTTCCTCCACACCGCTATCAGGGTAAAATGTCTGCCAGTCCTCTGGTTTATGACCAAACATCTGCAAAACTAATCACATGTTGTAATCAAATAGCAGATCTGATCATGGTACCAATGTAAACGAACAAACATGGCCAGTATGACATCTGCTTAACATCTGTGTGTCATACTGAGCATGTTAGCGTACTGTCATTAACAGCAGCTCAAACCACCAGTTAAGTACACCCGTCCTGCACTGCTAGCATGACTGTAGACTCTAGAAGTTTTCTTTCAAATATCTAATAACCAGTCTTTACTTTGCAAGAGGAAGTAGAGGTGGCACAAAAACCTGGGAGTTCACCTTGACAACGCACTGGTCTTCAACATGCCACACAGAGTCTACAGGACGGGACAGAGAGAACTCTCCTTCTTGAGGAAGCTTAAGTCTTTTAATGTGTGTAACACAATGCTGCAGATCTTCTACCAGTCTGTTGTTGTCTGTTGTTCAGTATTCTTTGCTGCTGTGTGCTGGTTCTGTGCTGGGGACTTGGGAAACAGTACATGAAGTAATTCAAGTATCAGGGGCTGTTATTATTGTATTGTGTAAATGTATGTCTTGCTTGTTCAGTACACGACATGTGCAGCAGTTTTTCTGTTTCTCAGCCAGTTGCATGAAACTTGGTGGTGCGAGTGCCGGACTGCTTACTGACTAAAGTCAGGCAGGGAGACACAACAGAGGGGGGGCACAGACAAGAACTCGGAGTCCTGTACTGCTTCAGTTGGATGGTGGGAGACGTTAAGTAAGGATATATGCCTATTGTCTGCTCTGAGACATTCTCCACAGGCTGTGACTATTCACCAAGGAGACCTCACTGTGTGTGTGTGTGTGTGTGTGTGTGTGTGTGTGTGTGTGTGTGTGTGCCAGTGTCGGACAGAGAAGGCAAGCTCACCCGGCACTTTGACTTTAGTCACTGAGCTTGAGGCCATTGGGACTCAGTGAGGAGGAGCAGAGATAAAATGAAGTCAGGACTTAGGGATGGGATGGGGGAGGGTTGGGGGACCATTTCATTGTGAGTGACAGAAAAATCCTTCATATAACAAACGCACACACACACACAGACTTTCTGGTAATTGTGGAAGGTAAACTCCAGTTAGGGGGAGGAGGTGTGTGTGTGGCCTCGTTTTCTCCCTTCTGTTAAACAAAGCACCATTCAGCTGGGAAATAAATACAAAAACTATAAAAGTATGCTGCTGCAGCTACAAATTGTTACAAGGACACAGGAAAGACACCATACATATAGCCTCACATAATATTATTAAGAAGCAGCAGGCGAGCTGTATTTATGTTCTTTCATCCAAGCTACTCATTCAATACTAAGCGCTTGATGAAAAAAAGTGGCCGACCAGCCATGATGAGTGTTAAACACATTACCAATGTCCTCCTTCTCCAAGAGAAACTAAATTATGAGCCCACCTTTATAATAAAAGTCCAGGAAAGTATCAGTCATGACTTGTAAGTATCTGATGAAGCATTAAATAACATCTGGGAAGGTTTCTGCTCACATGTATGATGCCTGGAATGAAAATGATACAGCTCTTTGGTTTCACTAAAATAACTCTTTAAGCATTGAATGTGCAGGTACATGTTAACATGGAAACGGGAAAAGGTCTGTGAATGCCAGTCTCTCAGCTATGCAACTTTGGAGCCCAGATCAGAACTACCAGGTAACCTTGCGGTAACCCAATAGCATTTTTTGGCAGTATGATCTGTGTGCATAGCCGGAATGTGCATGAATACCTGAGCGGTGGCCCAGAGGAAACGGGTGTATGCAGTGGGATGTGGAGGCAAATACACACCCCCTCTGAACTAGCACATCCTGACAGCTTTCTTCTCCCGACACAGTTCAAACAACACACCGAACCTGCCCTTTGAAAAATCATGCCATCAGCTCAGCTCACCGCTGAGTTTATCAAGGAGTCATTTTGTTGCCGGTGTACTTTTCACTCCATTGTGAATTTCCAGTGATGTATTAAAGTCTTGGAAAGTGGCCAGCCTCCTAAAGCAAGACCCCTGCCCCCACCCGCTCACGCTGACACACCTCAGCAGCCCTTTTTTGTTCTGACCTGACACAAGGAACCTGATGCAAAACCTGGGTGTGTGGGGAAATCCTTGCCCTTGGGGTAAGAAGCTAAGCATATTGTAATTACACTGGAAATAAAGCAAATAAAAATACATTTGTTTATGTGGTGTTACTGCAAACAGGCACAGTAAATACTAAGAAAACGTCTGAATGCTTAAACAGTGGTTTATTGCTCAATATGCCAACTTTAATTAGCCTCCGAGTGAAGTTTTAGCTGGATGATTATCTGGATTGACTGAGGGAGAAAAACATAAATTACAATAATGGAAATGCAAGTAGAGGCTTTTCTAAAGCTGTGAAACTAAACTAAAGTGGGATGTGAGTTTGTGAACAGTTCCCTGTGCTAGACCCGTACAGGTGTCAGAAATAAATCAACTTAATTATCTACATTTTTATCCCTTAAACACTTTTGCCCACAGGTTATACCTTAAGATATATACATTGCTTCCATCATTCAGTTTGAACTGTCAGACTACATTTAGTGAGATAAAACACAGATTCTTTTCTGACTGCATATCCCTTATGCCTGACAGTGAACTCGCAAGGACGTGCCAAGTTTCAGCAGCTAAAACAACAATCCTAATGTCTGAAACAAAGAACTCAAGACACATTTTCAAAGCCCAGCATGAATTCCAACACAACATATATGGTTTTCCTACATGGGTGGAGGTCTACAAGGCCTAAAAAAGCTGCCACTACAAGATTAGCCACTAAACAACATGATTCCAAACCAAAGATCACTGGGTTCACACTTTGTGTGCTTGAGCTCTCTAATCTTCCCACTTGACCCATTTTCAAGAGCTTTGTATCCCATTTTGCTCAAACAGAAATCCACTGAGAACATACCAGCAAGGGAGTGGTAGAAGACGTTTGATTATGTTCACGCTGCCACAGACTTAAGTGAAAACTGTACTTTTGTTTTAAGCTGCAGAAGCAATGTTAAAAAAATATTATTAGAATGCAACTATAACAGAACTGGATCACAGACCATACAGTCAGTCAGTCGCATATACTGTAATTAGTTAGACGTTCCACATTAAGCAGTTTGTCACAAAAAGAAACATCTAAAAGTTGGCTGATTTGTGACTTGATGTGTCTGATATTGGCTATACTGTTCTTCGCTCGATCTAATGAGGGCTGGAGTTTTCTGCCAAAGTTATATGGCTGCTAAGCAGTTAAAAAATTATGATTCAGTTCAACCTTTTTACCTCAAATTCAATCCAAAGTCT
>JAUMHF010000013.1:17684691-17708397 GCA_032359275.1 Microctenopoma steveboyesi
AAAGTTATATGGCTGCTAAGCAGTTAAAAAATTATGATTCAGTTCAACCTTTTTACCTCAAATTCAATCCAAAGTCTTCCGCTGATTTACTCACTTGTTTTGTCTGAAAACATTTCCCCAGGGTTCATTTACACCGGAACAACAGGTACACAAAGGCATGAGTTTACATTACCTCTATGAATTACAAAATGATTTTGCACTACAGATGTCACAATCAGATCTATTTGCTCGAGGGCTTTTATTGTGAAGCAGCTGCAAAGGTTTGCTATACCATCTATCTGATACATACAGTTTTGTTTCCTTATCGCTAAGGTAGAAACCTTTTGTTTTAGAAGTGCGAAAAGAGGTTCTATTCTACAATAAACCATAGTTTACTGTGAATCACATTTATTCACTGTTGACCAGTCTTTTCCACTATAATGTAACTACTTAGAACTTGGAACAGAAACAAATATAGTATATTTGACTGAAAGAGTTCTACAACTTGCCGTTGCCTGTTGGCTTCATGAGTCAAAAGGTACATTATGGTCACATTCCATGACATGCTCATATCTAATAAAATAGAGGCCCACCTCTGTGGTGCACAGACTGTCCATGGAAACATTTACCAGACTATCAGCATTCTTAAGATTCTCCTGCCACTCACATCAAACTATTTATTGACTGTCCATCTAAAAACCTTTATACAAGGTTTCAGGACATTACACAAAGGAAATCATATCATCATATGTTGGACAGTAGCATAATCTAGCATCATTAAACTACTTGACAACACGAACGCCTTAGCTTGAATAGGTAAGTCTATCACCCTGACTGACATAAAACAAGGACTCAAAGATCAAACATCTTCGAAAGATCTTTGGATCATTTGCTATAAATTGTAAAGTCCATGTCTCGACATGCGCTTAGATACTGACTGCTCAGGCAATTTCCAAAAGTTGTCTCCAAAATAAAGGAAAAGCACGCTGGGTTTTATCCTGGAGTGTTTCATCAGGTTCTGGCATCAACTGTAGATCTGCTACAGTTAAGGCCACTGTATGATGTCTTAATGTGTCTAGATTACAGCAATTTAAATCATCAGCAATATTATCTCAGATTAAAACCTTTGTTGTATTACTTTGCAATAAAGTCAGTGGTTTGACATAATCTTGATTAGATTATACCACATAAAATAAAACTCTGTGAAACCCTTTGAAGTATCAATCATTCGTGTGAGTTTCTGAGATGCAGCATTATTGGGAGCGTAAATGCAAAGAAGTATGTGACACGTATATTACACTGTTTTCATAACTCCTTCACTCTTCTGTCTTTGTGCAGGCTATTAGATGCACATATTCACCATGAACGCACACATTCTACCTGCCTTTACAGGCCCCCAGATTTACAATGCAGCTAAAATGCTGGCAAATGAGCAAATGCATAAGCACATCCTTCAACATTCATTATAAGCCACGACTGAATTTCCTTACAGCCCGGTTGTCATCCTGAATACATAGGTAAATAACATCCAGTCAAGATGTGGAAAGAATGTACATGCAGAGCTTATTTCTGCACTAGCTAGGCTGTGCTAGGATCAGATTGTTAGATCAGTCTGATGGCCAGTAGCATCTCTTTCCTTCTTCTAGTTCTCTGAGCCTACTAGGCCACACGCAAGTGTTGAGATTCAACTTTGCAAAGCACTTCAATGGAGACGAACATTTCACAAGTAAATCTCCCCACAAAAGGGGTTGAGACACTTCACAGAGACACACAGTCACAGAGCGTCTTCTTTGCATGAGAGGGAATTCTGCACAAAGACCTTGCACCATGCTACAGCTGGGTAATTAAATGATGCTGATGATTGTTTGTTAAGAAATTTGAAAAATAATTATACAATTCGCCAACAAATGTATCTGATTTTCAATGAACCTAATAAGATAAATAAATATTAAAACTTGGTTGCAGAAAGGATCAAATGATTTTCTCAAAAATAAATGACCATATATACATATAAATAACTAAAGGATTCAATTGTTCAAAATCAATGTAATTAAAAACATTCTAGATAAGTAGGGCACATGCAGTCAGTTCCCTGTTCTTCATATGCATGTTAAGATGTTTAAACTGGTGGTGAAAGTTGGTCATTCTTCAATACTTATCCACGTTACTTGGCTACATAGCAACAATCACACCATATCCATATATGGATTATGCTCTATAGAGCCTAATGAGAAACACAGCCGTTGGACGTTCCTTTAAGATGATCACCACAGTCCCCATGTCCCGTGTCTTCTACAGAAGATGTTGACAAGGGCACAGGTTTTGAACTCACCATAGATCTCCAAACACCCCTGACCACCTTATACTTCACCTTCAACTGACACTTTAATACCCTGCAATGAGGGGAGACAATAGCTGAAAGGGAATGGCATTATGCCTGTCTATTTCAGAGGCCAGGGTGATACAGTAGATGAAAACCAGTAAGTAAAACAAAGGGGGCTTTCATCAACAAGACAATATCAGGGCCCTCAATTAGTACAGGCCCGACTAGGATCCAGAGTGCCAGTGGTCATTGTTCCCCCATTGTTCCCTTGGGCACTTTAGCACAAAAAGCCCACCGGTCATGGTCCTCCTCTGTTGTAGCTTAAGCCAAGTAAAGGCATGTTATAATCCACGTGATGGGGCTTTAGTTAGCTGGTGCACCAACCTGATATGAAACAACTGAACTCAGTGAACCAGCTGAAAAAAAGGTTCCTACAGCCAAGATGTATGACATAGAAACAAAGGTATTTCAAAAATGATACCCAATGTAAAATCAAAGACAGAATAATCTTCATCATTATCATACCTGTATCAATATGAAGTCTCTTGTAGACTAAGACCATTTCCTGTCAATGTTCAAGACAAGAAACGGGAAATAATTTGATTTCAGGGAAGAATGTAGATACATAAACTACACAAATAGAGATCAAAATATGAAGCAAGGTCTGAGGATTCCTTCTAAAATACAGCTCCTTCCTGTGATCTGATCATATGGTACATTGAAACATTCTACATTCACTCTCACGCTGGGGGGTTCATGGAGCAGTGGCCCTATCATGCTTTCAAAGTTTCAAAAGGAAAATGAGAAGAAACAGACTAAATAAAAGCACAAAACCTGCATAAGCCAAAAGCAAGCGTGTGCCGAAAACACCAAGCCAACAGTGGGCCACCAAGCAAGGTGGGGCAACATGAGGCGGAGTGTAGCAACATGAGGGGGCGTCAGGAGACCTAGCCCTTTGTTTTTCTTGGCACTAGAGGTTTGAACTAAGGCCTTGATACTACATCTACGTTCCTGCTCAATTTGTTTGTGTGGGGCATTACAGGTACAACGTGACATCTCTGGGTATACACATACTATCCATTCAAGCTTTATATTTGTTGCTGTGGCTTTACATGTCAGTCCAATCTCAAAAGTTGTTTTATTATTCAGTTACATTTGCAAAGAATAAATTATTGTTTCTTTTTTAATTTCAGAATTCAAGCACAAATTTAACCTAATTATATCCACAAAAACAAAACATGAGGCATTTCTAAATCATGCTGCTTTGTGACCTCTAACAAGCTTCATAAATCCTTGTGTAAGAAGTAATCTCCCTTTGTGCAGACTTTAGGACAGCTGAACTGAGTAAAATACAGGCTTATCTGTTCCGTGATGCACTGTTAAGACTGGAAACAGAAAAACATTCCTGGAACAATGTTCTAGAGGCACTATTCTGGTTTTTACCTGGCCAGATGAAATCCCATTTAAGACAGGAAATTCAAGGTTACAAAAACTTTTACACAGCTTGGTACATTACCAAGGCAAAATACTGGGGTCATAAAGAGAACTTCACGAGAAACACAACAGTAACTGAGATGTTCCATCCAGTCAATGGAGTTTGTCTGCAGTCCTTCCAGCTCATCTTTCAGACCAATAACACCACTGTCTCAGGAGATTAACAGCCCTGCAAATCTTTCACTGGACTTCTAAATATTTAACGTCCCCATGGTTAGCCTATGTAACCCGTCTCTAAACCTCTCAATGGATGGCACAGTGCCACCTGGCCCATAACAACAACTGACTGAACAGAGGGCACCCTTTATTGTCTGCAAGCTCATGATCCACACAACAATTAGCAACTGAGGTATTCACTTTGTAAAAATCCCGGCTCAGCACATGGTCCAACCAGACTCTTCAGTCTCATACGTACCATCAAGCTATGAAGCATACAGAGATGTGGATAAAGGTGTGGCTCCACAAAGAGTTGCACAAGTTCAGATTGGATAGACAATAACCACGATAACAATAACTGAACAGATGACACTAGAAACTTGTATGTTGATAATGAGTACACCTGGAAAGTCCATTCTCAGGTGGCATACAGTGAAGACAGACCATATAATCGATGGTTATAACTTGCTCAAAGTCCAACTTCCGGCAAGCAAAGTAAAAGATGGGGATACAGGACCCAGCAAATCCTTCTTTTGTCCCAGGAGCTCTTGGCTTGATGGTAATCCCCCCGTCCACCGTCATTCTCTTCAGTTTATACCCCCATGGTGTGAGATTTGTGAGAAGGTTGGAAAAAAAGAGTGCCTACAGACATGGTAGCTCTTGAAGGATGGGTGAATGAGTGGAATTCAAGGATGCCTTGAAAAGCGACCTGGACATCATGAGAGTCAATCAGAAGATAAGAAGACGTGGAGAGCATGAAGAGGGATATAACTGCAAGTGAGGTTAGAAATGCACAATGGCATTCCCAAGAGGGGCCTCGTGAAATGCTGAATGGTCCATTCATTTATTTAAAAAAAAAAAAGCACATTTTGTGGTAACTGGTGCTTATTTGCAAGAACGTTCACATCTGACAATTAAAATCTGCATGTTTTAGGTTATAATTTGCAAGATCCCCCTCAAACTGATCAGAAGATGACATTAAGCAGTCAATATAGCCTGGCTTACTCTGAACCAATAGTAATCCATGGACGGTAAAAAGCTGATGGTATAGATTTCGTAGGACCAGAGAATGCAAATGGGTGGAGGGCGGTCTCTAGTTTCATGTGTCCGTGTGTTCAGCAGGCTGTCAGTGAGGACAAGTGAACCCTCCCTAAAGCTGGAGACTGGGACAAAGTGCCAGGTAGATAGATCCGGTTTCTTTTGCTACAGCCAAATACGGCTTTGTGGTGGAAAAATCTGCACCTGGTGGCCATAGAAACAAGTGTTCACTCAGGCTACAGCCCACAGTGCTGCCAAAGTGACCACAAAGAGTAAAAGTGACATTTTTTAAGAAGGCTAAATGTCTTGCATTAGTATAGTTGGAGAAGACAACAAGTCCATACCATTGTACATTTTGCACGTGTAAAATGTATTTTTAACTCAAGACATATTTCATTAATTTTTCTAAGCAGCCTGCTCCAACATGCTGTAGTTCAACCCTTACACACACTAATCTAACTACAGTATTGTATCCATATGAAGAAGCAATATCTTACTTGCTACAACAATATAGCTGTTGCACTACTTTGCCTATATGTATATATTACCTTTGTTCAATGGTGTAAAACCTTGTCTAAGGGAAACACATTTCCAAATGACTCCACCACTATGCATAACTATAGTTCAACATATGGACTAGGCTCAGTTTTACTTTTTCTACAGCCTTTTGTACTTGCTCTTTGCCTTAAAATACAACCTGAAATAAGTCAGTTATTTGCAGAACACCTTCCAGTGCCGCTGGGAAAGACAAGCAAATAAGTGAGGGTTTCACCACAAACAGGAAAGAGGTGTTGAGAGGTAAGAGGGCACTCAGTGTGCCATTAGTGCTGGAGATAGTTGGGTGTACAGAGCAAGTGGCCATACAAATCCTCTTCTCTTGGAACATGAGTAGTAATTATAGTGTTCCTCTGTATTTTGCTGCTGTCAACCCAGCATTTTGGTACCAGGGACAGCATGAACAAACAGTTCAGCTCACCTGAGTGGTGGGAGCACATAAAAATAAGTAACAGCTGTCAGCAAGATGACAGAGCATGAACAATTCTGGACAAATACCGAGCTGCACCTTGTGAGACTTTCTGTATTAACATGGCAATGATAACAACACTATATTGTCATAATCAATATCAAATGTTTCATGCCTTTGTTTTGACTGCAGTAGACCAACATCTAGCTAGCTTCTAGTAGACATATTCTTACAGGGTAAGAACAGAACAAGGCTTTTATGAATACAGAATTCACTTTCTAGGCAGCTTAAGATGTGTAACAGTTGTGTACCTTGTTGTTGCTTGTCGCATATATCTGATATTACCACAGCATTTCTAGTGTGTGTGCATGTGTGTTTACAGAGAAATTTATATAAGTAGTTCTTAAAATGTTAAATATTTACCTGGGCACTAACATTTACTATGATTCTGTGATGTCTAATTGCATCATAATTCAAAATGTGTGCCCGGTGACACAGGTGATTCTCAAACTGGGTCACATCCAGATAAACAGCTCTTCGCGTTGCAGATGGGCTGAATTAAGTAACCAGAGCAAGATGTGACCACCATGATGTTCCTACGAGAAAACAAGCCCAGCAAAGTAAACTGCATTTCGTTTGCGTGCCTCTCAGACACTTTTCCTGGTTGCAGATCCAAAATCTCAAATGCTTTTACAGCTGAGCCTGACATGAGATTTTAAGGATGTCCCAGTGACTCAGCATCAGACTCATATCACCATTAAACTTGTGTATAACTGTCCTCTGGGTGCCTGACAGACAAAGGCCAGTAGTCAAAGTGAAACATGGAAGAGCATAGATGCATTCAAAAAGTGTCAATCAGACAAAAGGAGGAGATACAGACACATTTTCAGACATCCACTTGACATTTTCAGTGACCCCCACCCACGAACCCACACACACGAAAGCCTACACTGAAAGTCACAAATCAGTCTCCACAGTCAAAGAGAGAAACAATCTTCCCTGCAGAGCCTTGTGACCTTTCTAAACGCTGGTGTCGCACACAATATCACCAAACTAATGATGGATGGAACTTCAGGGATGTCGATCATGAATAAGCCTGATTTACGGACTAGAAAATCCAGAGATTAGACATCACAAGGTTCACTGAGTCAACAGAATCTCTGCACAGTTGGCCCATTCATTTCATTTGTGTTACACACATCCAACAGTCCAATCTAATAGCTGTTCACTGCAGAGACTGACTTTTATTCCTGACCGGGTGGACACATCAGACTACATAAGATCTGCAGTTGATGATTTACCCTCAGGTCCTTCACAGAAAACATATTACCCCTATTAATTTAGAAACAGAACGTTCTGATCCAGCGGTGTTCTGGGACCTGCCACCTGCATTTATAGCAAAATACAATGACGGGAAAGGATGTGAAGAGCTTTTGCGTCTGCTTGTGCCGTACATTTGCAGGCTAGGTGGGGAAAAGCCCATCTTAAACTGTGGAAAACTGGTTTGCACGCTATGGCATACGCGGCCCCATCCACTCTCTCAGCATAGCCTCCAATGCTGTTAATAAAAATGATCATTTGTATTAATTTGTTTGTCTCGTCTAACATAATGTTCTCTTAAAAGCACCTTAAATTATTCATTGCTGTGGTGCCACGAAAACCAGACAAATGCCCAAAATTACACTAGTGCATAAAACTGAACTTCAAGTTTAATAGTAATAATAATTTTTTGCAGCAACGGAAAACTGTGAAAATACTCTCTCTCTCTCACTCTTTCTATTGTATAGGACTGCAATATGAGTGCCAACCAGCTATTGTTGGGCTCCAGACAATCACAAAGAAGTTGTAGAATCACTCTAAACAGGAGCTAAGCCAATCTAAAGACTGAAAACAATCAAGAAACATATCTGTTGTAACAAATACAGAACAAAAACCTTTCTCCACTAGGCCCCGGTAACACTTTTTAAATGTGCCCTTCATGTCCCCTTCTCTGAAAATGCAAAAACCTCCAGCCAGCTGTGATTTTTTATGTGCCATTTAATTCAGCCATTAAATGGCACAGCGTGGTGTCCCCTTACAGCCTCTCCCCCTCCCCCCACCTCATCCTGCTCTCTTGAGGCAAAACCACACTGGGTGCATGTCAAAGATCACATGACAATAGGGATTCCTGACCCAGTCAGAGACTGGGAATGAATCAGACCTTACTCAACCATGTCACAGGCTCTTAAGACAGAGTGGCAGTGTGGACACACATAGACAGGACAGTACTGCTGCGACGTCACATTGTTTGACAATTTTTACCTGTTGTGATCTGCAGCGATGTGAAAGATTCCAACCAACCAAAGTTAGATTTGATGTGTTTATTACAAAGAACGGGGTATATATGGTTTAAATGTATAATAGCTCATCTGCAAAGCCCCCAGACTGCAGGTGATGGTCCATCAAATATTAATTGACATCCTCTCAGTTTCCTCTCCCTATCACCTGATGGATACTCCAACTTAACATTTAATTAATTAAACGCTGACCATTGTTGACGTTAAAGTATAAATTATTCAGGAACCGACAGGAGAAGTGGCCCATTGTCTTTGCCTCCTATTTTGTAGCAGCTGAAAAGTCACATTTCTGTTGTTACACAGGACAGAAAGAAGTGTAGCACGTGGACTTTGGACCCAAAACTACTTCAGTCCTCTAAGTCTTTAGGAGCAGAGATCAAACTTGATGCTCGTCACACAGTAGTTTCACATGATCACTGCTGATGTACGTGGTTCCGTTCTGAAAAAGCATCTTAACTGTGTAGAGTTGGGGACATACCCAGCAGCCTGTAGCTCTGGTGTTCAAACAGGGGCTCCACTGTTCACACAAAGTGGAGGGATGCACTCAGCGAAGCCTTTCCTGGGCAGGGAAAGCCTGCTCAGTGCAGTGAGGCTGGCTCGTGTGTGCTCTTACCTGGCCACTGCGATGCCGCTGGGCTCACAAGAACGAGGACGCAGCAGACCAGACGCTTCAGCCACGGACAACACCTGCAGGGCGGCAACAATCACACGCTCAGCCTTTTCAGCGCTGCGCTAAAAGCTTCAGAAAGTTGCAATGAAAATGTGCGGAAGAAGTACCTCATCTTCATCTCTTCTTTCCCTGGTCTGGAGCGGCACAGCTACATGGACTGTCCAGGGGAAGCGCGCTGCAGGAACAGCTGATGGAGACGCGGCGCTCTGCTGCTTCCCCACAAGAAAAGAGAGAGAGAGAGAGAGAGAGAGAGAGAGGGATGACCTGCGGGGGTTCACTGCACGGACTTCCGCCAGGTCCTAAAGCGGAAACTAGTTTTGTAGTATTACACATGTAATAATAATAATAATAATAATAATCGCGAGTAGCTTTTTATTTCTGTTTCGTTAATAGCTGATAATTATTATTGTTCTCAGATGACACGAACATCTCGCTCCTCTCTGCAGACATTTACCTGGAAGGAAGGGAGCTGCGTGAACTTTACGCGTGTCATGCACACTGTCGTCCCCTCTCCATGCGCAGAAAGACCACATGCAGTGAGTGAAGGCTTATTGACTTTGCCTTATATTGAGCACAGGTAAAGGAAAGGTGAGACTGGGGAAATCAGAGGTCGTAATGTGTGACTGACAAATGCACATTTAAGCAGGCTGCATTTACACGAGGCACCCGCCAGAGGATGAGGTTGCTTTTCTTTTCCATGGTGCTGCGTTGTTCATTTCTATCACACCAACAGCTTTCTTTTATTGTTTCATTTCCATTCATTTACCTGACTTTGTTTGATTTAAAAAACCCACATATACATATCATATATTATATTTATTAAATATTTAGATTATATTTGTGTATGTACAAATGTTTCATGCACATCTAAGAATAAAGTGAAAAAAGATGACACAACTAAACCGGAGCAGACTTCCTGCTCAGACATTACCTGGACATGATGAGTATGAATTCATCAGCTTAGTGGTACTTCCTTTACATTCTCCAGGTACTACAACTTTCTTTTTAGCTTCTTTGAGCAGATTTGTTATCATAGGAAAGTGCACTGGGTTCAGTCCCCTGGCACTGTGCATGAGTCGCTCTATCTGTAGAGCTCTGGCTACTGCCTGAACACGTCCACCGCTCTGAGAATGTCTGCTTCACTCACATTCCAGTGTTGGGAGAAAGAAAGGCAAAATTGCCTGTTAAATGCTATGTAGCTGTGTATCGTTACAGAGAGAAGGGAGGGACACCTTCCACACACACTGTGCAGTACATCCTTTAGCTCAGTAAAGAAAACAACATACGTAACATGCGGCACTAGGAGTCAGACTAATTGTCTTGTGTCGTGACGTCTGAAATATGTGGAACGACACATTTCACATCTCCAGCACCTTACAAACACAATTATTGTCATGGCCTTTCTTAAGTGGAGCACTTAGAGGACAAGATGTTAGTGAATGATACCAAAACTTTACTTGACAAATCATAGGTTCACGTTTTACTTAACTTAATATTTGATGTTTGACCATAATGGTCTTAATTAAATCCTTCACTGAAACTGCCATTACAACAGATGTAGTTTTGTTTTCTTTTTTGATCTTTTATAAAGTTTATTTAAGCTGTCAAATAGATGCATCAGACATTTAAATTAATGTTTCTTCTAGGAAAGATCCTGCTTCACCACTGACAACGTTTTTTCAGTGCTGTTGGCAATTAACTACCTCAGCCGTTACCTGAAATGGAAGAAAGGTATGTGATAAACAGCCAGAGGTTAAAAAAGCTTTAGTTTATTATAAACTAATACAAATAAGTAATGTATACACCAGAGTTTAAGAAACAACTTACAGCGTTGCTGCAGCAAAGGAAGGAAAGTTGATTCCTACAGGTGTCCTGACTTGTGTCGATTACTAGCAATCCTCCGCCTCTATAAAAGCAGTGTTAGAACAGACCGGTTATTACACTCTCTGAAGCTTTATTTAGACAATACTGCACTGCAGGAAGGAGTACAGCAGCCTGCCCTGTTGTCATAATGGCCAGGAAAAGGCAATTTAACAAAGGAAGAGAGACAGACCATTATGCCAGCTCTTAAAAGTGTAGGTCTTTCCTTTAGAGAAACTGCAGAGCAAAGCATCAGTGAGCACCGTTTCCTACAACATCAAAAGCAACAGAAACTGAAACGGAAAGAGCTCCAAAATGAAAACACTATCAATCAAAGTTTCGGCAACGGTGTGGGGGAAATGCTGTCGGACAAGTGTGTTGAGCTGTTTGAGATCAGTGACAGGAGTCGAAAACTTAATTAAATTGTGTTGAACAGAACAATTGCAGACGTTTCTTTGAATCTCCAGTTGTGTTTTTGTTCAGCAGGCTGTCGTTCTGTTGATGCTGTCGGCTCTGGTTAGATTTAAAAGCTTCACGGCCTTCACTAGTCCAGTGAGTTACTGATCTTCCGCTGGGAAGTGGAAAGCGTCACGCGTGTGTTTCCCATGATAGTGTCACACCAACTGTAAACACTCTCGTTCAAATGAATGTTGTAAAGGAAACAGATACTGTAATCCAATCTTAAGACGCATCATGTTTGAAGCGTTTGGCTAAAAAAGCAAACGTCTCAATGTTTTCTTGAAAGAAAGAACAATACGAACAATATCAGCAGAGAGAGAAAACATTCTGTCAGTGCTCTAGATGTGGTAAACCCCAGGTTCTACCACCCATGGCCGGTTTTCAGGTTATGAAATTTGAGTTCTGATAACATAACAACCCTTTGACTTGTGGCTCAGTTGTAGGCACAAAGCATTCCATACCCAGCTACAGGGGTCTGACTTATATCAGATTACTTTCAACAGCTGAAATCAGGGAGGAGGGACTGTGGGACTGTGGAGCCATTAAACAGCTGAGAAGACATTGCAGCCCACTCTGAGGCCCGGCCTCACAATCACACAGTGCAAAACCAGGCTCAGTCTACTGTGTGCTGCCCAAAGCATATCATCAGACACTGGCTCCTGTAAAAGAGGAAAAGGAAGGTTAAACAGCATTGACTTGAGAACAAAACAAATGTGGAATTGTATCCATGACCCATACGCATATCCACATATTGTAGACTGAATCATAACTGAGATGTTTCTTATCTTTAAACTGCAGTTAGGTTCAGGGCTGAGCAGTTGAACATCATACCTGTTTATTACATGCGATATAGAATTCTATAATACCATTTATACCGTGCTCGCATTTAGATCTTTACAAGCAAGAGCAGAGATTATCATCAGGCTCTCTCTGTCCCTTACTCACACACACACACACACACACACACACACAAAATCTGTTTTCAAAAAAAGAAAACCAGGGGTTTAATATTTTACGGTGTTTTGCATAGCCAGCAGAAAGTATGTCACTGTTCCTTAAAAAACATGTCTCAGCTATGTCATTTATTGATCCCTAACCTTTTGTCCATGAAACATTTGTATAAAATAATTTAATATAATATAAAAATGGTATCGTGACAGAGCCAGTGCAGACCAAGTACATCGTTTAATGGCAACAGTGGGAAGAAACTGGTACATGATGAGTGTTGGCTTGGTTTGAATAGAGTTCAATCCACTTGAGCATCTGTAGGATGCCCCACCTCAAAACTTACAGGACTTCCTCCTGATGCCGTGGTGCTATATCCCTGTTTCTGGAGAGAAACTATACAATAATAATCTGGTGGTTTTAACGTTGTGGCTGATTATGTGCTAGAGTGGCATAAAACATATACACTACTTAAGATTCAGAAAAAATGCTTCTCAGGTGTAGTAGTGCTCCTGTTGGAGTTCTCACATATATTCATATATTCAGTAGGTCTCTTGTAAGGATTTTTGCACCTCCAAAGTAACAGAAAATTCATCACACAACAGTTGAGTCACAGTAAATGACTGACAGAACATTTTAAAACTACACTTAATTAGTCAGCATCTGTTAACATTTACCTGCTTGTTTTTTGTTTTTTACTGCAAAGCTTCAAGTAAGTTCAGCAGTCTCCCCTGCACAGACCATCTGAACTATCTTTAGCCTCTACTGGCAACTGAATGGAAGTGCCTGACTTATCTTCACTGCTGTCATCGGGGCAGGCAGTATTTTAGGGGGCAGCAGCAGCTGCAAAAGCATTTAATGGTATTCAACGAACAATGACACTTGGGGTGTCTAAGGCCTGAACGACAGGGATATTGAGAAGATATTGGGATATTCAGAAGCGGACGTTGGTGTGGATTTTTCTTCTATGGAACAGACATCTACAAAGATGCCAAACTTTGGCCGTTTGAGGAGAGCATGTATCTGAACCTGAAGTCAACTAGGAGCATTACTCGGTCTCCAGAAGACGGGTGGCATTACTCCTTTGATTTAAGCGAGATTGCAAGCGCGGAATGTATGTTGTCGGCCGTTCCTGGCGACTGAAGCGAGGTAGGTCATGTGAGTGATACACAGCACAGCCTCACAAGGGGCAGAGGCCATTCCAATTAAATCGGACAAGTAAACACAGGGGTTAATCTCCTCTCTTTAACCCCCCCAAGGGAATATTGAATATGTGTGGGTTCTATGCAAGATTAATGTAAACACCCATTATACTGTATATAATTACTTATCACACAGTATGATCAAATAAGGCTTGATTTTATTTGTGGCATGTGTGTCACATAGACAAGGATTGAGAGCACTCCATCAGCTTTTGAATGTAATTCAAAAAAAAAAGCATAAACAATAAAATAAATACTGTGCTATGGACAACTCGCTGGCTTCAAATTATTCTATGACACAACATTTTGTTTCCTGCATCCAAGTTACAACGTGTCCCAAAGCACCTCTACTCAGCTTACTGAATAATATCTTCTGCCAAGTTCAGAAACTTAACAAGGAAAGGTTTTAGGCAAACGATTACAGCAATGGTCAAAGGTTAATTTAAATGGAAGAAACTAAATTCCAAACAACAATTCTACTGTTGCCTGTTGTCATACCCTATTGCTATTTGTTATCAGTTTATCTCTGGCTTTTAAAGAAAGACTACACCCACAGAGCTGCAAACAAAGGGTGTGAATGAGGTTTGGCATATTTTGTCTGCAAGGTATCCAAGAGGGCAGACTACAAATTCGGCTGGTGTTTGTTTGAACACGCGGGTTTTGGGGCCTGTCTTTGTGACACCTGACTCATACTCTCTTGCACATCTTTATTTAGGATGTGCTATATTAAGCACTTTCCCATTGAAATACAGCACCAGCTGTACTGACTATGTGTTGCTGCTGTTGCAATGAGACTAGGCTGTTCCTTCTTTCACTGCTAGCCTGTGTTTTTCTTTCATGCAGACTGATCTCATTCAATTAGTTCCAATAATCTTGCCACAAAAGAGGAGGAAGTGCTTTTTAATTAAATTTCCTTTTTTAAATTACAGGAATGATAATTGTTTAATATTATACAGGTTTACTTAATCTAAAGCTGAATTATGTGTGTGAACTACTAGAATACACTATAATTGGACACTAATTTAAACATTTTCTCAATATTCAGCCACATTATCATTTTGGAGGCTTATGATAATGATCGTGCAGGCAAAATGAGACGATGATAACCTAACCTAAAGGTAGAATTAATAATAATAGATTTGTTTTTGGTGTGCCTATTGAATTGAAAAGTGCACATATCTGTTAAAACAGACTCAAACTTCAAACATAAATATAATCTACCTGTTATTCTGTTTTCCTTTTTAGAATTTTGCAGTGCAAACATTGGATCATCTTGTCCTAGTGAAAAACTGCCACTTATTTATTTCCTGGACCGCTTGCACTGAAGTGAGAGTACTCAAGGAGCACAGATGGATGTGTTTGGTGGTGCGCCACGTTTTTTGGCCTATCCAAGACCTGTGGTTGTACAAAGTGGGGCTGAAGCAGTCCTAAAGTGCCAAATCGGTGGCGATCCAAGACCTGCAGTTATTTGGGAGCGAAACAATGAAAAAATTCACCTACAAGGACGATATAGGGTCTTTGAGGATGGAAATGTTTACAATCTCATAATTTCAGCTGTGACCACTGAAGACAGTGGCCAGTATATATGCAAAGCTAAGAACAGCATTGGAGAAACATACGCAGCAGCCACACTGAAGGTGGAAGGTGAGGCACAAGGGATGGAGCTACGAGAAGAAAATAAGCCAAGATTCCTCATTAAGCCCCTCTCCACTCGTGTTGGTCGAGGGGAAGACGCTGTCTTCTCGTGTAAGCTCTGGGGAAATCCACGACCAGAGGTTGTCTGGGAAAAGGATGGCAGGAAACTCAATGAAATTTTTGAAAGCACACATTTCAGTGTGGGTTACCAGGATGGCGGATGGTTCCAGCTCAAAATCTTTAAGACTCGTGCACCTGATGGTGGTGTATATACATGCAAAGCAAGGAATGAATTTGGAGAAGCACTAGCAGGAGCTGTGCTGCTCGTTGATGCAGGCCCAGGACATGAGGAGGAAGGAAATCGTAATGGCTACACAAATGGCCACTGGAAAGCTCATCAGGCAAAACAGAGGAGTGGTAGGCAAGTGCTGAACCGGCTCAAAGATGACACAATCACCAAGTCAACTAAAGTAAAAATGTTTGCAGTGACAGAGGGCAAACATGCTAAATTCCGATGCTTTGTGACTGGTAAACCCAAACCAGAAATCATTTGGAGGAAAGATGGCAGGCTGATACTGTCCGGAAGGCGTTACTTGTTATATGAAGACAGAGAAGGATACTTCACACTTAAAGTTCTGTACTGTAAACAGAAGGATAATGGGGTTTATGTCTGCGCTGCATCCAATACTGCTGGGCAAACCCTCAGTGCTGTACATCTCTCTGTAAAGGGTAAGTAAAATCAATTTCTGTTGCTTCAAAGTTAAAATTTTCTAAAATCTAAAACAATGTAGAAAAATAAATACAGACGCAGTTCTAGCTTGTTCTTTTTCCAGTGAGTGAGTGAGTGATTGAGAGTGTAGCGTGTTCTTGGATCTGATTTCTATCCATTTGATCCCACAATGATGTCACTGAGATGTCTCTGAGATGATTTATTGCCAGAAAAACATGTTGATGCCAAAGACGTTTGTTGGCACAGTCTGCTGCATTTACAACAAAAGGACAAAAGCATATTTTTAATATTTCTTTTTTGTCTCTTTCGAGTACAATTGTAGACCCATATGTGGTCATGTGTGTCATATATTATTATTATAACATATGTCTAAACAGGCAAAGTTCATCAGCTCGAGTGGCAAGATGCCAGCAAATTCACTTAGCTTAAAAAAGGTGACATCTTTGGCAAGGACATTATATTTCTCACTTGGCACAAAGTCCAAAGCCCATGGCACCAACGTATTAAGTATTGTACTGAATCAGTCAGAGATGTAAAAAATAACACTGGAATAGAAGTATTGGTTGTGCATGGCTGGAAGTATATTTAGAGGTGATGCAAACTGAAGATATGTTTCGACAAATGCCTGTGCGTTTAATTACACTTAAACATTAATAAGAGAAGGTAATGAGTTTTTGGCACATGTTTTTGTTTATTACCACTGTCTGTTACAGTCTGATGGTGTCAATTACAAACAAGTTATTTTATACCCAATACCCCAATGTGTTAATGACCTTTCCACTCCTCATTTAAAGAAAACATGTGTTTTATGATTTTGTTCATCCAGTTTGTTTCATAGACTTAATTACTGTCACGGTGTAGATGATGTAGTGTGAGTGAGTTTTCACAGGGTTGGTTAACTTAATGAAGTTATACTAAAACATTTGATAGAAAGAAGTAAATCATTAGTATCGTAAGCTTCTCTTAACTACATTAGGAGGTGGAGTTGGATTGTGCATCGTATAACCAATCTGGTGTTTTTCCTCCTCTTTCTCAGAGCCGCCAGTGCGGTTCAAGCAGCCACTAATTGATCTAGAAGTATGGGAGCGAGATTTGGCTGTTCTTGAGTGTGAAGTTCCAGAGGACTCAGTTCCCATCACATGGTATCTGGAGGATAGACGACTTCAGCCAGGGGCCAAATATGGAATGGAAGAATGGGGAACAAAAAGGCGACTAACTATCCGTGACATTGACATCGATGACGATGGGATTTACCTCTGTGAGATGCCTGATGGGGGAAGAAGCATTGCAGAGGTAGCTGTAAGAGGTAAAAATAACTATTTTATTTGATAAGCACAATACAAATGCAAAAAAAATGGCATATACTGTATTGTCCAGACTGCAAAACTGTACTGACACAAGTTTGATGAAGAACGCAATATGCCTACTGGCATATAAAACTCACTGTCTGGATTTTTTGACATAAATTTGACTTTGGAAACAAAAGTCGTGTTATGCTTTATAACTTGTCATAGATGTTTTTTCTCCTCTAATTACTGATCACAGTTAGTAGACTGGAAATACTGGTGCAACATAGGAAACAATTGCTGATGATCCTGCCCCAAAAAAACATCTGCATGTGACCAAAACAATGTATGTATACAATAAAGTGTGAAAACCCTGTAGAGGGAAGTATAAAGAAAGAGAAGTGGAAAATGTTGGACATGGTTCTAGATAGAGCTGCACAGACGAGTTGTATTAATCTACATAACTGTTGTTACAACAATACAAGTTGTTGTATTTACTGGGCTATTTTTTTTATCAAATAATCAGAATCCTTGTTAATATGCTAGGAAATCACTCACATGGGGGTGTTCTTGCAGGTACAATTTTGCGAAAGCTCCCAAGAAAAGTGGATGTCCTTGAAGGTGAAAATGCTGCCTTCTGTGTGGAAGTAGAAAAAGAAGAGATGGACATACATTGGTACAAAGATGGCGTAGAGCTGCGTGAAACCCATCAAACCATCCTAAAATCCTTTGGTCGAACTCACATCCTGGTTTTTGTCAATACAATGCCTTTAGACACTGGCCTTGTGACTTTCCTTGTTGGCAGATCCAAGACTTCCTCTCAGCTAAGAGTGAAAGGTATGGTTGATCTTCTCTAGATTACAACATTCCAAATTCAACACTTTTGGTTCAAATTAGCCGCTTTTGGAATAAGTTAATGTGTATCAGTTATTCCAATCCAAATACATCCTTATGGACAATGGATTTCTCTTGTTTCAGCGGCCAGGCATTGTCCTCCTAGTTGTCCAGTGGGTGTGCAGATCAACACAGAGCGTGCCAATGCTGCTCTTTTGTCATGGATTCCTGCTCAGGACTCAAGAAGGAATCCTCCATCTGGATATGTGCTTGAGCGACAGGAAGTGGGCACTGGCTCTCAGGAGTGGCTACAGTGCCTGACCACTGACTCTGCAACCTCTGTGGAAATCCTTGGTGACAGTGTACCATGTGAAGCCGACTATCGATTTCGCATCTGCAGTGTAAACAAATATGGAAAGAGCAACAACGTTGAGTTTCCCAGATCTGTTCACTTGGGTGAGCTCACTTGCACTAAAGTGACTTTGTGTTAATTAAAATGCAGCATGATTGGAGATGTTGCTTATATAAAGTGTTTTTTTTCACAGTTCCAGTAGCCAGAATACAAGCTCCATTACAGGATGCCTTGGTGCCAGAGGGCCAAGATGCGCTCTTCTCAATTGAGCTGTCTGCTTCAGTTATCGGTACATGGTTCTTAAATGGTACTCAAGTTCAGGAGGATGATCGTTTTTCCATGCGTCGCTCACGAACACACCAGTCTCTTCGAATTCGAGGAGTACGTGATACAGACAATGGAGCAGAGATTACATTTATTGCCTACGGCATCCGTGATTCTGCAGCACTTTACATTCAAGGTATGTGTGGATCAATGTCATAGTTCACCTGACTTAGTCTCTTGTGTATTGAAATTTAGTAAAACAAAAAGTATCAAAACCACGTTACGAAAAATTTTGGGCAACACTAATGCACTATATGCTTCAGTTTATTATGCTTCATAACAAGTTGCTTTTGTTATGCTTACAGCACCACTTGTCAAGTTTTCACCACTGTCAGAAATGGATCGAAACAAATTTGTAGAAGTTGGGAACCCCATTGTGCTCTACTGTGAGCTTTCAGACCCTACAGCTCCAGTGCACTGGTACAAGAATGGGGTGGAATTACAAACAATGGAGGGTCTTCACATCCAGTCAGAGGGCACCATGAGAAGAATTGTCATCCAGTCAGCAGAATTCTCACACTCAGGAGTCTATTGCTGTGATGCCATTGATGATGTCATCAGATTCAATGTGGAAGTAGAGGGTGAGTGGCAAGAGTTTTTTATAATTCTAGTTGTCTTTCAAAGACTAACCCCTTGATTTTGACTTTCACTCTATTTTTTGTCTGCTTCATCTAAAATTGTAGTAAGTCTTTCTCTGACATGTCAAAATACATAATCTTTACAAAAAATTATCTATTAAAATATCTAAATATTCATAGCCCCACTTGTGAGGTTTTCAGCAATTCCCGATGTTGAGAGGAACAAAGTCGTCCAAATAGGATGCCCAATTGTGTTGCAATGTGAGCTCTCAGACCCCTTTGCCCAGGTGCACTGGTACAAAGATGGGTCAAAGCTCAATCAACAAAATGGAGTGGATATTCTAACTGATGGCTTGATGAGAAAACTGATTGTCCATTCAGCCGAATCTTTCCACTCTGGGTTATACTGCTGCAAGACAAAGGGGGACACCATCACGTTCATTGTGGACATCCAAGGTGAATTGTTTTACCTTAAGCAGTGCAAAACATAACAAGCTCATCCCTAGCAACTAACTCTTACAAAAACATGTTTCCTGTTGCCTTTCGTCTTTCAAAATTCAGCAATCCCTTTTTCACTACATTACAACATGTTAGCAATGAGATTAATTTGACATAAGGCTTAAACATATCTATAGCTCCACCTGTGAAGATCTCAACCATTCCAGAAGAGATGAGGACCAGGTTGATTGAACCAGGCTGTCCTATTATACTCCAGTGTGAGGTATCAGATCCAGAGGCCCAAGTTTGCTGGTACAAGGATGAAACACAGCTTGTTTCAAACTCTGCATTAGAAATTCGTTCAGAAGGAAACACAAGGACTTTAGTTGTTGAGTCGTCAGAGCTGTGCCACTCTGGTGTGTACAGATGCACGACACAGGATGAAACTGTGGAGTTTCAAGTGAAGTTCAAAGGTGACTTTATGTTTTTTATCATGTGCATTAATCTCATAACCCCACATCCTCCTCCTAGATGCAACTAATAAACCCCCGCTTCTACAGTATGGGGATTAAGGAACCGTTAACTGTTAATATCTGCGATCATTTGTTTTGTGACTGCTGTGGCTTTATAATTTGAAAGTCTCCATAGCCCCTTTCATCTTGTGCTCAGCAGTTACATTATTGGAAGATATCCATTTCCACAGTCTTGATTTTATTTAGCTGTCCTGCATTCCCAATGCTAGCTATACCAGTGACGTACTCTACTCTCTTTGACGTTGAGAGAAGCAAGTCACTTGAGGTGGGCAAACCTTTGGAGCTGGAATGTGAAGTTGCAGATTCCACTGTACCAGTCTGCTGGTATAAAGATGGTGTAAACCTCTTCCAAGAAAATGGCAGGGAAATACAAAGTATTGGCATTTTGCGACGACTCATTATCCCATCTACTGAGCTCTTGCACTCGGGGCTTTACAGCTGTGAAACATCTGATGGCACTATCCATTTCACTGTGGATATTAAAGGTGACTTCAAATTAAATCTTTTGAATCAGGAAACAAATAGTTTTCTGGTGACTGGATGCAATTAACGTTTACAATATGCATTTTTGTCTGTCTGTGTTCAGTGTTTTCTGTGGAACTGTAATGGTTTCTGTTTGTTAATCTCTACTAACTAAAGACAGATTAATTCCTCCATTTGGGGAAACTGAATTTATAACCCCTTTCTTGATAAGAGTCTAAACATGAACTATTATAATCATCATCTTTAGCTCCAATGTTGCCATTGTCAGCCTCACCAGAAATTGTGGAGATGCAGTCACTTGAAGCAACCTGCCTCACTGAACCAGTATGTGAAACCCCAGAACCTGCCATCCAGGGGTTATGGCAGAGGGATAAAGAACATTGTTCTGATACAGAGCCTGATTTTGAAATGAGAGGCACCAGGAAGAAACTTGTTATTGAACCAACTCATCCTTCAAATTCTGGATCATACTATTGCGCAACAGCAAATGATGTTGCCCAATTGATAGTAAAAAATAAAGGTGATTTCTTTTGTAAATGTGTTTTCTATGTTGGTTATGTTATGACTAACTCTTAATGTAGCTTTTAGTCTGCCTTCTTGTTAAATGCAGAGGTGCTATGCTTATGAGAGTATATCCTTGATAATGTGCTGCAATTATTCCCCCAATAACTGTCTATAGTGCCAACTCCGACATATCTTCTTGGTCCTGATGTTGAGAAGACCTCGTCTGCTGAAGCACACTACCCAATTGTTCAGCAATTTGAGATTTCAGATCCTGTTGCCAAAGCCTGTTGGTATAAAGATGGAACCCAAATCTACCCAAAAAAGGAATCTGTCTGCAAATCACAGAGCAGTGGCCAAGCTTTTCCCCTCCAGTCAATTGACACATCTGACATATCTGGTGATGAGCAGTTTGGCTTTGAAACATCTGATGGTCCACAGTCAGATGTGAACATGACAGGTGGTGTTCGAAAATGCAAGAATTTAGCTATATGTGTGAAGTTATCACCCGCCTCATTGTTTTCTCTTTGGCTTTGTCCAAACAGCAGCGCAGTATCACTATCGTGATGAGATTGGTGAGATTGATGAGATAGCTGATGCTTCTCCCCAGTACACTGTGGATGTCAAAGGTGATTTGATATATTTGAACATCAGTCATCCATGTTAACCCAGCACATCAATGCCAATAACAGTGGTGAATTTCATTGTCAGTCCATTCATCTGAGGCATCTATTATTTTCTTTTCTTTAAAAGATTGCTTTTTGTCACTCTGTCATCATGACATTTTCTTAGGTTTTTGGCTAATTAGTAGCTGCTTATACTAATATATATGTTTTGTGTGTCAATTCATTCTTCATGTTAACAGCCATCTTAGCTTGTAACATGCAGCTTACAACTCTTCAAGTTCATCTTATGTCTTGTTCATCAACAGATCCTCTCATTCACATTGCTGCCCTGAACCTCTCCCCGTTGCAATGACAACGAACTCTTATCAAAGACAAGAAAATTAATGTACTATCATGTTTTCGATGCTAGTGCACAGACTGATACATTATAAGCATCAGTTGAAGGGGGAATTATAGGATCTCAATCTCAGACCAAACCTGGTCGACTTTCTTGTTTGTCTTTGCAATGGATTATCCCATAACTCCATGCTAACCCACACTGATATAAAATTCTGTTATGAGAGGGAGTATTGAGACCATCAACCACTGAAAACCTTTCTCTGTGTACATCACAATGCTTATAGCTACAACGCCAAGGCTCCCTTCTGACCAAGAGAAGAACAAGTCAACTGAAGATACTTATCCAGTTGAGGTTATCTGCACTTCCTCAAAGTGCAATTCTGGCGTCATCGGTGGCAAGAGAGGAGACGTAAAGACATGTGGCAACGATTCTAGGAATAGGCAAACTTCAGCTCCTCAGTCAACATATATGACTGACAGGATTATGCCTGAGAAGCCAAAGGAACTCTCTGACAATCAACAAACCACTGGACAGTATTCAGTATACAGTAGTTCTGCAGAGTCAGAAAACATTAAATCTGACAAACATTGTTACACTAAACACCCCACAAAATCACAAGGTGAGGAAATGATTTACTTTATAGAGCATGCAGAAGCTCCATCTGAAGAACTTAATTCACTGCAGATGGCTGTCCAGACAGAGGAGTTTTGCAATTCTCTACAGACTGCAACTGTCGAATCAGAAGAGGGAAATTTCAATACTCAAACTGTCAAATTAGAAGAGTTACATAACACAATAAAGATGTCAACCAGCCAGTCAGTATTAGGTGGGGCCCTACAGGCTTCAGATGAAAAGTCAGAGCTACCTAACAAATTACAGACTTCAACAGTCAGACCAGACAAGCTTTGTACTACATTAAAAACTGCAACTCTCCAATCAGATGAGTCCTGTGCATTGTTGCATAAAGCAACTGTCCATTCAGAAAAACCCTCAAAATCCTTACATACTATAACTGCGCAATCAGAGAAGGCCTTGAATTTCTTACATACTATAACTGTCCAGTCAGAGAAGGCCTTACAATTCTTACAGAGCACAGTTCAATCCGAGAAGCTCTGTCACTCCATACAGATGGCAGATGTACTTTCAGAAAAACCTCTTGATTGCTTACATAGTGAAACTTTCAATTCAGAGGGCCCATGCAACTCCTTCTGGACTGCAACTAACCAATCAGAGGAGTTAAACAGAACCCTAGGGTCAAGGACGTTAATCAACTTCCCTAACATCACATGTGTTCAGTCAATGGACTTGTATGAATCTAAAGACCTAGAAACTGCCCAACCAGAGGAGCTTTGCTACCTGCAACAGCCTGCATATATCAGATTGGATGACTTCCATCATGAAGAACAAGCAGTGCCAGACCATTCAGATGTGATGGACCAGTCCATGCAGCCCACAACAGTGCAAGCAGAATGTTATCATACCATGGATACCACAGAAGACCAAGTAGACAACATATTTAACTTGAAGCAAAGATCACCGACCCAGTCTTACTATATCAAGCAGGCACCCACTGTCCAATCAGAGGAGATCTGTTTGTCAGGGCCATGTAATTGTCACTGG
>JAUMHF010000013.1:17708497-17745747 GCA_032359275.1 Microctenopoma steveboyesi
AGTCTTACTATATCAAGCAGGCACCCACTGTCCAATCAGAGGAGATCTGTTTGTCAGGGCCATGTAATTGTCACTGGAGTGACAGTGTTACTGCAAATAAGGTGGCTGTTGAAGGTGATTTAAATAGTTAGCTTTCTCAAACAAAATGGACGCGCACAATGTTGACATTGTGTAAAATGTAAAAGTGATTGCTTTTTGCAATCTTTGACATTTTGACAATTTCTGCATTTCCTTTATTTAATTCATGTTAAAAATTACTTAGAAAATTGTGAGAATGGAAGATCTGTTTGTAATATTAAAAATTGTGACAATTTCTTACTTGAATGCGTAGTTATCTAGTCTAACCAAAGATACCGTACTTTTTAGATCTTGTTAGATTACTAATGTAACATGAAGACATTTTTAAAATGACAAATTTTAACTCTAAGATGTATTGGCATGACTAATCTTGATTTAAGAGTTTGATCTTCTGTTGTTTGAAAGCATAATTTTGGCTACAGTCAGTCATATTGATGCAACCTTTTTTGATGTTACCTCAAACGTCCCCAGCTCCACCTGTGACTATCACAAAACTTTGTGAGGCTGAGAGGAACAAATCTGTTGAAGTTGGTGAACCCATAGTCCTTCGAAGTGAGATATCTGATCCTAATGCTCGAGTTACTTGGTACAAGGACGGAATAAAACTACGCGAAGCAGCGGGACAAGACATGCTCGCAGAGGGTTCCATAAGAACACTGACTTTCCCATCAGCGATGCCGTCTCATGCAGGAATTTACAGCTGCAAGACAACAGATGATGCGTTGCAGTTTCATGTGGAAGTTAAAGGTGACAGAAGCTGTTTTCACCTGTTCTGCAAGTGGTTTTTAGTGTGGGTAAAGTCTATCCCAATGCTATATATACAGTATTTAAAAAGTAGTACGTAAGTAATCTATCCAAGTTGCTAGTTAGAAATAAAGTGATGTTAACAAAATTATTGGTTGTTAAAAATCATTTAAAAAATTCAATGGAGGCCAAATGTTAAAATAATTCGCTGGGGATAAAGGCACGTTATTCTTTAATCTTAATCAGAATACAGTGTTTAAGCAATGGCCAAATGAGTCAGTATATAAATGTATGAAACTATAATATACTACAATACAATCATTTTGTAAAGTATTGTTGCCTCACACCTGGGTTTGAATCCCACAGTCTAAAGGAATGCAGTTATGGTAACTGATGGGTCCAAATTGCCTGTATGCGAGTTCTGTGATTGAATGGCGACCTGTCCAGGTCTATACCACTCTCACCCAGTGACACCTGGTATTTGTTAGGATAAATTTACTAAATCAAACAAACGAGTCTGTGTAAATAGAGCTAAAACAATGCTCATTGGCTTTGACTGACTATATTTCAATAGTTGAAAATGAAGGCTTTAGCTTCAGGATTGTACTTTGATTTTAATAATCAGTGCCTGTTTCATTGACCAGTTGTATCTGACATTCAATCCTGTAGCTCCTCTCCTGAAGTTTACAGCTTTAGCTGATGCTGACCAGAAAAAGACAGTCATGGTGGGATGCCCCATTGCTCTACAGTGTGAGCTCTCAGACCCCAATGGACAAGTCAGTTGGTACAAAGATGGAACAAAGCTCTTACCTCAAATTGGAGTAGACATCCAGTCAGAGGGAAATCTAAGGAGTCTAGTTGTCCAATCAGCACAGCAGGCTCACACTGGTGTTTACCAATGTGAGTCAAAGGATGACGACATCCAGTTCGCTGTGGAAGTAAAAGGTGATGGTCAGACACTCAGTAGTGCTTTCAATGTCCTGCATTGCCAACTAAATTAATATCAGTTAGGTTGACTCATTAACATTTACATATCTCATCACCTAACAGAAAATAGTGGAGATCTTTGAGCTTTGCATATTTGGCTAACCAATTCTTCAAAATGAAAATGATCTTTTCCTGAATAATCCAAACTTCTCACATATTTTGTTAACATTTTAACAAACATTAAAACAGTAACACGTTACATGATACTCAGCTGCTCATTATTCCTATGCTTCTACAATAACTTGTCTCTTTCTTTAATGGAAGGCTCTTGTTTGTGTTCTACCTATTTTTGTCTGTGCATTTTATGTCAGCATATATTATTTGCGAATAATTCTGATTCACAGCGTGAATCTTGCTCTTTTGTCCTTTTGAATCACTTGTTTTCTTTTCACCTGTGTTATGTCAGTTGTTTATTTGCATTGTGTCAGAGGTGATTCTAAAGGACTTCTGTTTTCTGCCATCTGTTTTCTTTGGTATAATTTGATCCTGTCTTAAAATTCTTTTTTATGAACTACACAGAAGACTGAATATTTATTCACTTCAAGAAATGTGTGTGATGTTTATTAAAACACTAATGTTTTGTAAAATTTAGCACTACCCGTGAGGTTCTCAGAGCTTCAAGAGACTGACAGGAACAAGACTGTCCAAGAAGGCACTCCCATCGTCCTCAGATGTGAGCTCTCCCGTGATTCTTCTACTCATGTTGACTGGTACAAGGATGGGGTGAAATTCCTGCCACAAAGCAATATGGAAATGAAGTCAGATGGTCTGACTAGGACACTACTGATCCAATCAGCTGAAAGCATACATAGTGGCACCTATGAATGTGCAACATCAGATGACACCATCACATTTAAAGTGGATGTAAAAGGTGATTTTTTTTTTACTATCCTTGCTATTCTCTTCCATATACATTCCACAACCTTTATGGAATTATGCAGAATAATGGTGTGCGTGGTGAGTTTAAATGTTGATGAGAATGTGGTATTGCTGGCTGGGCAGTGTGTTCTGCCCATGGTGACGGTGACTTCATCTCATATCCAAAATCTTTGTTATTCCCTTCTCTTAGGCCAATCACCAAAGATCATGCCAATCGCATTGTCAGAAAAATACAAGGTGATTGCAATTGGCTGTCCAATTATTCTCCAGTGTGAGGTCACAGACCCTCTTACCCAGGTTTCCTGGTTTAAAGATGAGGTGGAGCTTTTTTGCAAAACAGGCCTTGATATGAAAAGAGATGGCAGCGTCAGAAAACTAATGATTCATTCAGCTAAGGTCTCTGACTCTGGCCTCTACAGCTGTAGCCTAGCTGACGATGTTGTGACATTCCACGTGGACATTGAAGGTGATTTTCTTGTACTCTCTTTTAAGGAGTTCCTTCATCACTTTAAACTGGCAGCTTCTTTGCACAATGACTTGTAGAGGAAACACAGATCTTCTACTAGTAAATGTGATGAAATAACTTTATCTTAAACAGTGTTTTGACAGCAGTTCTTTGTAAATCTTGTTACACCCCCAGCTACTCCTGTGAGGTTTTCAGCTATTCCAGAGGTCGCAAGAAACAAATTTGTTGAGACTGGCTGCCCAATTACACTGCAATGTGAAGTCTCAGAGCCAACTGCCCAGGTCTATTGGCACAAGGATGGAGTACAAATACTTCCAGAGAGTGAATATGAACCCCAGAAAAAAGAAAAAATAAGAGCCCTGGTCATTCAATCCGCAGAAGTCAGACACTCTGGGGTTTACAGCTGTGAGGCTGCAGATGACCGTATAGAATTCAAGGTGGATGTTGCAGGTGATCTATGTATTTTGAGCTTTGTCAGATTCACTAACCTATTTTAATTAATGCTTGACTAATAGTCTATTTTAGGCTACTATGCTACTACTGCTATAATATTCTAAGAGAAAATGTGTCACTTCCTTTGGTGTATATACACACACACATACATATATATACAGTATATATATATATATATACCTATATCCATATTAAATTACATGCAATACTATTGTGATATGCAGACCAAATGTCATTGAAATGTCATTGAAACGGTTGACTATTTGTTTAGTGGTGGCTTAAAACCACTCAATATTTTATACTAACAGTAAATCAAATTACTCGATGTAATATGACACGTGTTGATCACAGTGACAAACCTCAGATGACCCCAGTTAGGAATTTTCTTCAGCGATTGGTTCAGTAAACAGACAAAAAAAAAAACTGTCCATTAGTAAAGTAGTAAACAGATAATGTTATCAGATAGCTGGTGAATTTTGTGGTATGTAGTAGCTAAAGGCTAATGTATTTTTTTTCAGTTCAAGTTCAAAAGTGCTCCGGAAATTTTTTTTAAAGGCAAGCAAATGCAGCTCAAAAGAAATGAAACTTTTCTTTCATACATAATACTCAGTAATCAGTAAAGAACATTAGTACAAGTTTTTCAGAATATTGTTAGATGCAAATAGACTATAGACTATACTTGCTTCCACGAGGACACTCTAGCAGTAACTGACTGTCTGTGTAACAGTTTTTGCAAAATGAATGCGAGCGTCTTTAGACTATATATATATATATATATATATATATATATATATGTTACATAGTATAGCAGAACTATCTGATTACTGTTCAATGACTTGAAATTGCTATAGCCCCAGTTTGATTCTCAGCTGTTCCAGAGGCTGAGGGGAACAAGTCTGTTGAAGCAGGCTGCCCAATCAAACTGCAGTGTGACATCTCAGAACCTGCAAACCAGACCAATTGGTATGAGGACGAAATAAAGCTCTTGCCAAATTCAGGAATAAATATCCATTCAGAGCGTAACAAGGAGAAGCTGGTCATGGAGGCAGCCACGTCGTGCTCTGAGGTGTACACTATTAAGACTGATGATTCAGATTTCAACGATTTCTGTGTGGAGGTGAAAGGTGATATGCTAAGCTTTTTCTTGGCAAGCTGGTCTTTTTGAGACTTACACACCTTCATTATGTCTAATATCTATGAAGAAAACCTGGTCATCATCATATTCATCATAGTTTGTAATTGTATTTGTATTTGTAATTGTAATTCATTGTAATTATCCTAATTTCATCAAACAATTAGTTTAGATGCTTCACTTTTTTTGATTTTGAAGTCTTTGCTGTTTCCTGCCCAGCACAGCTGTGGCAGCTGCCTTACAGTTACTTTAACTAACTTTTCAGTTTGATTCAAAAGTGAGTTAACACTAGCTGCACTAACACGTGATTACTGTGTCTGTGAGGAGTTATCATATAGATGGCAACCCTTCAGATCAGCATGTCTAAGCTGACCATATGAACGCATGAGCATAAACAAATGCTGCCTTCAAGCCATATCTTACTTCTGTTGTGTACTGTTTTATACAGCACCACCGGTAACATTTGCTGAAATGCCAGAGGAGGATCTTTTTAAGAGTGTTGTGGAAAAAGAACAGCTTGTTCTGTCATGTGAAGTATCAAGAGCTGAAGGTGTTGTCCAGTGGTACAAAGATGGACCTGAAATCCAACCAGGCCAGAATGTTACAATGCAAGCTGAGGGCACCAAAAGAAATCTAACTATACATTCAGCCCAACTGTCTGATGCAGGCACATACACATGTCGTGCAGGAGGCAACATTTTAATCTTCAAGATTAATGTACGAGGTAATTAAAACATATCTCATTGACGCACTTGATAAAAGTACATAACATGCAAACTGTACGTTCACAAATTACTTTACCTTTGGTTAAATGTGAAGAAGACTGTACATATAATCCTTCATATTCATGTGCTCTTCCTCCAAAGAACCTCCAGTGATGATAATCTACCCCAAAGAGGATGTCCATCTTGACCGTCATGTGCCAGAAGAAATAATTCTGAGTTGTGAATTGTCTCGTCCCAATGGTGTTGTCAGCTGGTACAAAGATGGCCAAAAGCTGCAAGAGAGTGAGAACATCAAACTCAAGATTGAAGGCCCATATCGAAGACTGAAGATTCTTTCTAGTGGAGTTGAAGACTCTGGCGAATATGTCTGCGATACAGCTGATGACTCAATATTCTTTCATCTTAGCATTACAGGTAAACTCTCTATAAATATATGATGTCTGTGTTGTAACAACAAAAAGCACAATGAGCATGATTTTTGGATCATACAGGCATAAGAATGGACTAACTTGTTTGATAGTGTCATCTCTGAACTTCTTTTAAGGCAATAATAAATGCATTAGTTTAGGTATTCAATAGATATTCTTTACCTCTACACCTCTGGCCTGTTGCTATGTAAAGTGGGCACGCTTGCAGTAATTCTTGTTAAATGCAGCAGCCAAGTCCCAACAGCAAAATGGTGTGAGAGGAAGTAACACTACCAAAACTTTGGAATTACCTGATATCAAATATTTATCAAAAGAGATAATATACATACATAATATACATATTAATGGTAGTGTTCATTAAACTAATGAGAAATGGACTGGGTCATAATCTTCATTTCTAGAACCTCCAGTGCGAATTGTATCCCCAAGTCAGTCCCAAATGGAACTGTGCCAGCAAACCTCGGAGAGGATGGTACTGAGCTGTGAGATTTCTCGACCCAATGCAGCAGTGCGCTGGTATCGAGACGGACTAGAAGTGGAGGAGAATGACAACCTTATTCTAGAGGTGGATGGTGTCTACAGAAGACTCATTATACCTAAAACTACTGTCAAAGATTCAGCAGAATATGTATGTGACACAGCAGATGACTCCATGACCTTCTTTGTAAACATAGCAGGTAAGAAAAAACAATGGGAAACATGTGTTGCTATGTCAGTATTTTCTTTCCGTTTCTAACACAAAATGTTCTTACTATGCAGAGCCTCCTGTTCGCTTTGTACGTCCAAGGAAGATGGCAAGTCGACTAGAGAAAGCGGCTGGAGAGTCGCTAGTTCTCGACTGTGAGGTTTCAAGGTCAAATGCTGAGGTCATCTGGAAGAAGAATGGGGAAGATATAGAAGACACCAGAAATATTACCGTTCTTGAGGATGGTGTCATGCGTCACTTAACAATTCACTCACTATCTATGGAGGATGCTGGGCAATATGTCTGCGATGCAAAGGACGATGTGATGGATTTCCATGTAACAGTAAAAGGTAGGTTATCATATCATATCAGCCAAGTTATTAAAAATATCCATTTTATGGTTCCTCAAAGGTTATCCAAGACAACATTTTCAACCTTGTCCTCTTTTCCTATTATATTTCTTTATGTATTTACGAGACTATTCTGTTTCACTGCAAATATAAATGTTCTGTTGTTTTGTTCATTTTCAGAGTTGCCTGTAAAAATTCTTGGAAAACCTCAAGCAAAAACAGAAAAGCAGTTCTTTGTGTCAGACGACATTATTCTTGTGTGTGAACTCTCAAGATCCAACGTCCCAGTCAGTTGGTACAAAGATAATCAGCTCATTGATAACACTGATCGATACTGTTGTGAGGAGCAAGGTGTTTTCCAATCTCTCGTTGTCATAAATGCTGGGCTCGAGGATTCGGGAGAGTACACCTGTGATGTAGTAGATGATAAGATGATCTTCTATATCACCGTCAAAGGTAATCATATTATCAAGCAATTTAAATACTGTCTTTCCAACACTCAGGGAATCGATAACCAACTATGTGTCTTTCATTCTCAAGAGCCTCCAGTACAGATCATTGGAAACTCAGGCAACCCAGAGCATCATATCCTGGTAGCAGGGGATGACCTTATTTTAGAGTGTGAAGTTTCTCGGCCAAATGCCACTGTCCAGTGGTTATGGGATGGAAAAATCCTGAACCCAGACAATCGTGTAACAATTGACAGCTATGATGTTGTGAGGAAGCTTGTGCTCTCTGGACTTCAACCGTCAGACTCTGGAAAATACATTTGTGATGCCATCGATGACAAACTGATAACAATTGTTGATGTGCAAGGTAAGAAAATAGTCATTTTGAACAACAGTTTGGTTAATGGTTTATATATCCATATACTATTTACAAGAAACGTATTTGTACATCTAATTTTTCCCAGAGCCACCGGCCAAGTTTGTGAATAAAAAAGCTAATAATAAAATCTCAACCAGTGAAAATGAGAGCGTTACACTGTGTGCTATTGTGAACCATGAAAGAGCTAATGTTCGGTGGCTGAAAGATGGCCAACTATTGAATGAGGATAACATTCACATCTCTAGTGAGGGTAATACCCACAAGCTCACCATTAATCCCCTGCAGATGTCAGATTCTGGAGAATATGTCTGTGACATAAACACAGATGAAATGTATTTCAGTCTTTTAGTCAAAGGTAAGAATTTGGCGCTCCCACTCAAAATGTGACCTCTCTTTCCCACTAAACATTTACACTGTCACAAATCTAACATCTCTGGGATTAATTATTCTATTTCTTATTGAACTCATCAGAAATGAAGGTGAAATTTATCAGACCACTGGAGAATACTGTGACCACGAGAGGCAGCAGCCTTACATTACGCTGTGAGGTCAACAAGCCAAAAGGAGATGTCCAGTGGCTAAAAGACGGCAAAGAGATCTCTCCAAGTCGTAGAATTACAATACGGGCGCAAGGGAGAGAACGAAGTTTTACCATCCACCATATAGAGGAAGACGATGCCGGAGAATATGCCTGCGAATCCACAGACGATAGAACCTCAGCAAAACTCACCATAGAATGTAAGTCCATTTAAGTCCTTTAAGGCAGGTGAGAGAGAGAGCTAATGTATTGGTTTGAAAGAGCTGATATGCCATCTTAATGTGAAAAGCACCAAACATAACTCAGTCAAATGCTTTGTGCTTTGTCTTCAGCTCCCCGTGTAGTTGAGTTCATAGCAGAGCTTAGTAACATCACGGTCTGTGAAGGAGAAGATGCTGTTTTTAAATGTGTGGTTTCACCAGAGGACACTCGTGTGGTGTGGCTCTTGAGTGACAAGCAAGTAGCCCTGAATGAGCGGGCAGTCATTTCAAGCAACGGACTATGCCACATGCTTTGCATCCACAACTGCTTGGTGTCAGATAGCGGCAGAGTGACAGCTGAGGCAGAGGGGTTGGTATCAGAAGCAGAACTTCAAGTTCAAGGTGAGTCGGCGTCCCATCCGTTACCGATATATATATCGCTATCAATCACAGATGTTACAACATTTAACAACAGTTTAATAACCTCTTGTTTCTCTGATTATCATCAACTATGAACTACCTTCAAACATACTGAGGTGATCGTGACCATATAAGTATTCGTACGACCTCACAATATATGAATTCTTCTGGTAACGGACAGAGACAAGTGGCATGATGGTTCTAGCATATGTTCCTCAAAACTTGCTCTTCTTGCCTGAATGTGCAAGATAGCTTCTGTGATTTGGTTGGTCTATGATTACATTCATTTGCCGTCCTTTTGGAGGAAAAAATGTATTTACCATTTAAGTGTTATCGATGTAGCTCTCTGCTAATTCTTTAAATTAATTTGTAGAACAACAGGTGCTGTTCATAAAGAACATGACACCAGTTGTAGCTGAAGAGTACAACGATGCAATTCTAGAGGTGGAGGTGAGTCTGGATTCAGGAGAAGTGCAGTGGATGAGGCAGGGGGTGCTGATCCACCCTGATGCCAAGTACACCCTGAAACACAAGGGTAGAAAACATAGCCTCACCATCCAAAAACTGGCCATGTGTGACCGAGGCACCTACAGCTGTGAAACCCTCCACGACCGCACGCAGGCCCAGCTAACTGTGGAACGTGAGTGTGCACGTGATTTCACTATGCCCTTTTGGTGTTTGTTTACCGCCGTTGCCTACATCTCCACCTCTTGCACACCCTGCATCGGTGCTTTGTGTGACGGCAAAGCCCCACTAACTCAATAAGAGTAATGTGAGTGACTGGGGATGAGGCTAGCACTTGTGATGGCAACCAACAGGTGACAGCCCTACATGATAACCCAAACTGAGATTCAGACCACAGTTTGTTATTGACATAGGATCAATGAAGCCCTACTGATTGCATCAAAGGTAAATTAGCTTACAAATAATACAATGGAGGTGCTACTGCAAGTTAACACTCAAGTTGTTCACAGAGAAGAATGACAATTTGTAAACAGCAAAGTCAAAATTTCATAGAAACATAAACCGCATCAACTTCTGCAAAGTAAAAACCTCGTGACACTAAGAAAACGGCATCTTGTGGTAATTAAGATGTACTTATGACTGTTTTTCTTTGTCCGTGCTTCTTGGATTTCTTAGTCCTATGATCCACAGGCCAGTGGGTGAATTAAAGGCTGTTCTTTCAACACTAGTGTGGGTGGGAAGGGGAAAGTCAGGACTTCAGGCTGCTGTTGGCACCTCCTATGAATTTGGATCTCCTCTCATTGCATCTAAATTTACACCATGGCCTTCAAACTGAGGTTGTTGTCATCAGGTCTCCAAAATAAACACTCTTTTTTTGACAAGGAATGCTTGTCTGTGTTAGAATAAGTAAAAATGTTGGCAGTTTCAAAGCTGGCTTTTGTGTAAAGCCCAGTACTCAAATGATCGCCATGTCAATGTGAGCTAGCTTGTGTTGTCTAACTGCTGACCTCTATGTACGGAACAGACTTCAAGCCTATTCTATAACTGAAAATTGACACCATGGCTTCCCACTGTTAAAGCCGAATGCTTTATTATTAAACCTAATACAACATAAACATTATTAAAATCATATATACTAAAAAGAACTTGCATGAATATATACAATATCAAGAATATGTGCACTACCTATGTGCACGTTTGACTGCAAGTCCATGCAGTCTGCTTTTGGAAGTCTTGTTTTGTTTTATGCAGTTGTGTCATTTTCATTACAGCTCGAAAAATCACAATTAAGAGGGGACTGACTGACATTAGAACTACAGAGAGAGAAACGGCGTCTTTTGAGGTGGAACTATCACATCCCAATGTCCCAGGCACGTGGATGAGAAACGGAATCCAGCTTAAGCAGACAAACCACTTCCGTATGAGTTTCAAAGGACAAGTCCACAGCCTCAGCATCTCCAACCTATCAGTAGAAGACACTGGCACCTTTATGTTTTGTGTAGGGAATCTGAAGACATCGGCCAGGCTCGTTGTGAAGGGTATGTTTAAAAAAAGGCGAGGGGGGGGTATTGTTCTTATTACAAGAGCAATTAACAAGCTGTGTAACTATATAATAATAAAATATAATAGGTGAATGCAGTGTTTATATTCTCATTACTTCTACGCACATGTTTGTCAACAGCTCACGAACCACGTAGAGTACTCTGCACTACTACCAAAACAAGATTTTACTGTACTAATTTTGTTGTGACCTCTGACTGGTAGCGGAGGTGGTCCATTCAGACAAACCAAATGCCAGCCACTGGAAGCATGATAACAGAACAGAGTGACAGCACTGCTACTGTTGCCTTTATCCAGGCTCAGGTTACAATCACAAAATAGCCCAGCATGACCCAATGAAACCCAGTAGCTCTGTTCAGTTTTTTCTGTCAGGGGCAGTGTAACCACAGTAGTAGTATCATCTCTTAGAGCCAGGGGTTGAAACACTGATAATGACTGGATCAAAATGCCATGATTGTAAATTAGTCCACATAACTTAAAACCTCAATATATGGTACAAGGTTATCTTAAAACAACACCTCTGTCCACATACAATGTGTATCCTGTCCATTGAGAGGCACTTTCTGTCCTTGCTCTGTGCATATCTGTATCCAAGTGCTTACCCAAGGTTCATTGCTGAGCTGAAGTGGAGGAATAGGGACACATAAATCACTCCACTGGTGTAAATTCAGATGGCTGAAGTCTTGTGTTAACTTCAGATAAACTTAGGATAGAATATGTTGAATACAGAATGGATTTGTTTACATGGAGTTTCTTAAAAGCTAGTAAATGGAAGGATGTATTATAGTGTAGTGTTTGAGTGTCGTTTTAGAAAAGGCATCATTGTATATTATTAAGAATATCAACAGTAAAGTCTGCTTTGACTAATTACAGCAACCAATTGGGAAAATTTAAATAGGGTTTGGCAGCTTAACCAAGCATGCATTTTCTCACCAGAGCCCCCAGTGACCATTTTCAGAAAACTGGAGGACCAGAAATTCCCTGAAGGAGCAGTAATCTCTATCGAGTGTGAGCTGTCGAGGCACAACGTTGATGTAAAATGGTTCAAGGTGACTATGTATTTAGATTTTTCTTCAAAATCAACATTGTTTATTATAATTTAATGAAGCTTCATTTTTTTATAATTACTTAAAATTTTTTTGCTGCTGTCAAAAACCATACATCACTTAAATGGTTACAATACATCACATCCAGGCACCTGCACCTCAATAGAATTAAAGATGTTATTATTCTTTTTAGGATGGGGTTGAGATGAAGCCAGGCAAAGACTTGCGCATATATGCAATGGGGAGAAAACGCTTTTTTCAGATCATGAAATGCCATGTCAGTGATTCTGGCATGTATACCTGCGATGCTGGAGATGCTTGTACATCCTGTACTGTGGACATCTATGGTAAGGCTTGCTGTGCACATACTATACATATTGCTATGCACAGACTGTTGATTACCTGGTGTGTTCAGCCAATCAGAAGCTGTAATTGTATAATAGGCATTGGTTTTATAGTACAACTATACATGGCTAGACTGGTTGTAGGATTCATTCACTATAATATAAATATTGGTAAAATGAAAATTCTGCACTGTATGGAAAGTTGTAAATGTTGTCTAACAAAATTATGTTCACATATGATAACAATTGTTTTAAATTTCGATAAAAAAACTAAAAAGTCACAATTGAGTAGTGATGTGCAAAACTCAACATTTGTCCTGAGTAAAAAAAGTACAAACAGTAAAAGTATAATGTCCTCGTACGTGGATATCAGGGCCTTTGTGGAGCAAAATTTTATATTTTGGACTAGATGTGATGTCCATTTGTGGACGCCAGGTCCTAGAAGGTTAAAACACATTATGAAAACATAAATATTATACAGTTATCGGTCATGTTGAATCTGAGTTTGAGTAACTAATGCCTGTTGCAGTACAACACTGCCATCTGCCTGGGAAATCATGTAGTAGTTAGTGGTTAATATTAATATTTACTGCAAAACACAGACCTCGCCATAGACTACGGATTCAAACAAAAAGAGATATTTAGGAGCTGGGTCATGGCAACTGTTAAGTCCAGTCTTGTTAGGTGGTGTTGCTTTTCTCCTTACGTTTTTAAGTTTTACATTGCTAATTGCTTGTTGTATTCTTTTTTTATTGTTTGCTTGTTCTGGCAGAGCGTCAGCTGTTGGTCTTGCAGGGTCTTGAGGATTTAGACCTCCAGGAAGATCAGAATGCTGTGTTTGTTTGTGAGCTATCAGTGGAGGATGTGCCTGGAGAATGGTACAAAAATGGGGAGAGGATACAACCAACCAGCACCATCAAGATCCGCCAGGAAGGTCAGCATCAAAGTCATGAGCATGTCATTTATAATCTAATGATACCTTTAAGTACTGTAGGAGGACAACATGTAATGCAGTTGATGATCTAAAAAGGAGAGCAGAAATGGAAAAAACTAAAGTATTTGGAACATAATAATATTATTTGTCATTGATTTTTTTCTTATTTCAGGAACCAAACATTTTCTTCTTATGTGCAATGTGCGAGCTGAAGACTCTGGAGAAATCAAGTTTGTCGCAAGACATGTTGAGACTGTCGCTCTCCTGGATGTTGAAGGTAGTTACTATAGTCCTAGAAAAGAACCTAAATGGTTTAAAGGTTTAAAAGAACACATATGTGAGCTATCAGTTCACATTCTCAGTGTATTGTTTAATTTTGTGTCTGCGTATCTCCCTCTTCCTTTGCAGAACCTCCTGTGAGTATTGTGAAGCCTCTGCAGGACAAGACTGTTCTTGAGAAGACCCGTGTGATCCTAGACTGCACAGTGTCAAACCCCAGGTGCAGTATCCGCTGGTACAAAGGGAGTAACGTCGTACTGCCCTCGGAGCACTTCGAGATCTGCAGTGAAGGCTGCTATCGTAAGCTGATCATCCAGCAGGTGGAGATAGAAGACAAGGGCACATACAGTGTGCAGGTTGGAGAGTATACGTGCTCTGCAAAACTGACAGTGGAGGGTAAGAGTAAAAGAGCTGTGATGATTGTAGAGCTAATTATAAATATTATCAGTAATATACAATGCAACAGAGGGACTGAAGGATCTAATACATAACCTCATAGCTCCATCTACTGGTAAAGAAGGACTAACACATATTTTCTTCTAACATGAAAGTGGCCATCATTTCAAACAAGTCTATTCTGCTAATGGTGTCGTCCTTTACAAACATGCACAGCTTGCATCGTAACTTTGATTACAGTTTATTTTTAGGCAATGATGCCAAAAATGTGTGTTGAAGCAAAGATGCTAACAGCTTCCCCTCCATTTTCTCCACTGCCTTAGCCCAGCCTTTAATGATGGTCAGAGAGCTGAAGGACATGGCGGTTAGGGCTCCAGATGAAGCCTGCTTCGAGTGTGAGGTGTCATTACCTGTTGTCAAATCTGTTGTTTGGAGTTTGAATGGGGAGCCCCTGCAACCGAGCTCTCAGGTGAGCCTTGAGAGGATGGGTGCAGTCCACAGGCTGACCCTCAGACACACCTCTCTGAACATGAGTGGACAGGTGGAGTTTACCTCTGGGCAAGCAACGAGCAGAGCCCAGCTTCAGGTGAGACAGAGAAGCTTTTTTGTTTGCATTGGCCTTCACTAACATCATCAGATGCATCTTTGGCAATGTTAGATTTGTTGCATGACTCTGTCACAGTGTTGCTGTACATATATCCAGGTATTATTATGATCATAATAATAATAAATATTTAGTGATAATAGAGACTTTAGGTGACCAGCAGGTGACACTCTTTCATTTATAGCCCTGTGGTGTTATTCAAAATCACCCACTAGATGGTTGTAATAACAACATCTTGAATCCTTGTTAAAAAGAAATCACAGGTACGGTCCAGTAAGTGAAACAGTGCACTTACAAACTTCCTTAGAGAATTTTGTTTAACTTAATTTTCTTAATAAAAATCTCTGTTTCTCTTAGAAGCTTAAAAACGTTGAATCTGAATTGTTGAAGGGGGTACAGGGACTGATCATCCAGCACAAAACAATGAATGTTAAGTAACGGAAATAAATTATAGATGGAGCATATAAGTCAGGCCACCTTCTTAAGCTGTTTCAATGTGCAGGAGAGGAAATTATTTTTAGTTTTATTATGTTGGCTTTAAACTGAAGAGTATAATGTCACCCGGATTAAGTCATAAACCTGGTCAAGAATTCAGTCTCTTTAAACTGAGGGCGTTACAGGGCACAACCGCAACTAAGATCCAAAATTTAAATAAAGTCATTAGACTTGTTGACTGACACTGCCTGGTCTTAATTTGTTCTGTGCTTAAATTTCACAGGTGATTCGTGAGTGACATCTTCCAGCTGCCATTACCTGATATAGGATTGATGATTACATCCATGTTTTGAAGTTGTATTACTGACATTTGCTTATATATATTGACTATTGTCTATAAAGGGTTGTCATTCAATTAATTTCAAGATTTCTGTTCATACAATTCAAAGGAGGGACACTGTGAAAATCACAGAAAACCTGTTTTTGATTAAGAACAGTACAAAGACAACATTTTGAAAGCTACAACTGAATATTTTATATTTTTTTCAAATAACTGTGTCTATTAAATTAGTTGCAATGTCATGTTTCAAAATAGATGTAATAAAATAAAGACAAGGTAACTTACTAAACAAAAAAGTCTCCTTTAATTTAAATTTAGGTTAGTTAGCAACAAGTCAGGATCATGATTGGCAATAAATAGAGCATCCCAGTGTTTCAGAAAGATGATGGTGGGTATTTTTTTAGTGTCAAAATTTAACACTTTGTGTCATTTGTCTCATTTTCAATCAAATATAGTTCTTTACTGATTTACAAATGATTGCATTCTGTTTTTATTTTACATTTTACTCAGCGTCCTCAGTTGTTTTAGCAACGGGGGTTGTTAAAACTTGCTGTAGTCAGTGTGTAAAAATGGTTCAAAGTGGTTCCTTCATAATACATATTGCAGTTTGACTGTAAATAATGTCCTGTGTGAAAGTGTTGACTGTAACCTTGTTGCGAAGATTGAATGTGTATTTGCTCCAAGAAATATCTGATTAAAATACTTTATATACTTTATATATAATACTCCCCCTCCTGCATATCCATACCAAATTTAGTTTTTAGAATAAATCATCCAACAAAAATGCATTAAATTTCACAAATGATGTCTATTTGTATCATCTGTCCATTGTATAACGAATATATTTTTTATGTTTGATGAAAAGATTAAATGAAAATAAAATCTGTCTTGCAGCAAGAGACTTGTAATGAAAATACATTGGGCCAAAAATCAGGTAATTTAGGAAAGAAATAGGTTAAAAATTACTTGATCACCTTGATTGATAATCAAGGCATGCTTGGTTTTTTTGAAATGCTTGTTGAGTGGGTATTACAATTGAGTTGTCATATGAAATCTCTTCCATATTCCATTTTCCATTTGACTTGTTTTCACCTCTGCCATGTTGTGTTGAGCATTATGTTTGTGGAAAGAAAGTACTGTAGTGAAATATGAGCTGTTTTAATAAACATGCTTTATTGATGCAAGGTAGAAACACCTCTAGTTGTCTTTTTAACTCCAATCCTAACATTTAACAGCAGCAATTTTAAAACTTTACACTTTACCAGTTTTGTGTTTAATTAGGTCAAAATGTTAAAGTTCTTGTTGCATACAGTATAAAAAGTAAATAATTATTTGAAGGTTATGTTTCTCACATACTGAACCCGGACAACAACAGGTCTGCGAAAGTGAATATACACATTGATGAGGCAGGACTTGAAAAGCTCGAATTCAAGTTTACCCACAGGAGGCGTCAAAGCGTTGTTTCCATTCCAAGGATCAAACCGGTCCAAATGCCTTAGCAGGTGTCTCCACATGAACAGCACTGTGGAGGCAGCTCAACCAAAAACTCACAATAAAATAAGATTAGACAAAAAAATAAAGAATTTAACCAAATGTTACCCAAAACGCTGATATACTGTATGTATGAAATCAATGTTACTGTAGTGGTAGGTCTCTGTATGAAACGTCCAAGAACTGTACAATAGATCCGGGCTTTCATCATTTTCATCATCAATAATAACACTTAGGGGCATAAGCTGGCACCTAAAATGATTATTACACAATAATTATATTATAGTACTGTTCAAATATTGCAAAAAACCTATACAACTTATGTAACATCATGAAAAAACCGTAGCGATCACTTTGTTTGTTCATAATGTTCAAACTAAGTGTTCGGAGCATGTCAAAATGTGCATTTTGACATTTTGTAGGGAAATGTGTCCCAAATTAATTAAAGACACTATTGAACATTATTGAAAGTTAATGATTGTCTTTTACTACATAAACATATGTTAATGGGATGAAAGAAGCAGTCTTCAGAACTGTGATATCGTCTGTGAGCTTAAAATAATATAATTACAACGCTACATTGTACTGACAAGAAAATCAGGTCACGGTGACTGTCACGAAGAGTTCACACAGCACTTACAGCAAAATTACATACTGCAGGTCAGTGCTGCCACGTTACGTGCAGCAACACACTAGCTGCACTGCTAAAGAAATCTGCCCGTCTACCTGAGTCATTTAATCTCACATTGAGTCTCTGTGTAGTTTTACAAAAAGTGCAAGAATATGAGATTAAATGACAGGCATATTTTGCAGTGTGGTCCTTGTAGTAGGAAGCAGTGTGGGGCCTGTGACCCACCAGCCCCTGTGGCCCCATGATGAGATCCACTGGTCATTAGTTTCATCCCAGTGTGCTGCTTCTGTTAACTTGAAGTCCTCTGCTGATTGAGAATATCATAAATGTCATCCACTTTGCTTAGTCTTTCAAAGAAGGGGATAAGATCAAGGAGTTCAGTGTCTGACATGTCGTCAAACCATGAAGCTACAGGAACCTAGAGATTTGCAAAAGAATAGTATTAGTGGAATGAGAAGACCTTTTCAGTGCTCACCAGAGCTGTTAATACAGCACTTACTATTGTGTCTTAAATGAAATAAATCTGTTGCACTAGTACGAGGACAAATGGGTCCTACAAAGTACAGACAGAAGATGAATTGAATTGAATTGGATTTTGAAGAATTTTACTTTGGTAAATTGGACATTTTTTTACATATTTAAAACTCGATGTTTATGTAAATAGTAAAAATACTTTGTCAAACCAGTGAGTATCAGCGTATTGCTACAACAAAGAAGTATAAGTGTCTTACTGCGTTGTCAGGGTGGAAGATGTAGGAAGCCGGGGAGTTGTCAATGATGATGACTTTGTTGAGGTCTCTTCCTAAACGGCTTAAGTCCTTTACGTAGTTGCCTTTGTGGAAGACACAGGACTCCCGGAAGAGACGGCTCCGAAAGACTCCCCACTTGTCCAACAGGTCAGATACAGGATCTGCGTACTATAGTAAAGAAAAAACAGGGAGCTAGCTTTATAAGGTGTTAGCCATGTAATTATACATGAGTGTGGTCATTCACATTACACAGGTATCATATACTCAATTCCAAAAGATTAGTAAAATATAGTACTAATGTATGGAGACATGGCAGCTAAATACTTATCAGGCTGTGTGTGTGTGTGTGTGTGTGTGTGTGGATAATGTCAACCAGGTGCTTTAGACAGTTAAGTGTTAGGTGGTGTAAAGTAAATGTTAGAGGTTAAAATGTGACTGCAATCTTATGACAAGTATCATAAATCTATCTTTATGTGTGAGGGAGCATGTGGGACACCATCTATAAAACACAGCTTCCAGTAACTCTAAGCACAATGTAACTGAAACAACAGGTGTCTCCTGTTACATCAAGCACATTTGTTTAAGTATAATGCGCATCAGAGATATGGCATGCAGCAATGTGCAGCCAAACTGTAAGCAAAAAAAAGACAAAAACTTGCAACAGTGGTCTGACCTTTGCTAAGCTTGCAGTGAACAAAACACACTCAAACAACTCTCCCATCCTCTGGAGGAATTCGTCAACATGGGGTCGTTTTAATACATACACCTGGGAGGAGACATAAGGCAGGAGAGTATGAAATCCAACCAACGTTAACACGTGCTTCAGCTATGGCAAATACGACCAGGAACACAAACAGATCTTATGTAGAAACAATAAATACAGAAATATATTAGCACATTCAGTCATACTAAATCAGAAGCAAGTCATTTGATAACTGTACCATGAAGGCTTTAAATAAGTAAAGTTGTATTCAAAGTAAAATGTGTAAGTACTGTAAAAGAATGATTTCCATTATGATGCTGGCGGCCTTGTTTCTGAACCAAGTCATCCTGAATAGGCTTTCCCCACTTTAACAAGCCTATCCTGGATTACTTGAAACAGACCCAGGCCCTCGACTTCCCTCTCTTCTGTGAGACCCAGCACAACAGACTGCAGTTACCATTTACAGCCTGCAGGGAAAAGCCACTGCCTACATGTGGCGCAGGCTGGGACTGATGGCCATTGATTTCCGAGAAGCCTGCCAGGGTTTCCTCATTTCGTCAGGCCACTGAAATAGCTACCTTCTGCTTGGAGCCATCAACAGAGAGGGTTACAGCTCTGTCAGGCACCAGCTCAGTCAGATTTGTAAGATCCTTGAATTTTAGTTTGTAAACTAGTCTTTTTTTAAGTGTAGGTGATATTTTAGTTAGCTGTGAGTGTATATACAGCACAATAAAATAACCTTATAAACAAACCTTTAGGACTTTTAACAGGACATATGGCTACAGTAAATGTTCCTGAGATGTGACTGGAGAAACACATGAAGACAGTAAAGCTAAGAGTGAGTTAAGTTCATACCTGGTGAACTGTTCCATCGATTTCCACTGGAATTATAAAGTCAGCGTTGTTCACTGGCTGTTGGAAATAAAAGGAAAAAAGTCAATGTCTTCTCATTGAAATGGCTGCATTAAACAGAATCCAGTGTCTTCTAATCAACACAACACTGTTAATTATATGACTATATATCCCTTATATTCACTGAAAGTGGCTCATAAAAATATAGGATTTATTTATGTAGCTGTACCCGAGCATGCGTCTCAAGATCCCTGTATAGGTCATCACACCATAGCCTGAACAAGTATACTAGTGTGTTAAACACACAACATTTCCCCCAGTGCTGCTTGATACTTTACATACTGTCCGACACCAACTGGTTCAAAATGAATTTGAGGATTTATTGGAAAATAAGCAACATAACATTTTTGTTATTTTATATAATATATTCAAATCAACTCTTCCTGAATATGTTGCAATAAAAGCAGCTCAGCTCTATTAACTAAAGCAGCAAATTAAATGCAAATCCAAATCACAGCTGCTACACAGCTCTGAAAGCCACCGCCACAGCGTGCTAATAAACACACGTCTTACTGGTTTAATAGAAGAACTGAAGTTTTGAAATTTTAAATACTCTATTTGAAGTACTTAACAAATGAGCTTCACAGCACAACGGCTTCCCTTTACCTTCCACACGGCATTCCACAAACAGCCAACTTTTTAAGTGCATTTACGACCTTCTATTCTTAGTATGTGTGTCAAAGTCATATAGATTTTTATTGTCCACCTTGTGTCAAACATGGAGTTCACAGAGTGAGACCCTGTTTACACATAGCTAGAGTCTATATCCAGTGACATCGTGTAGAACAGTCTGTGACCTGAGAAGGACTAAACAGCACATGGCATTCATTACATAATTTGTCGTGACACAAGAGCTTTGACTTTGGCATTGATTACTTTGTTCACTGAATGCTACCTTAAAAGGTATCAACCTTTCACAAAAGTCTTTGGAAGTTCAATATAAACTAAATATCAAAAGCAGGTTTAGAATTAATCTTACACTGCACTTAACAGCTGCTTTGCAATTTACTTCAATTTACTTTCTTATTCCTCTTTGCAGACTGGATTGGGTTTAAGGATCCAAGAGAAAAAAAAGGTTGTGTGCCTCCTAAAATATGACAAATCTAGTGCAAATTATATTGCTATATCGGCCTACTTTTGATTGGGAAATCGATTTATTGGCTAAGACACTAAATAAGGAAACTAATAGTACAATAATAATAACCCTAACCCTAACTCTAGTGACATTTGAATACATTTGAAAACAACCTTATAAGTAATTAAAGGCCGAGAGAATTGCAAAAGCTGAAACTGCCATTTCAGCTCAAATGAAACCCACAGTTAAGAAAACTTATTTGGAAGTGATTTATGAGTGAATTAGGTTTTATTGAAATATAGTAAATGATCAGAACATCAGTCTCTTTTTGCACATGAAATGTATGTAGAATTTAAAATATCCTGCAATGAATCTACACAGGGCTGCCCTAATGAGAGAGAAGACGACGTGTTATAACATGTTGTGATGAGGCACAGATTATCACCATTTCTGAAGCTGTGAGTGTTTTCAATAATTGTAAAAAGTGTGAAACCACCAGGAGTTGTCCTAGAGTTGGCTGTCGATAGGACGAATCTCCAAGAACTATATCTGGCTAAGTCAGGGCTTTCTATCTGCCAACGGGATAGACTTCCAAAATTCGGCAGTGAGAGGAGTATAGAGACTTACCCTGTCAAATAGATTCAGAGTTACATAGAATTACTGCCAAGTGGCTTCAGAAATAAGTTTTCTCTTTGTCATTGTCGGTTGTTGAGTGAAACTTAATTTACTTAGGTCAGTTTTCACAGCCATTTGGTTTTCTAATTAATTTCTCATTGCATGGAAAGACTATGACAGAGCGTAAATGAGAGGAGAACAAAATTTACTGGGGAGGTGACGTCCTTGTTGACAATCTCTAAACTATCCTAATAGATCTTTAGAAACATATGTTCAATTATATTTGTTAATAAATACTACAAAAACCGTCCCAACAAATCCAGATAAACTAACAGCTGACATGCGACACGGCTCCACAGTCAATGTGTTCTGTGCATCACTGCTGTTATTTACAACACACAGTCATGTTAGAACATAGTTTGCTTTGATGTCTGTGTGTGATACTGTGCTGACACTTGCAAACACTGCTTAAAATAATTGAAGGAACACTTTAGATCCCATAGTGCTATGGAATGGGTAATGTGTTTGGAACAAAGAGATGCCACATCGTTTGATGAAAACGTAGATGATCAACCTACAGTGTTGATTCGAAGACACCAAACTGAAGCAACAGACTAGTATAATTTGCTGAAATGGTTCTCAGGAGCTCGTATGGCCCCCGTGTGCTTCTATGCATGCCTGACAACTTCGGAGCATGCTCCTTAAGACATGACAGATGGTGGCCTGCGGGTCCACTGGAGGTCACTTTGTTGGGTCTGGCTGTACTCATCCTGTTACACCTTGCACAAAGAAGCAGATACTGTCCAGCTCTCCTAGAGTAACTGTCTGTCTCCTGGAATCTCCTCCATGCTCTTAGGAGACAGCAAACCTTCAGGCAATGGCAGGTACCTATGTGCCATTCTGGTTAGACTACCTGGTTAACCTCTGTAGGGACCGGCCTCATGCTACCAGTAGTGACACTGACCCAGGAAAGAGGAGGGGAAAATGTCTGTGGCGTCCACCTGTTAAAGCAGTCCTGCTTTGGGATGGTCCCATTTTTGTCCCCTTACGCAGCTGTTGTTAATTTCATTAACACCAAAACAGGTGACACTGATTAACATTCCCCTCTGCTACTTAACTGACCAGATCAATATCCCCAAAGTTTAACTGACTCGGTACTACAATCTCATCAAAATAATGTTGCTTTTATTTTTGAGAGATTCAACAATTGGTTTATTACATAATGAACATAATTATGTAAAGAGCAGAAGTGCGCAATTCTTTTTTTAAACTGATAAATTTGATGGTGTGAAGATACCGGTAGGACCGATTGGCAGCAAAGGTGACTTACAAATGCAGTTTTAAAACAAAGTTAATATAATTAGGACTACTAATTAATTAGTACTTCATTTAACCAGCCTGGTCAGAAACCCGGGTCTTCTGCATGCTACCGCGATAACTTACCAGCTGAGCTAACAAAGAGATACAGGAGTGGCAAAGATGTCTAGTGACGAGCAAACCAAAGTTAATACTCTGGTTTCTGTCAACATTACAGAGCAAAAATAATCTGAGAGATATTTAAATTACATGTATTTCTAATAATATAAGCGGTAGCTTGGGGGCCCCCTAGTGGCCGTGGGGCCCTATGCCTCTGCATAGTCTGCATAGTGCAAGAAACGGTACTGTCTGTCAAACACACTAAATGTACAAGAAAGCAGGTCACCCAGGCAAACTTACCTTAAATGAACTATGAACTAGTGTTTCATCCAAATCAATGACCACACAGATCTTGCCTGCATCACTGGATTTCATCCGTGGGAGAAGCGGTTTTGCTGGAACCTGAAGACAAACAGATGGCAAAGAGAAAAGGTTGCATCTAATTAAAAAGGTCCTTCAGTTTCCAAGACCACAATATAAGGAGCGGCTACATTAAAATGACCATCTCATCATGTTGTGCTGTATGTAATGCTCATTATGTGCGCGTGTGTGTACGCGTGTGTGGTTTTTGTCACTTTAGAGGATTGTGGTGTTTTGGTGAGGGGTAACGGGAAACCTCAGATGCAACAGCTGCTACCATGTTGATGGAGCATGTAAATATCACCATACCATGTCTCATCCCTCAACGAGTGGTCAGAGATTGGTGTTTGTTGATGTGATTCAGATTCTAAAAAGAAGCTGGCAGGGCCAAACTGGCTGCCTGTAACACCGACGCATGTGTTTGTCCCCGTAGAGTGAGCTTCCATGTGAGGATAATGACAGAGCTGGAGTTTGACACACATACCACACAATCTGCCAATGAAAAAAATCTCCTGTAAGTTATTCCCCGACACAGTTTGCAGTATACAAGATACTTTTACTTGTTTTTAAATCTCTTAATGGCTCAGTACCAACCTACCTCTTAGAACTTTTAGGCCCCTTTGATTTGATTTGATTTGATTTGATGATACAAAGATAGACCAACAGTATTGACAGCTGCCTTGTCTAGTAGATTCTAAACCAATAATTTTTGTTTATTTCAGCCGCAGAAGTACCCTTCTCTAGTATCTCACAGGTAAGGTGCAAAGACTTTTAATACCTGCTCTGTTGGTGGAACGCAGTACTCGCATTCACAAGGTTCAGAGGATTCGTTGTCACTCTGCTCCTCTTCTGAATCTTTGCTTTGTTCGGAGTCATTGCTTTCGTCGGTCTGTGCGACTTTGGCCGGTTCTGAGACACTGTGAATAACACCGAGAGGAGGTGTAGTTTCGCTCAAGACTTCCTGTAACCCACAGTCATCGTCCGATTTTTGGGTTTGATGGTCAGTCGTTTTCTCCAGAGAGCAGCTGGCTAAGTTTTCAGCCAGTTCAGTAAATTCTGTACATCTGAAGCTGCCTGTTTTGGACTCCTCTGGACAAACTCCTTGAGTCTCTAACTCTTTCAGGAGAAAAAGAGCATCTCTAATAGATCTTCCATGGATTATCTCATCATACAGTTGCCCTATGATAAATTCATTCAGCGCTTGTTTACCAGACGACTGTATACTTTTAATCTGACATGCATAATAGTCCTCAACATCTGGCTCCATCTCTCCGAGAATATAATCATTCTCTTTAAGTAACCAATATGGCTCAATTTCTGAGCATTCGGTAAATGCCTTGTCCTCGGCTGGTGCGGGCTCAGTGTCCTTTTTACAGTCAATAACAGTGGCTTGTATGTGATCAGCTGTAGAAGTATTGTCACCAACAGTCTCATAATTGAGGGCATCATAGCCCTCGTCTTCATAAGCATCACCTTCAACAGAGATGTTGTCGGCACAAGGTGCATACATACTGTCCTCATTACCAGAGGACAGGCAGAGCTCAGCTTCCTCTTCATGACAGGATTTACCAAAGTCACTCCCAAACCCACAAGCTTCTTCTTCAAAAATCTCTACATCTGCATCTTCCTCTGCTTCCTCATAATCTTCTGCATTAGATTCACACCCAGTTTCCTCAATGTAGTCATCGGCCAAACTTGATTCTGAGTCTGTGCTCCAGGCTTCAGGATTTCTCTCTGATTCGCTGTCACCCCTGAGACTTTCGTCTTCCTCACAAGTAATCTGGCATGCTTCTTCAGGGGCATCAGAACACACATCAGCTTCCTTTAGTGCATTTATGGCATTATATTTCTGGCCCTTTTCTTCAAGAGGGAGACAGTCCCCATCATCAAAGCAGGAGATGTAGCGTTTCTTGTGTGAGAACTGGTATCGGTAATAATCAGCTCTGTCAAAGAAGTCAAAGTAATCCTCTATCACTAAGTCACCAGTGGGTGTTTTCTTCTCGTCTTCATTACTTTCATTAATACTGATCTGTTCTGTTTGTTCATCCTCTTCAAAGGATTCCCACTGTGTGTGGTTGTCACTTGTATCTTCCTGAATTCCTTTTTCGGATTCCCCAGATGAGTTGGAGCAGTGATCTGAGGGAATACCTTCATCAGGACAAGTTGTAAAGGATTTAGTTTCCATAGAGGAGCAATCTGAGGACCACTCCTCTTCAGTGCCAAACTCAGAGGTTTTGTCTGAAGTTGGACACTGCTGAGTGGGTTCATACTCTGGGTTTGCTTCAGAATCTTCATTTTCACTGTTCCCAGAGTGATCTGTGCACGTGTCCAAAGTTGTAGCTTGCTGTTCTTCAGTGTCCAGGTAATCCTCACAGCATTCGTTAGCGAAGCAAACACGTTCGTTGTCATCGTAATAAATGTGAACAGATGTGTCGCAAGATGATGAACTGACATCTTCACATTCTCTGCATGACTCTTCGTCACTGGCCGCGATCTCGTTCTGATCAGGCGGGTAATTCTCTGAATCATCACTATCATCATCATCATCGAATTGATTCTGTATGTCATCACATTCAAAAAGGTCAGTGCCACAGTCCAGCAAGTCCACCGAGTCAGAGAAGTCAGGTGTAAAACCAGTCATTTCGGAGTGATCGGAGTCCTCTGCTGATATGTCTGGCTCAGAGTCAAAGCACTTATATTGCTCATCAGAAGCCTCATACTGTTGTAGTAGTTCAAAGTGGTCGGTGCTCTCTGGTGTCAAATCAGACATTTCACACTGTTCAAAACTATCACCGTTCATCACCGGCTTATCTGGCTCAAAGTCAAAAGGCTCAAACTGTTGACCAGGCAGCTTACATTGCTGAAATAACTGGAGGTGTTCACAACAAGAATTACATTTGGAAGTTAAGCTATGATTAGTACAAAGCTCAGAGGACTCACAAGGTGTAAAACACTCACAGTGTTGCGCACATTCATCTAATTGCTGGCTTAAGCTCAAAGTCTCACAATTATCAATGGTCTGGTCGGACTCAAAAAATCCATTGCTTGCCGAAAACTGCTCAAAGTTCTCAGCGGGTCCATTGCAGTATGTGAAGGGTTCAGTCTCATCTCTAGTCATGTTGCACTTTTCCACACAAAGCAGAGAGTCCATTTCTCTGCTTTTAATTTGTTCAGTGTATTCCACAAGGACCTTAATGCCAAGTTCAGCATTTCCCTTTGAGGTGCTGCTTAAATCTGCAGCTTCTGTTAATCTGGGCACCTGGCATTGTTCAGCGAGCATGGCTTCAGTAGACAGATCCCCTTGTCCAGAGATGTTAGTTTGCTCAGAGTTTTCCAAATACATCACAAAATGATTTCTCAGTCGGGACGGTGCTGATTCAAAATGTATGTGCCGTGCATTAGTTCAGGGTCTCGCTGTCTCCCTAAGTCCTAATCCAAAAGGCTGGCAAGCAACTGTAGGGTCTATTCAGAATGCATAATCACACGGCTGGTGGGGGGAGTCACTGAGACCACAGCGCGCTCAAGGGAGTAACAGCAACAGGAGCAGAATGCACGTTGACATGACAGGTTGTCACAACCAAAACTGAGACCAGCACTTGACTCGACCCTCCCTTTGCCAGAGACCAAGCAATTTATTTTGGGGGCTTGGAAAGACGTGACAAATAACTTCTGGAATATCAAATCTCTATAAAAGGCTGAACCAAGGAATAAATCTGAAACCGACACCTGAGAATATCTTCAACACCTGATCTCAAGACCATAAACTGCCAAAAGCCGTTGTTGTTGTTTTCCAAGAATATGCATTATATATCAAAGGGGGTATAATCAATTGTCCAAGAAATATTATGTAAAGGAATCATGGTCAGTTATGGATGGAACAAGCCCAACATCCAAAACATTCACACATTATCTATTCAAGCTGACATCCTCTGGAACTAATTCATAAATTCTGATTCAAAGTTCTGATCACTTCTTGCATTTAGTTTAAAACGACAGGTTTATTAGGGGCCCGTTCTCCTAATCACTGCCGATACCTGATCTGCATTACAACTTAATGTGGTAAACTAAAGGGTGTAATGCGCCTGCTGCTGGCACATCCACAGCAGCTGTTTTGGTAGTGCAGCAATCTTCCAGTAAGACGTGCATTTATGTACCATTAGCAGCATTTCTGCACGTCTTGTAACTTCTCGTCTGCATTGACGAACACAGAGTGCGTTTCATCACCGCTGTTCAGCACAGGAGAAATGATTAAACATAAAAAGCTTTCTCTCAAGAAAACACGTGTTTCGTGCATCAATCTTACTGAGCACATGGCGCTCAAAAGACGATGACGGAGGGTAAAAGAAAAAGGATATCACAGACTGGCGCTGAGAAAAGGATGCTGAGACACAAACTTACTTTTGACAGACTTCCATTTTCTTCCACCAATAGGGGGGCATTGCTTTTTACTGGATGTGGCTCTGTTTCTCTGTGACATAGGCAGCAGAGGATACTGTGGAAAAGGCCTCTGCTGCGAGGCTTCTTTAAGAGGCAAACCTCCTTAGCACCTGGAACAGAGTAAGATGGAGTGACGTTACATAACATATGGGATGATATTTATACTGCGGTGACAGCATGCTGACCCCATGTATCCTTTCATGATGATAAATTCAACACTTGAAGTCAGGAAAGTGGCTAAAATTGTCATTTGGTACCTGTTTTTATTCATTGCTTGTTTCAAATTAAACATTTAAAATCAATAAACAATCTATAAAGAATCTATAAACCGTGCATAGTGTCTGGCAGCGTGTGGATATGACTGGGATCACTTACACTGTACAATGTGTTTTCTATGTAATTATTTAGCTACGACTTAATTCCATTTGTGACTAAGATGTACACCGCTTTAAATCCACCTTGTGCTTTTAATGTGGTGCACTGGAACGACGCAGAAAGCGGTGATGCACTGTGTTCTCTGACACCTGTTGATTTTGACCAGCATGTCATTGATCTGATGGTGCTACTGTTAGATCTGATCAATGCATCATTCTTTGTGTCTGCACAAACATAAAACAGATAACATCACTTCTATAGTTGAATCTTTCTTTTTGTGATGACGCTTAAAAAAAAAAACAAATCTCAAGTTTATGTGTATTTAATGTTGGTCAATTATACTTTTTATCTCACTTACATAGGAACAGAAGAATGTCAGCGTATTATGTTTCTATTGATAAACGCCAGGTTTCTGAATCTTTGTTTTTCAAAAAAATATATATTTTCACTTCAGTATAACTTGATTAAAACCCTTCTTCAAAGATTCAGAACTTCCCGAAACATATAACAATAAAGAAATACATACAACACTTTAATAACTTTGGCTGCACACATACAACAGTAGCATAAAGAAAATGTATTGCATGCTGTGTATCTTAAAATCACCAATCCATCAAACAGCAGCTACTGGCATGTAGACAGAGCAGCAGGAGAGAAAAGGCTTAACTGAACACTGATGATCAGTCAGAGCTGTCAGCTTTTGCATTAGCATGCCGCTCATACAAGACTAAATGCGTCTCCTCGCTATGGCGCACGTCATGGACCCGTCAGCCTGGTTTGGGTGTTGTTGATTGCAATGATCTAAACTAACTTAAAGCACAAACATCCAGTTGGAAACGAATCATTTGCAATAATCTTCGACAATTTAACATTTGCATAAATATTAGAACAAAAAGGAAATATTCAGACATTTTTTACTATTTCTCAGTAGAAAGGCAAAGCACATAAGATATGACCCGACAGCTCTTTAAAGCACAACAGTTTTTCTATTAGCCCTTTAATAATCCTTCAGGCTTCGGTTCACCCTCGTCTCTGAACAGGTCCGACCTTCTTTCAAGCGTTACTCCCTACAGCTTTGGCCTGTTGACTGCTTCACTCAACCGGAGCTGAAAGAGGACGAAGGCACTGGCGAACAGTCACTACTTGTCCGCCCGTACCCCTCTTGGTCCCAAAGCGAACGGTTTGTGTGCAAACGTGTGTGAGGGAAATGGGCAGGTGAAGCTCGTGGAGTTAAACAACACCACGCTGTCATGTGCAATAACTCTTGTGACATTACACTGCAGAGTGCTTACAAATAGCCGAGCCGAGCAGCTGATGACAGTGGTTAATGATGAGATGTGTGCATCGACGCACAGTGCTGCAGGCTCCCACTGAGCCACAAAGCATCAAAACGTTGCCCAAACAAGACATAGCTGAACTCTGTGTTTCAATTAATGACACCAGATACTCTGCAGCCACATCCTCCCCAAAGCCTTACCGACCGTCCGTCTGCATCGCATATGTCAACAAGAACATAATCCCAGGCTGCACAGACAGCACTGGCTCCTGGGAGAATGACTTACAGACCAAAATAATCTTCCATTTCAGTTTCTATCATGTTCATAAAGAGAGCTACTGCTCTGCTCTGCAGCGTTTTAGGAGAAACATTTATTTTGAGATGCAGACGACCTAGTGGCTAAAACGAGGATTCCCCTGCAGAATGTTTACCAATGATGTTAACGCTTATTAGTGAGTACAAAACAAAAGTGGATCTAATGATGAGTTCCCAGTGGAGAATTGTGCAGATGTCTGGAAAATTTAGACCAAAACTAAACGCACGTACTGAAAGCAGGAGACTCCCCCTATTACTACGAAGGTGACTCCTACATATTAACAGTGGTTCCTGCCAAATGAAATACAACATCGCAGAAATCTGACATTTCCTCTGTTCATGTCGTAAAGAAACTCATCGTTCACCTTTGTGTGTGGGCTTTGCGCTGCATCTATACAGCGAGCCGTGTGTTAGCGGCAGCTCAGGTGTGCTGTGTGTGAGGAGTTCAGAGCCACTACAGAGTGTAGGTCATCTGTGTTTCCGAAGCACAAAACAGACACAGAGTCCTGGATCATGGAAGGCTGGACTAAGGACAACTTTTAAACACGGATACTGGCTGGGGATTTAAGGGCTACACACTATTGACCATTGTCTGCAACCGGGTTTCACAGAGCAATCAAAGAATACACTTTTACCGATTGTAACACGAGCAACAATGAGCTACAGAAAGTAAGCTCCTTCACACTATATTTCAATGTTTTACACTTCCTTGCTCCTCAGCTGGAGCCCACGTGTTTCATTAAGCAGCAGATATAAGTCAGAGGTGAACTGTCCCACAGCATTCCTCACACCTCCCTGTGCAGGACGCTCAGACACTGATAATGAGGTTACAGCACTTCCAAAGGGCAGCGATGATGTCACGCCACATCAGCATGTTTTGCCCTGGTTAGCTGAAAGCAGTCTTATCGCGGACTCCTTCAGGCTAAGCGTGCATATGCACTTGGCTGCTACTATTCCTATCCAGACGCAGACAGAAGAGTCCTCCTCGACCGACTCTCTGCCGCTCAGACACCTGATATCCTGTTACAATCTGACAACTCGCTTCACACCCCTCCGCAGTAGATGGGCGGCAGGTTCATGGTGACTATGGACTATGGATTTAAACATTTTAGCAACTGGAAATATCCCCCACTAAGAGACTGTGAAATCCAGTGACCAAAACGACCAAAGCTGTGCAAACCTCAGTGAACAGATGTTTGATGGTGAAGAAAAACAACTACAGAAATGAAAAGTATCTTCCAATAAAACTCGAAATTTGCAGATACTTGAAGAGTTAGAAAATATTGACAGTACATGCCACCAAACATCCAGGAGCAGTATTAAAGCTGTGTTAAGAAATATTAAGAAAGAAAGTTTGCTGAAACTAAAGACTCATAACGCCCCCACTTGGCCGCAGCAGCTTGTGAAACTGAAGAAGGGCTGAAGAAGCTCTCCCTTTCCTTTTTCTCTGGCCCCTCACTTCTGGATTGCAGCCATGTTTTGAACTCATAACCTCTTGGTCAAGAGGAAGTAACCTGAGAGCAAGCTGGAGCTTCACTGCAGTGGTGAGCTGGATAGTGCTGCCACCTTCTGACAGGAGTTTAGTTTCACCCTCACATTCACACAAGTTGCCCGTTGTAGTACCGTTTGGTTTTAAATTGGACATTTAACTGCAGTTGAATCACTTCACTAAGATTCTACTGATAAAGGACACAAGAAATGTGTAGCAAATCCCATGAATACTGCTTTAGAGTATCTTTTCATTACACCACCTCTATTTTCATAGTACAGACACTGTTCAGAATCTGGCTACACTTTCTTAACATCTATTTAATAAAAACAACCTACAATCTATGAACCTGTCAGACACTCTGACTCATGACAAAACTGGCCTACTGAGCCTTTAGACATTACAGAATTACAACCATTTAGTTGATGAAATAATACAATAGTTGGAAAGAATTTAATACTGTAACATTTTACTTATTAGTTTATGATGTTTAACATTATATTTAATCTGTAACTACTTCCCTACCTTCTTTTTGTCTATTTTGATAATGAATTTTCCAGTCTGCTTTGCATCTCCAGTGAACAGATGTTTGGACGTTGTTTCACCTCTCTCTCTCTCTCTCTCTCGCTCTCTCTCTCTCTCTATCTTTACAGGCCGTCAACAGGTCCAGAGCTAAAAGTCACTAATCTTACATTTGATGTCAGTGCCATTACCAAAGCTTGCCTTGTGTTTGCTGCACCTGCCAGGCTGAAGTGGTTCTCATTCTGGGTGCAGTTGGACAGGAAGTTTCTTTTTGTTCAGTAAAAAATATTTTATTCCATAAAGGTATTTCTGTGGTGGCTGTAGGAGAATAGTTAATTTAAATAAACATATTTAAAATGGCACTATATCACGACACCTGCTCTGTGAGCACAATTTAGCCAGCGTGGCTTTTATTACCATAAAGGCCTGTGAAGTGCTTCATTGATGCTACTGCTGCGTTAGATGGGGAGGGTGTGGGGGGGTGAGACTGTGTTGTGTGCAGCAGGAACTATTGCACTGAAAGATTCAACTAGATGGATGTAAGATGAAGCTCCCCATGAACACGGAGGCTCACGCACAGCTGACTATCAACGCTTGGGACTGTATCTTGCGGGGTCATTGTGTGATCACTGTGTGATAATGTGGGTCAGGGACATGCTGGAGAGAGAGAAACAAAGTGAAGCAGCTCAACAACAAACAATGACAGTGACCTGTCAAACCCGGCCACGCCCCCTCCGACACGACGGCTTGTTTACAAAGTTTGATCCGTGTCCTGCATCAAAATCCTGTTTTTGCGCCACATGATAAATGAACTGACTCAACTTTCTCCCTTTTTGTCAGATCACGAACTGAACTCCGCAGGCGACAGTGGCCTGCTCGCGAAGCTGAGCCGGCTTCAAACTTCCTCAAAGCTTTAGTGTCTGTGAAAGACACCGCGCGTTTCTCTAGGAGAGACGCGGAGGGTCGTCCGGACACCGTCCCGTCCCGTCCCGCTGCCCCCGACATGCGCAGCTCTGCGGTACGGTAAAACTTTCCCCCCCCCAAACTCACCTTCCTCACGACAAGTCGCATTTTCCTCCTCCTCTCTGCTTACTTGTGTGATTATCGACGGCGAATGGTCCATTAGCTCCGTCACTCACCGACCGCCACGTTTTTTTAGCACTGTATATAATTACTTCGAGGATTTATGGCAAAAAACGTATTTATATATTTTGCCACTCCCTGTCTGCAAACGCGCATACTGGCCGTAAAAAAGAAAGAAAGGCTCTAAACCACAGAGACGCGCACTGAACAAGCCATACTGGTCTAAACTTCTCTAAAAGGCAAAGGTCAAAAGTATCTTTAAAAAAAGTTATTTCAACAAGTTGTGGCGTTGTACAACTTCATCAATTTGACCATGGCAACATGGACGGTTTTAAGGAAGCCCCCATTCTTAAAGCCACAATGCGCTGAGCGCGCGTGCAGCGGCGCTCTGCTCCGGGAGAAGCTCGCGGCTCTGTTTTTATTTCAGTACGTATTCACGTTTTAATGTCATTTAGAATTGAAAATTTAGCGTGTAAACTAACATATTTTCCTTGCATGGCGTACATATAGCGTCTGTGTTTCAGTTTTCCAGCCACTGTAGTGAGGCGTTTCTTGTGCTCTCATCTCATTTTTAAAAGTCTGTTCATGTCCAACTTCGCCGTTGTTCGCGGGGCCGCCTTGAAACCGACCGCCAGAAAGAGGAAGTTAGGGACTGTCTTTAAAGTGCCAACGCCTAAGATCAAAGTAGAAAAACCCGTCCCACACATTAACAAAACATATTTTTAAATTGTTTTTTTTGTCTTTAGTAATGTGGCGTTAAAAATCGTTCATGCAGATAACATATGCTACTGTATAGGACTGAGAGTGAAGAAGTAAAAGTAAAATGTTTAATATGGGACTGTTTCGGATGTCTCTGGGAAGTAATGTGAGTCTTTGGTCGCCCTCTTTGCATCTCAGTATAGCTTTTACACCAGTGTGTGATGTCAAGGGACCGTGTATTCAAGTGTACAAAAGTTGAAAAATCATTTAAGTTGAATGAATCGTTTTCACTGCATTCAAATTAAAGACCAGGGGCACACACAGCTCACACATCAAACTGTACCTGAAGCTGTAATCCCCCTGATTGCAACTAGATGCTGCTGACAGAAAAAATATCTTCAACATCCATAATTAATTACAAAAATGTCCATCTTCCATATACTTCATATGCATGCATGTTTGCATAAACACTGTGTAGCTATTTGGAACTGAGTGCAATTAGCTGTCTTTATCAACCAATATTCTCTTCATTCAATTACTGAAGTGATTACTTGAAACCATCATCTTGTTGGTGTTCTTATTCACCAGACGATACCCATACACTTTATTCTTTAATTGCACTTCTCAAATAAGCACAAACACAACTGTATTGTCTTGTAATAAATAGTAAAGAAAAACTAAAAAACAAACCATTAGCAAAAACAAGATACTTTTATTATTATGTTGTTTTAAGTTATGTACAACTTTGAACAGAGCATTAATACAGTATGACCTCCACTCAAACGCACCAGAAGAGGACATAAGCTCATGGGGTTGAGGCTGAATTAGAGGATGTCCAGGCGTGCAAAGGACTGGTCTGTTCCCAGATTGTTCTCCACAAACACTTCATACTTGCCAGCGTCTGACAACTTAGCATTTTTGATGGTCAATATTGTGTTGGTGTCACCAACATCAAAAAATACCCTAGAAAACAACAGCAGCACTTTTATTACCACCCTTTGCTATTAATCTGAACATGTCCATAAATAAATCTGTAGTTACAGAATGAATCTCACACGACATTTTCTGATTGACATAGTGTAATAGTGAACCCACCTGTCATTTTCTTCAATGTCGTCTCCGTCTTTGAGCCAGGCGACATCTGGAGGAGGTTCTCCACTTATTTCAGCCTTCAGCACCACTGTTGTCCCTCTCTTGGTCTTAGTGTTGTCTGGGCCTTTAGAAACCTTGGCAGGGACTGTGAGAGCATGATGCAAATATCCCATTAACAATACGTTTTGTAAGGAAAATACTGTTGGATATTTCCTCAGATATAAAGTTTTTCAATAATTATTTTTCCAATAAGTCAAATAACTAGACAAGTCTCAGATTCATGACCCACAGCAAAGTACAGCCATGATAAATAGTATGTACTCACCCTCCACCAAAATACTAGCAGATCCCGATGTCTCTCCAAATGGATTCTTTATGGTAACAGTGTATTTTCCCAGATCAGCCAGAACCCCATCTCGCACCACAAGCGCCACAAAATCTGGATCTTCAAACACATAGCGGTACTTGGGACCGTCCTTCAGCTCTTTGCCGTCTTTGTACCAAACTATGAAAGGATCTGGGAACGCACTAACTCTGCACACCAGCTTTGCAGCACTGCCCTCAACAAGGACCACATCTTTGAGGTCCTGCAGAATCCTGGGGGGGCCTTTCTCTCGCAGCTCTTTGCGTGACCTATGTAAAAAATATGCAAGTAGAAGAATTCATTACACATTCTTCAGACGAATTAGTTTGTACATGACGTCAGAACAAGTGTTTATACCAGTTCAACACGGCCACAATTAAACACAAAGTAAAAGACGGCTATCATAGAAGTGGGTTCACGTCTTCTTTGTTGTGTTGTGCTCATTTACACATTTATCTGAGAATAAAAAACTTAGTTCCCCCATTTCAGACATTGTAAACATGGAGATGAAGAGTTTCAAACCAGTTCATTAGAAACATACTGACGCAGCTTTAGGCTTTAAACTCAAAAGTTTTTGAATGTCAATGGCACCAACAGATGGATCAGTGGAGAGTTTGGTACCTGTGGCCCCGATATGAGGCCTGGATTCGGATGGCGGCCTCCTGAACCTGAGGATCATTGATGTTGAGAGTGCACCCAGGTGGGGGTGCAGCCTTTGCTTTGGACATCTGCGGAGTTTAGAACGGGTTAGTACTCAGATGTAAGTGAGATGAAAATCTTTAGTAATTCACATTTATTTTCAGTACGTCTAACTCTGTCTGACAGTTCTTACCTTGCAGACCTTCTTGAAGAGACCCTCTGCTTCTGATCCACTCCAGAGTCAGCAAACCTAAAAGACTTTATGCTTTATATCTAGAGGTCAGGAGGAGCTCTGCAGGTCCTCAAGGATCAACGTCAGTGAATCACCAGCCTTCTTTGGATACCACTAAGTACTTATACATGACAAGACTGATTGAAGATGCACAACAAATGTTACAGAGATATTTTCCCATCCTTATTTAGCATTCAAGTCAAATCCTCTTGAGAATCTATGGCGCAGTTAACAGTTCTGTTAGTGGCTGTTTAAATAGCGGAGTGGGGGTGAGTTGAAATGCGACTCGTCCTTGGTGAAAGTCAGCTCATAACTGAGGTCTTCGGGGTCATGTGGAGGGAGTGGAGTTATCATAAACTGACCACAGTCCACAAATGTGTCTGACTTCTAACAGGTTTTCACCCCCAACTCTCCTCCTTTTTATACCCACTTTTCGTCCTCTGTGGAAACAGACATCATTGCTGTGTCGGTTTTATTTTTTATATTTCCTTTATTGTTCATAGCCTTAACATCTGTCATGCCTTTTCCATACTGGAGATCAAGAGGGGCTTTGCAGGAAATTTCACAACATAATAAGCAAAAATTAATTAGCAGAAGCTTTGACAAATACATTCACCCAATAAATAAACAGATAGTGCACTCACACACACACGCACACACACACAAAGCTGTCGCATTTGTAGAATCTAAATAATGAAATTCTCTGTGGGTCTAATATCCAGCACAAGGCACTGCAACACATTCCACAAAATACGACGTTCAACATAGTTTTTAAAGACCCTGTTGTCTACTTACAAGCAGTTGTCATTTCATTTTCTGAGACTAAAGAACTGGGTGAATATACTGCAGATATGTATCATCTTGCATGTCTTTATTCAGCTCCAAATGTAATTAACTTCTACTGAGCGTGGAAAACAAACAAAGAGCTGCAGAAAAGGGCCAGTATTTATCTAGCAAGAGCATTTAAATACATAGAACTAGTAAAATTATTTCATAGAATTACAAACCTTTTCAGTCAAAACACAATACAGCTTATGTTGTTATGTATGATGCCGCTCAAAATTGTCTCATAAAAGAGTCATTATGGTCTACGTGGATTTCTTAATACTTTCTTTACAACTAATAAAAACTCTCACTAGTCACAGTACTAATGACAGCACATGGCATGTGCAAATCTTTCACATGCTGGTCTGCAAACTGTCATCACAAGTCAAAGCAATACAAAGAAAGAATGAAGACAACTTGGCCATTTATTTACCATAGAATAATGAGGACAACGATCAATTCATCACTGATTCATGATCAAAGTCATAGCACTGGAATAAATATGCCAAATAGAATGAGTAGATTTCCAAATTCCCCCTTTATTGTAGGATGATTGAAGTAACTAGAAAGTTCCTGGGGAAACTTTGAAGGTGCCTGCCACCTTGCGCCGCTGAACCTTAGACCCATCTCCCCG
>JAUMHF010000013.1:17745935-17759997 GCA_032359275.1 Microctenopoma steveboyesi
AAAGATACGAAGACGCTGTTTTACAGGGAAAGAGCTGAAGGTGTCTGGACCCGTTTAAAGTTTGAATGACGTTTCTAGGTCAAAGTATGGCGACACACCATGTGGGTGAAGGGAGTAAGGGAGGCAGTGCATGGCTTCGACATGCACTGCCTCCCATTCTTTTTATATGGCAGGCACCTAATTATGTATGTTCTGGAGGTGGTATTTAGGGATATATATTTGGAAACACCAGCCAAATAGAATAAATTCTTACTCACTGCGGTAGAACCTTCAAATCATTGTACTACTTGCAATCTAAGGGACATATGTAAATAGTTGCCCAGTTGTGGTGTTATTGTCCTTAAATGCTTGGGGGGAAAAGTAATTAAATGTATGATTTATCAATTTTGTAAAGGTTTTAATTTACAAATTTCATATACATAGGGCAGTTCTAATATTATATTTATAAATTGATGCATACACTACCTTAATGTGCTTTCTATGGATTAGAAACTCAAAATCTCAATGTAATTTAAAGGAAAAAAATCTCACCTAAAAATGCTCACATAAATCATTGTGCTGTTAAAAAACTGCTACTGTATAAAAAGTGAATAAAGCAGTAGCTGTTATATTAAAAACCACTAGACTCAGCAAGGTCTTAATCAGCATCACTTTTCAATTCAATTCCACTATTTTCTATGCTGGCAGATGTTCATTCTTTAAGGGCACTTAGAGGCACCCCAGTATCACCAGTGGGTTTTTGAAAAGCCTTTACACTGGGCTGAGTGGAAGAGTTTAGTTTACCTGGAAGCCAATAAGGTGGTTGGTGGGAAAGTGTCTGCCAAGCACCAGCACACTGACACTTATGCTAAACATATCCTCACTTAGAGCAAATGATGATACTAAGATGCCCTTCAGTCAAGGACAGAGAAATTGACATTGAATTGTGGTAAGTTAGCTGGTCAGGAAAAATTAAGACTTTTACTGACTGGAGACTGGAGGCGTTTCTGCAGAAAGTTGATTTGAGAGCTGTGCTTAGCAGTCGGCATCTTGGACTCCCTACAAGGTGTAGACCAAATCTCTTAAATACCTCTTTAGGGCTCTTTATGATGGATGACTACGATAGGGCATTGATCAAAACTGTGAGCAAAGTTACAAACCTCGAGGTACTTCTTGTATGTCAGCTAAGTCCACTTTTTATTTTTCCTTTTACATTCTCTTGAAAGAGAGACAACAACCGTAATGATTTATTTGTGCTGTTCTTATTATCACATAGGGTTGTGTTAGCATATGTGTGTGTAAAAACAGCCCTTTCTGCTCAAATCTAGCTAGTTTCTAGTTTTTGGATTTCCTCTGGTTACAGCCTAACTGTGATGACACAGGTCAAACTTTGAGGTCTGTTAGCATCAGCCTGATAAGTAAATGACAGTTATTCTTCAGTTGCCACGGTAAAAACATCACACAGGTCCACCGTTAACTACAATGAACTGACACACACCGGGGACCCTCATAGTGTCTCTTTTAAAGGGCCTTTCACATGCCTCGCATGTTGACATGAGTGACAAAGGTCCGCCAGGAAATTCTGACAGCTCTGACTCTGTCCATGCTACACTGAGCTGTGGCCAGTCTCCCCTTGTCTCCCGACACACGTCACACTTGCACGCTTCACAGCCACAAGGCCGCAGTTGCTGCACCCTCACCTCTGCTGCATTTTTTAATACCTTGACAGAGAGATTTCTAGCAGAATTTGAGGGTGTAATTGCCCCTGTTCAGAAAAGAAGAACTTATGTCTCCATAGATCACAGCCCCTGCTGAGTTTTTTTCCCTGCCAACCACGTTCAACAATTCAGACCTAGAGAGACCACCCCACATCACAGTCTTGCTCTGAGGACATTTTCTCCATACAGTCCTGCCAACTGATGTTTGGAAGCCTAGTTTCACTGGGTAACTGGTGTGGTGGCTAAGGTTGGCACATTTGGTGTGGCGGGGCTGGTGGGTGTTTGTGGCGAGCTCTGGTAGGACCGCAGGAGAACTTTGTGCTTGGTGGCCATTTCCTCTCGTCTGCGCTGCTGCTCGGCCAAGAATTCCTTGAGACGGGTGGTTGTAAAGGTGAGAGTCTGCCTACGAAGGCGCATCAAGTAGGCGTCCTGAAGCCAGGAGTTATTGAAGCAGTCCTTAATGGATGGCCGGGCCCTGTGGAAGATGGGAGCGAGGACCATAACAATGAAGAACTTCAGAAGGATTTCAGAATCAATTTTACCACAAACGTAATTCCTGTAAACTGGGTAATTAGCTTGTTTATATGAAGTCAACAGCTTATCTTGCTGTAAAACCTGGTGGATATCAAAAATCTGATGTTCTATGTACCATGGGTAGCTACAGAGGATCTTCTTTAGAAACAAAGAGGCACTTTGGGACACATTCTGGTAGAGTTTAGAGAGGTCAAACTTTGCCCCCTGGATCCTGGCTTCAGTCTCCTGGGGGTCATTTTCCAGGAAAGGTGACCTGCCACTCAACCTAGGAAACAAAATGATGTACATTCTTAATAACATCAAATATGGTTCACTGTATTAGTTTTGAATAAGGAAACCAGACGATTACTGCTTATGGACAAGAGCAAGACTTCCATGCCATGTCACAGTTTACAACAATCAACATCCTAAATCATTACATTACATTACAACACATTTAATCCTATTTCCTATTTAAGGAGCGCCTGTTGAGTGGCAGCTGTGAAAGAAGTACTTACATGATGAAAGTCAGTACGCCCACACTCCAGATGTCAGCTGGAGGGCCCACCACATCCCCTTTCAACATTTCTGGAGCTGCAAGGACAAAAATACACAAGCTTTGTCATTTTACAAAAGACTTTCATTACATCTGCAAATAGTCTTTGTACCACACAAACTGCTATTCAGTGTTTGTGCAGCTTTAATTTAAAGCATATTAATTCATGTATGAAAGTACACATTAATCCTCCTATTTTATTTGTGCATGTCCACTGATAAAATTGTTATATAAACCTCATCAGGACAGCAATTATGATGGGTGCAAAAATAAATCAGCACAATATCAGGAGCACTCAAGAAGTTTTTGCTGTGTGTGACATTTAAGTTCCAGGGTGCAGAACCAAAACACTGGGGTAGAGAGAAGCTCAGGAAGTACTATAACTTTTAGTCACATGCATTTGATAAATTGCTAATATAAACACCATAGGGTTAATCTTTGATTGCCTGTGGACTCTTACACATGTACTCAAGTGTTCCAATGGGAGGGTTGAACTGCTTGAGGAAGAGAGGGTTGTACGTCTGAGCACTGCCAAAGTCTAGGATCTTAATGACATTCATGTAGGTGACAATGATGTTTTCTGGCTTGATGTCCAGGTGGAGGATGCGTCGAGTATGCAGATAGTCCAGACCCTGGAGGATCTGCACAATATAAGTCACCACATCATCCTCAGAGTAGCGGAACCTGAGAGAAAACAGGCAACAGCTTGATAAATGACTCTTGAAAATTTCTATGCATGATGCATTTGTAGATAGTTCAAGAAATTATTTTAGACATTACATTTCTCTGTCTGATTGGCTTCACCTGTCTGTTAGACTGTAGAGCAGCTCCTTTCCACTGCAGTACTCAGAAATAAGCACAAGGTAGCGCGGTGTGACATAAGCTTCATGGAGAGCCATGATCCTCTCATGATGGAGGGACTTGAGGATGTCGTATTCCTGCAGCACAGCCTGCTTGCTGTCTGCCTCATATGGAACAATCTTAGCCATAAAGAGATTGCCTGTGGCATTCTCCCTGCACTCGCGTATCACACCAAAACGACCCCTGTGTGATAAGGAAATGCAATATCTTCAGTCAGGCAAACAGAACAGCATTATTTATGTATTCTTAGTAGAACAAAATTGCAATATTGATTATATGTTTTGTGTAGAGTTAAGAAAGAATTACACTAATACCATGATGAGCAAATACTACTACTGAGCAGATTAAACTTTGCAATTAGTTCTGTTTGATAAATCAATCATTACCGTGCTTTCTCATCCATAAAGGTGTAGGGCTTCTGTGGAACTCCTTGCCGCAAGGATCCCTCTCCAGGCTTGCTTAGTGGCGTCCTGCGTCCTGAAGGTGTGACCCGTCCAGATGGGGTGACCTGCCCAGATGGGGTGACCCGTCCAGATAGGGTGACCTGCCCAGACGCCGTGCTCCGGTTGTCTCCGCCCTGCAGCACAGGTGTCAAGCTCTGTACTATCACCACAGGTGGTGAGATAGTCACAGGAGTGACTGAGATCGTGCTGGTCGTTGGGGTGTAACTAGGTTGAGTGGCTCGGGCAGTCGCAGCTGGTACATACATTGGCACAGATGAAATCGGTTTCCCAATGGTGGGTGCGGGCTGGGGTACAGGAGAAGGGGGCTTGGTTGTCATAGGAGGGAATGGGTTTACAGGACTTGAAGGTTTGGGTGGGACAACAGGTGGTGGCATCAGCTTGGTTTGGGGTTTTCCCACACTAATGCTAATGGTGGTCTTGGCTTTGGCTGGTATGGTTGGAACAATCGTGGTGGTTGAAACAGGAGCTTGATCAGAGAGGGCTGTATTAATGGAGGGAGCGACAGCAGCGAGGCTAGTGACGACTGGAACAGTGGGTTTGATTGTTATTGGAGACACAGATTTAGAGACAGTTGTAGTAGGAGCTGAAGTAGTAGGAGGGACTGGTTGGGCAAGGGTCACTGTAGCTGATTTACTAGGAGCTGGTTTCATGGGAGTTACTATCATGGATGACATCATCACAGGAGGAGGTACAACTGTTGCAGGAGCAGTCTTGACCACCACAGTAGCACTGGATTTAGCTGGTTCTAAGGAAAAACAAGGAGGATAAAGTTAAAGACTTGACTGGATTTGAGAATGTTGAATAGTTTGTATATTATCATTAATAATCATTAATATACAATATTAATATATAATAACTGATATCTACATATACGTAAACAGAAACAGTTTTAATCCAGTGAATAATAATAAAAAGCCAGTAAGTACAAAATGCCTATGACTGACTTATCAAAAAAAAAATTTCCCTGATTTGTTGTGAGATTATACATACCTGCAACATCGAGGCTCACTACCTCTGAGAGGTTGCTGTAGGGGCCTTGACCAGCTTTGTTGACACATGCCACTCTAAATCTAAAGGTGCCCTCTGCTGGAAGGTCAACTACGTTGTAATAACAGTCTGCAACTCCCGTAGCCACGATCAGCCAGTTAGTCTCACCTGGTGAAGATAAACAGATCAGTCTCTATGTCCATATTATTTTACCCACTTTACTTAAAGACAAGTCCCTGCTTTACTTAAAAAGTCTTTATTTAAAACACAATTTACTTTCTAAGTAAAGCATTTTTTAATTAAGGTGGGGAGTACTTTTTAAGTCCAGATATTCCAGAGGGCTACAACCTTTATAAGTAAATAATATTGCGCCACTCTTTGTCAAATGTTTTGAGTCAGAAAGAAAGTATTAAAGAATTATAAATAGATTTCATAACATCAAATAGCTCAGACACATAGCGCATATATTGTTATTGTAAATAACTATGGTAGCTGGAAACAGCTGTTTTGTAAAATAATTTTAAAAACATATAAAACATTACATTAAACATTAGTACTTACTTCCTTTTGTGTTTTCTAATTCAATTTATTAATTTAAAAGAACAATTGATGATTCGAAAATCCTATTGCAACAGTAACACAATTTAATCAAAAATATTTTCTATTCAATTCCTAGATGAGTCCAAACTTTTGACTGGTAGTGTAGTCGTTGTGTGTGAACACTGACCCTCGGCTTTTCTCTCCAAAGAGTATGTGCAGGGGGCCATAGTGTCTGAGGGCCTCCACAATACCAAAGCTGTGTTGTTGTACTTCTGAGGAATCTCAGGGGTTCCAGGGCGATTGGGTAGGCCTGTTATACGAAATAAAGAAAATACACTTTATATAACTACTTAATCAGGTCAATAACACAGCATCATCTGCCTTATATAGTTTAAAATACATCTCATAACACGATTTACTTCAATTACAGACTGAGATTTAAACGAAGTATGTCTCTTACGAGCAAGAGATATTGTGCAAGAGCTGGACACAGAGGCCAGAGGGTTTGTAGCCATACACTCATAAACTCCTGCATCTTTTTTGGTTGTTTGCATGATCATCAGTAACTGGCGGCCATCAGGGCAGGCAATCATGTTCATCCTGGCATCAATCTCCAGGGGCTTCTTATCTGGGAAAACATACTCGTGAATAATGCTCCTTCTGTTTATAGAATCCTGTTGCAACAGTGGGTTGACCCAAAATAAATAGGTAAATTATTGTTAACAAATGAAGTAATACTGTACATGCATCAGTTAGACAATACTAAAATAATTACATATGAGTTACCTTTCAGCCAGGAGATGTGTGGATGGGGGCTGCCTGCTGGCAGACAGCTGAGTGTGACTGGATCGCCCTCCAGTAGGACATGATCTCTCAGTTTGATGTGGAAAACTGGAGGAAAATCTGTTCCAGATATTAGACCAATTAAGTTACGTCCATACTGTATTTACACTCATAGGTCAATTGTGATTTCAGTGAAACATGTAGCTATTAGCAATGCATATTGACAACAAGAGCAAGCTAGCCAGTCTAGCTGCCCACTTCCTTCTTTGTCTCTCTGCCAAGCTAAGGAAACAACCCACTAGCTCTTTGCATACTCGCCTTTGTGACTTACCAGAAGCTAGTCTGGAATACTGGTGCGAACGTAAGGAACTACTTTCTCTTGAGATTGTTGTTGGTATGTCTGGCTGCGATACTGTCTTGTCTCGCCTCCCTCTGGTCAGACCCCATCGATCCCAACGGGATCTGCGTTCACCTTCCACAACTGTACCAAAAATAAAATGTGATACTAATAAATTATGTATTATGCATTTAGGAGAACACAACTCATTTTACTTTACTCAAATAGGGAGTATATACCTTTTGATACATCTGACTTTAGGCTGGACATCGAGTCTAGAGACTCTGTTGAGGCCCCATTGCTAGTCTGAGATGCCAGCTGGTTCTGAGGTACACTTCCAACCTTCATAGCGCGGCTCTCTGATGTTGAACGACGAAGTATGGAAAGAATGGGTGTCCTCTTTTGATCCTTGTCCTCTGATGCTTTTCTTTCCTCAGAGTAGCTACGAATTCTGGTGGAGATCCCAGCCATTGTTGATTCAATCTTCCTTCGCATTGCCAAGACTGGTGATTCATTAGGTTTCTTAAGCTCCTTTTCATCTTGTTCCACTGAGGTTACACTACCACCATCATCCATGGGCATCATCTCCACTTCCTTCTTGTCCTGTGATCCTCTTCGACCAAGAGTCCAGGAAAGCCTTCGTCTAGAAGCAACTGATTCTTCTTCTTTGGTTGTTTCAGCCTTGCGCTCAGTTGATGGAGTTCTCTTCAGGCGCATAGAGAGCCTTCTCATAAAACCTTGGTCCTTTTGAGCTTCACGTAGGTCCTGAACTGACTTTGACTTCTCTTCAAGTCTTCTTTGTGCCAACTGTAATGGTGCACCAACTGGACCAGGTCTGTATATCTCTTCACCTGCCTCTGTGGAGTCTGAGGATGCTGGTGATTTGTCCTCATTCTTGGACCGTGACAAAAATTTTAGACTTCTTGAGAGGGAAGACTCACGTTTTTTGAAGCGAGCCTCAAATACTTCTTCAGAGGTAATATCCTCAAAGCCGAGTTCTGTTGAAAGCTCTTGTTGGGATGGGGAATGTGTGGTAGTCTTTGCTGGACTGGGTTCTTTTGTGATGGTTTCTGGTGATGCTACCCTGGAGTACACAGCAGGGTGTTCAGTAGTTGACATGACGGCTAACTTTTGTGGACCTGGTAAAGCAGAAGATGTACTGGCAGATAAATGTGTAGGTAACAGTGTTTCAGTTGATTGTGTGGATGGTGAGGTGGCTGGAACAACAGCTGGTGTGGTGGGGCCTATAATTGGGTTATCAAGAGACTGAAGTGAAGGGACAATAATGGTCTGCATAATACTGGCATATGCTGAAGTCCTTCCATCTGGAAGAACCCCTCGAGCAGGCGGCGAGGGTGTTACATGAGTCGACGTAACATTTTCTGGGGGATGGGGAGCCTCTTCTGTTGATCTAAGTTTAATTGAGCTTGTAGTTATGATCATATCAGAATCTTTAGCAGGCATTTTGCCTTTCTCTTCTACATGTCCTATGTCATCATTTTCCTTTGCAACTGATTCAGTAACATATCTTTCCTCTTCTTCTTCAGATTTCATTGTCTCTTTCTTTTCTTCGTGCACTTTTTCTTCTTCCTCTTCCATCTTCTCCTTTAAACTAGAGCTTTGGACCACAGGAGGAGGTGTAGGAATTTTCTGGTCTGTATACTCTGATTCAATCAGTGGTTCTTCTGATATGCTCATGTCCTTCTCTGAGAAACCACTTGTGCTTGATCTCTCATCAAAATTACTATCTGTAGTCAGCCCATCCATCTTCTCATTTATTGTTTCATCTGGCTTTATCTCTTTCTCCATCAAATATTCCTCACATTCTGTTCTTATTTGACTCTCCTGCATAACAGACTCTGGAGTTGGTGGTTTTGGCGAAGGTTCCCTGGGAGTCACTGGACGGGAGTCTAGCTTAGTCTGCTCTGTCAGAGCTGACATAGATATAGCCTCCTTAAGTCTCCTTTCTTCTACTTGTGCCAAGGGAATCTCCAGAGGAGCTCCTGACCGACGATGTAAAGCTATGGGTTCTGAATCACCTTGACTAAAAGAAGCACTTTTGCGTAAAATTTTAGGTTTGGGAACTTCCTCCCTTGGCGAATCACTGGACGCAGCTCTGGTTAGTGGAGGAGGGCCCAAACGAGCAGTGCGAGAGTAGCGATCTGACGATATTGCACGTTTTTCATCTCCCATTCCTAATGTTTCTAATAGGGGGCCCCTCAGTCCACTCATTTTGTTGTCTACAGAACCACCACGAAGCAGACGCTGTCTCATCAGCTCCAGTTTAAGAGCATAGTCTTCTTGACTCATTTTGGCAGTTCCCGGGCTAGTGCTCCTCCTTGGTAGTTCCATAGAGACTGCTTTCTTCAGAACTCTCCTGCCATCCTCCTGGGGTCCTTCTCCACTTCCTTCCTCAGGTGTAATCCTGAGCAGCAATGCACTGTCAGCTGAGCCTCCACGCCTCAGCTCTCCTCTTCTCCGTCCACCCTCTGGTTTGTCTGATTCCATGCTTGAACCCCTTCGTAATGGTTTTCTAGATAACTCTGACTTTTGTGGTAATTCAGCAGGTGGTTCTTCATCTGTGGAACCCCTGTCACTGTCTTGTGATGATCTTTTCCGATGGCTTTTACCTGTAAATTCAATACCTTCTTTGTCCTTTTCTTTTGAGTCACACTCCATTGTCAGCTGTGCTTGAGCAAGGGACCCTGACCATGTACTAGTTCCATTCTGCTTTCCTGTTTCCACTTCACTGGTTTGGATTTCATTTAGGGACATCCTTGATCCAGAGAAGTCCATGTTAAGTGGCATTGGAATAAATGGCAGTTCATCAATGTCTTCATCAGAATCTGATGATGATGATGGCACAGGTGAACCTTCTTTAACGTGTCGGGGAACAGCAATAGAGATATGGCTGGAGGAATCATTTAACAACTCTGGTATGGACCTCATGACCATTTTTGATTTATAGCTGATTAATGAACGCTGTGAAAAAGGAAATATGACACAATCAAAAGATCAGAAAATTTCTATTAACTGGGCCTCTGTATAGGAGATTAGAAATAGAGAAAATCAGATCATACATAATCTGCACATACCTGCCATTTTCTGCGAGATACAAATTTCTTCAAGGCCTCTGTACTTATTGTCTTCCCCTTGCTAAGTTTCTGTATAATAAATAGACATTTATTGTAACTGAAATAGGCTGTAATGATTGAAACTGTAGGAGGTGCTACTGGCATAAGCTTACCTTGAACCAGGGGTGTCTCAGACATTCCTGAGTATCAGGTCTCCTAAAGGCAAATGACAGCATACGTCACTTTTCAGGTTAATGTACACTTGTTCCAGTTTCTGGCTTAATAAACATGATATATTAGCTACCCTAAATAAAAGCACCAAAGCAGTAAGCATCATATGACAGTTGCAGATAGGAAATCATTAGCCCTCTGCACACTGCCAATAATTGCTCAGATGATTAGCATTTTTTAACATGTTTAAATATGTGTTAAAATAAAAATATATGCATGTGCATGAACACATAAAAAAGCATTTTGACCATTTTAAGACTTAATTTCTCATTATGTATATACTATACAACTCTGTTCATTGACTCAGCGGGTAACTCAGACAGTGATGACAGGTTGTATACAGTGATAGTGATAGATACAGTGAGGAAGAGTAGATCCCTACATCAGGTGTGTTTTGGTGCTAAAACAGCCCTAACCCACTGAAGGATGCCCCCACTAAACCCCTAAAGTGGCGCTGTGGTATTTGGCACCAAGATATCCTGATGCTGTTATATGATATTTGCGATTGTATATTTATTGTCATTTCCTGGACAGAGTGCTTCAAAAAAAAATTCTACATGTATTTTATAGAATAATTTTACTCACAGTCTGTCTGGTGCCAGCAGTTTTATGATGAACCCTTTAGCCTCTCTGCAGAGATCAGCAAACATAGTTTCTTCAAAAGCAACATTATAGTTACGGATGTTCATTAAAGAGCTGCGGTCATTCTCCCCCGCAAATGGAGAAACTCCTGTCAGACTGATAATGGAAACAAATACATTTCACAAAAACCCACATGAACAACCAAACTTACAAAAAAAATGAACTGATATTTAGTTTTGCTCACCACAGATATGTAATCACCCCTAGTGGCCTGGACAAATAAAGGATACAATTAGAAAAAGCTGTTAATACAAAAAACAAACCAGATTTTGTTGTTATTCAAGCAGTACTCTACCAGATGTCTGTTGCTTTAGACACGGGCGTCTGATTGACAATTTCTGGTGCAACAAATTCAGGTGTGCCAAATTTGCAGTACTGAGTCTCATCAGGTGTGATCTCCATTGCATTACCAAAGTCACAGATTCGGATCTGATCACTATGGGGATCTGCGATGAGGATGTTATCAGGCTAAGTAAAGAAGGGAAACATATTTCTCACAATATGTTCATTTATATATGTTAATTTACATATATGTTATATGATCTATGTAAAAACAAAAACAGTTCCAGTGCACTTATTACAGTTTTATAGCCAAAATAAAGATAATGAAGCAGTGGGAGAGTGGGAATAAATGCGTATCTACCTTAATATCCAGGTGTATGATATTTAGATGATGAAGATAATCCAATCCCTCAAGCACTTGTCTTATACAAGACCGTACCTGGTCATTAAATAAAGTAAAAATGGAAATTTAGCTGTGATTCCATTTATTAGAAAAATAATTGGATTCTATATATCTCATCATTAAAATGAAATAATTATGAATATGAGAGCAATTGTAAGATCTGGAGAGCAGTCTTAAAACACAGGACTTACATCAGATTCCATTACAGTAGATTTTTTTGTATATCTGTCAAGCAGCTCTTCGTGGCATCTTTAAGGATTAATTAAGGCTGTTGTTCTTTCAGAGACTTAAGATGTATTGTAGAATAGACAATAATACATTTACAACATCAATGCATGTTTATGTAACTTTTAACAAGACAGACTTTTCCATCAGAAGATTTTCAGAATAACACAGGTAGTTACATCAAAAAGAGGAAAAGATTGTTCCATGGAAAAATGCGTACCCTGGATTCGAAACGGTAAAATAAGGATACATTTCAGTAATGATGATGACTGCATTCTTTTTCTCAAAGGCATCATGAAAGTAAAGGAATCTCTCATTGTCCAGCTTAGAAAGCAGGTTCATCTCTCTTAAAGCAGATGGCTTCTTCTTTGCCCGTGTGGAGATAAACTTTGCAGCATACTCCGTTTTGCCAACTTTCTGGGTCACACGTTTCACATAGGAAAATGCACCCCTGGAAGGAAAAAAATGAATAAAATGGTAACAATTACCAGCATCACAATGCACAGAGTTGTGAGATTTGTGATATGGTGTAAATAGATAGGTTACCGTCTAATTTCTTTATGAATGTCATAGTAATCCGTTAGCCTGCGCATTTTCCTTAGAATAGTCTCCTCATCGTCCAGTGGGTCCTCTTTACTTTTAGCTGAAAAGTATTACGCAGAATAATGTATAGGCAGCTTCAAAGAACTACAAGGAATGCTGGGTGCTCATTCTCTTACTCTTACCTTCACGAATGGTGAGTTCTGCTTTACAGGATACAGAGCCCGCTAAGTTCCTGGCAGTGCAGGTATAGACACCAGAGTCCTCTGGGCGAGCATTTAAGACCACCAGGGAACATTCTTTGTCATCGTACACAAATGTGTAATGACTGCTCTCAGACAGCAGGGTATCATTCTGAAAGCAAATAAGTTTCGGTTTTTGAATTAAATTTAGATAATACAACATATTCTTGCCATAGCTGTACTTAACAGAAAAGTACTAAGGAATAAAAGACCTTGAACCAGAGGATGTCAGGAATGGGTTTGCCCTCCACAACCACAGCAAAGCGAGTGGTCTCCCCAGGACGGACTTCTAAGTCCTCCATTATAGTTTCAAATGTAGGTGGAGCTGTAGACAGTGTTGGATAGAATATCAAGATACTAGATAGATAGATAGATAGATAGATAGATAGATAGATAGATAGATGCCTACCTGCCATCTCCACATTGAAGGTGCAGCTGTCACTGCCATATTTGTTGGAGGCTACAAACATCATCTCTCCGATGTCAGTACTCTTTACTTTCAGCAGTTTCAGTGTGTGCTGGTCATCATCTGGCATTGTCATCTCGTACAGGCCTGGCCTGCTGGCCAGGACCACTCCCCCTCTGAGGAAAAGTGCTTTTATCGTAAACCCTGGCAAACCCTGATTAATACTCCACGTTATAGGCATCATACGTGCTTGTTAGTTACAAACTCTAACCCTCCTATAATGTACTTGGTCCACAAGGTGGCGACTTCACTACCAGACACCACAGTAATTAAAGAATCCTGTGAAAACAACATGGATGTTGCAGTAAAATCTATAAATACCTCAGCAGTGTTTTTGTGCTGGTTGCAGCATATTACACTTTTTGTTGACATATATAAAATGAAAAAGTCAAATAACAAATGTATATAAATGTCCTTATAAAAGTGTCACTGGAATATAAGTGCATACATGCAAACTTTTCTCATTCTGCGATACATTGTATGTATGTTAGTGAAGTAATCTCTTTGCAGAAATAAACCATACCTCTTCCAGATGACTGCAGCATTGACATGGTTGAGAGTAACAGTGATGGTGACTGACTGGTTTTCCATTACATACACAATTTCTGACTTATCAATAATCACTGGAGCCTCTTGAAGATATGGACCTTCAGAAAATCAAAAATTGACACAAATACAATGCAATTACATTTTCACTGTGTACTACATTTACTCTAAATGCTCTAAAATGGGCTGAATGTACCTCGGTCCAGGAGCTGCACTGGGTCAGTGGCAGAAGAAGGTTTGCTGAAAGCCTTGGAGGTGATGGACAGGATCCTGAAAGCATAGCGAACACCTTTGGAAAGGGTGCTGATGGTGTACATGGTGTCCTTTAGGCCAGACGCTATAATAGTCCACTGGATGGATCCCAGGGCTTGTTGTTGCACAGCATACATCAAGGAACTGGGATCTGCAAGGCAAAGGGTTTGGTCCAAAATGCTACATCACAATTTAGAAACTAACTTTTCTTGCACAGAAATGCAATGCTTTTGTGAGCTAAGCTCTTATTTAAATAAATTCATTCATAATTTCATAAAATGTCAGTTATATATTATATATGATACAGTATATTGTACTGCAAGAGGGGCCACTCTGGAGTTGCCGTGGGTGAGAGGCGCCGGGCAGGGGTGGCCTTGCTCTTGGCCCCCAGGCTAGGTGCCTGTACGTTGGGGTTCTCCCC
>JAUMHF010000013.1:17760097-17772965 GCA_032359275.1 Microctenopoma steveboyesi
TAGGGAGGTCTGGGTTTCCCTACTTAGGCTACTGCCCCCGCGACCCGACCCCGGACCAAGCGGAAGATAATGGATGGGTGGATGGATGGACAGTATATTGTTATCAATTATGATTTACCAATTGAAGGGTCCAGCCGCCTTGGTTTCTTCCAGCTTAGCGTGATGGTTTTACCAGTGATGGACTCTATCACTGGAGTTCCATCAGGTGGATCAGGGAGGATATCTAAAATGACAAAACTGGAATTAAAGATCTGATGTGCCCTTTGCCAGCTACAGAATGCATTTTCATGTGGTGCATGTAAAAAAAGAATGACAATTACCTGTAACGTAGAGATGAGCATAGCAAGTGGCTTTGCCTATTTTGTTAGAGATAACACTCTTGTAGACACCACCGTGGGCATGACACACAGAGTGGATGACCAAGCTGTGGACATCACGAACTGCAGATGGGCGTAGAGAGGAGGATTAAAAAAACCTATTCTGTTAGCTTACTGTATTCAATATCACACCACTGTCAAAAATAGGAAACTAGTTTAAACAAATGTTCTTCAGCAGAAATACAAAAGCTATTAGCATTTACTCAGGTTTACTCATACAGTATGTGGTTTCCTCGTGGCCTGTTATGTTTTTTCCTGTAATGACTAACCTCTGTCAGGAGAATAGTAATGCTTTTATAGTGCCACAAATTCAATATTGAAAAATAACAGTTCGTTTTACCATGGTCATGAATTTTCCCTAATCTTCTCTAAGTACTTTTAGTTGTAAATGATGACTAAGTAAGACATTTCTTTATATAAAAATGAAGTCTGAAATACATCACAAAGAGTGAAGAGGCTTGATTGGCATGAATACTAGTTAAAAATTGACCTAAAATTCTGAACTACTTACACTGTGTCATCTTTCTGTCCTCAGTGCTATCAATCCTTTTGCCGTTGTGGAACCAGACAATGGTAGGGTACGGCAAACCAGCCACTTTACATTTGAGCACCGCCTCCTTTCCCTCAATAACATCCAGGTCATAAAGGGGTTTAATAAAGTCAGGCATAGTAAAACGCTCCACCTCATTCTCCGGGACCTCCGGCTCCTCTGGAATGGACGGCATCTTCTCTAGTTTAGCCCTAAATGATAACAAACACAGGGATTGCAAAAAGCTGAATATTAAAGAAGGGCAGCATTGTGAGCGACGGCAAAAGTTGTTATCCATAATCAAACACAACACACTAAAGAAACAATATGCTCTTACATCTGTGAGGAGATGGCTGGTCGTGGCTCTTGTATGTAAAGTTCCGCAGAACTCTCTGCTTCACCGTGAATGTTACAGGCTAAAACGGTGTACACACCCTCATCGTCTGTGGACACGTGCGAAATGACGAGAGAGTGGCGGCCGCCCTCCTGAAGAATGCGAATGTCCTCGTTTTCTATGAGAGGGTGGTCTACCGAGATAAAAGAACATTTTAGAAAAACTGTGAAGAAAATTCTTTAAAAAATATACCGTCACCTAATTCACATATATACTGATACATAAATCCTACCAAAGTGACTCCAGATGACCTTAGGAGAGGGTGTCCCACTGACTTTACAGTCAAATCGAGCGTTACGTCCCTCAATCACTTCCAGAATGTCCAAATTGCGAGTAAAGAGTGGTTGAATGGTGGGGATGACTTTGAGTTTACCACAGGATGTCACTTCCTCTGAAGAGTAGAACATTTAAATTCATGTGCAAACGAAATGATATGGACAATAAACACATTTCTTCTTACTAGGTTATTTTGCCCTTGAGACATACCTTTGGCTGTACTGATCTTGCACATGTATGTCCCACTATCATCCTCGTGCACTGAGTTAAGCAACAGTCGGCATTTTCGTCCATTAAAGTGCATCTTACAGTTGAGCAATGCCGGCTGGATCAGTTTCCCATCTGCAAGCCAGTCCACATCGGTATCCTTCGGCCCGATGACATGACACTCAAACAAGACTGTTTCTCCAGCCTTGGCTGTGATGTCCTTGACGGGACGGATGATGGCCAGATTTGGCTCAACTGGTGGAGCTGGGTGTGAATAAAGCATATTTTCTGATGGGTGGTATTAAGTAAAAACTGATTGGTAATGTTGGGAACTAGTCATAGTCAATGAGAGTTATGATATAAATGTATATGCAGAACAGAAAATTAACCACAATGTCAAAAACAGAAACTGAGTGTACTGGGTTATGAAAGTAAAGCTAGTGCATTTCAAAAGCAACATACCTTTTACATCCAGCTTCCCTTCACACTGCTTTGTTCCATACTCATTAATGATCTTACAGGTGTAAATTCCAGAGTCTGATTTCGCGGCCGACTTGACTGTCATTTCAAAAGTGCCATCTTCTTTCTCACGAACAATGTGTCGGGGGCCTGTCTTTACTGTAACTCTGTCCCTCAGCCTACAAGAGTAGAAATAAGGGAACAATCATTGGTCTGTGGGATAACCAAACACACACGTGTCACTCTCCAAGCTTTCTTCTGGCTGGTATGAAGTGGGTGGGGAGAGGGACATATTGTCCATCATCGCCAATATTATGTTTTGTACTTTCATTTCTGCTATTGTCTCCCAAGAGTCATGACAATTTCCAATAACAGAACCTGCTGAGTGACTCAGCCTATTCTTGTCTCTTCAAAAGGACAAAAAGGATTAAAGGATAAAGCCAGCAACAGTTCATATGAGACTGTCTCTTGTTTAAAACATTTTGTTATATAAATTTTAAAATGTACTGTTCAAAATGGTTACAGTAAACATACTTTAGCTTGATCTAAAGTACTAAAGCATTGCACAGAAAAATGGTAACTCTCGCATAATTTAGGATATATATTTGTAATATGTTCAGGTTTTTTAGAACGAGATTATTGTTTAGGGGTTCAGCTGTTGTTGTAGTGAATAGGCACTGAGAAGCTCCATGGTGAATTGAGAAAGCATGTTAACTCTTTCAGGATTCCTAATAATACTTTAGTTTAAGATCAAGCTCTCTAAACACATATCATTAACAGAGCATATACAAGAACAAACTCTCTAAGCAAGCAAACGTGGTCATGGTTTGGAATGTTATGAAAGCCTTTTGCATGTCCCAGGCAAGCCACTAGCTTCAGATGTTTAAATGAATTGATGAATTGAGGGGACCTACCAGTAGAGCATAGGTTTGGGTTGTCCACTTATACGGACAGACATGGTGACCTCCTGTCCTTCAATGACAGCTTGATCATTCATCGTTGCCTGTTTGAAATGTAATGTACGTTAGAAGGTGAGAGATGCATTTGCACCTGTAAGTTTTATTTGACACAGGGATGGAATGACCATAGAGCAAATGCAGAAAATTAGATAATGTCACAGACGTTTGGTAAGTCAAACATTATCAGGCAGAATTCCCAGTCTAAAATGCAGTGACTGAACTAAATATAACCAAGTTTATGAAAGGCATATTTGATCAGCTATGCCTCACCAGGAATGCAGGGGGTTTCCTGAATTGTGTATCAATATTTCGCCTTGGCTCTGGCCCTCCAAAATCCATACTTTCCTCCAGAGGACTTAGGTATTCCTCGTCAGATGTAATAGGGCTGCTGATATCCATAGGAATGCCAAGGTTTCCTTTAGGTTCCTGTTCACATCCTATAACAGCAAAAAGGTTATGGTGTGTTTCACGCTGTAGTTGCTTACAATCGAGATTATATGTACCTTTTATTTTGCCTGTGTAAACTTTTCATCACTGAAAGCAACGCTCAATAGAAATACATGGATTCAAGTGGGCAATGTGTTAAAAAAACAACATAATTAGAAAGTGATGTCAAATGCGATAACCAAACAATAGTGGATTTACAGTGAGTGGAGCCAGTGAGCCTCGGTGGGCAATTTATAGGTTCAGTTTTGCCTGTGAGTTGCTATGGTTACTATAAGAGAGGTTGTTCAGCTGGAATATATGGCACACATGCACACACGCACGCACGCACACACACACACACACACACACACATTTTGCTCAGAGAGATAATGACAAGGGAGCAGGAGAGAAATCAGCTGAAACACAATGCCACTGTGGGAGGAGAACACAAGATGGTATAAAAAGATGATGGATAATGGCTTTTCAAATCAATACTATGAACTGAAAATTATTCTTACATACACTGAATTGGATGGTAAGTAATCATAACTGGTCTTATCTAAGCTAAACAGACTTCAAATAAAGATATCTGCCATGAAGTATATGAGAGTATATTGTTTTTTTTTCATTTAACTTTCCATAATACTTTATCTGACTGAGATGCTGCTGTTACATCAATAATGACAGTTATTGTGGATACACATTTAAAATCTGAGATTTAAACTGAACAGAATCTTTAGAAACACTGTGGCTTATAACAAGTCAGTCTTACCTCCTTTAACTGTAAGAGTGGCACTGCTCGAGGTGTTGCCCACTTGATTAACAGCAGTTACACAGTATTTGCCACTATCACTTATTTTAGCTGATTTGATGAGCAGACTGTGCCTTTCACCCTCCACTTTGACTGTGCAATTTGCAACACCAGCGACACTGGTGTTGTCTTTTGTCCAAGTAGCTTCAGCAGAGAAACAAAGGGTAGAAATAAATTAGTCAATGTGCAATTAAAACATTACTTTGGAATTTCTTTTTTGCTAAGAACACAAACACAACTTGTTACCCTCAGGAATAGGAGTGCCGGCAATGATACATTTAAGTAGCACATCTGCACCAGCAGATGCTACACTGTCCTGGAGAGGAAACTCAATCACGGGGGCCTCCATTGGGTCTTCTCCAGCAGACACATATGAGTCGTCTGATGAATCTGCACAGTTTAAAAAAAAGGAATTTTCCTGATAATCAAATCCAAGAAGCTCCCTCTAGTAAAACAAGGCTAATTGGTCGACTAAATAAAAAACATGCCAGCTGCAGCTCAACATTACTACAGAAAACCTAATGAGAGATACACAATTCATCAAACCTTGTTCTGGAGACAAGGGTCGAGGGCGGCGGTTCTTTCCTTTGGGCTTCTGCTGTTGTCCCTCTTTAACATTAGTGCCAATCTTCTGAGCTGCACTTGTTTTCACAGGAACATCAACTTCCATCTTTTCATCTTCAACAATAATGGTGGGGACTCTTATCTTAACAGCAGGTTTTGATAACTCAACTTCCAATCTTTCCTCCACTGGAGTCCTTGGAGGTTTCAGAGGAGGTTGCAGAGAAAGATCTTGCACAAGGACAGACTTTTTTTGTACCAGTGGACTTTCGGGTCTGTTTTCTATCTTTCTTACTACCACTTCTATTGGAGTCTTTTTCCCCAAAGTTTCATCCTTTTGTGATGCGTGCCCAAGAGATTCTTGCACTCGAGTTACTCTTTGTACAAGTGGACTCGGAGGCCTTCTTTCAACTTTCCGCAGCATCATCTCATTAGCGTTTCTACTGGGTGACTCTTCTATTTGTTGATGATATAATGCTGGGGACGATGATCTCCTAATTATTTCTGTAACAGGACTGACTCTACTTAGTTCTCTTACTGATCGTTGTCCTGGCAAATCTGATAACTGCACTGACTCTGGGGTGCCTGCAGTTTCACCAAATCTACTGACTGTTACAGTCTTTTGGTGCTGGGATGTATGTTGTTGATGATGTGTTTGCTGTTGTTGTTGAATTGCTTTCTGACCTAAATCAATTTCTCTTTCTTCTTTTGCCCACTGGGCACGTTCTCTTTCCTGAAGCTTTTGGAGGACCTGTGGAGGAATAGGTTCAATTTTCCTTAAGGGCTGGCGCTGCTTACCCCTCAAGGTGAGCTGCTCAGTTGAAAAAGATTTCTTCAAATGAGGTTTTCCAACAAGTTTCTTAATGCGTTGTAGCTCTTTTGTGAACTTGTTCTCGATGTCTTGAACCTTTTGGGTGTAGCGAGGTTTGTCCTCCAGTGACGCAGCTCTCTGTTTGAACATAGATCTCCGTTCAGCAGCATCCTCTTTTAAAGCTTCCCTAAGATCTTCCCTTGAACTTTCCCTAGAGATGCCCAACCGGCTACCTCCGTCATCTGAATCAACAGATCCCGCATGATTAAACCCTGCCCAGGATCTTCCTGATATGGAACCCTCCGGAATATCAAGGCTTCGTCTTCGTTCTTCTAAGCCTCGAACCTTCTCGAAAATCTTTGAGCTTGCTCTGGTCAGCTTTGGTGATGGTCTAAGAGTAAATTCCTTTCGGGAGTACTCACTCAGTGGAGTCTGTGGTCGGGAGTCTTGGGTGATACTTTGAGACAGAGATTTAGGTTGTTTAATTTTTTCTTCAAACTCCCCGGGCACTGTGTCTTGGTATTCAGTTGGTACAACAATTTTCTTCCGCAAACTGATAGGTGTAGTTGAACCAGAGCGATTTGAAATTGGAGAGGGGGATGTGCGTCTGACAGGTCTTGGGGATGGAGGTGGAAGGACTTGAGGAGGAGATTCTCTGGAAAAATCAGATTGTCTCCTAAAATAGAGGATTTAAAATAAAATGTATTAGATTCATAAAGTAAAGCTAGTGCAATTTGAGCCGAACAAAACAAACACAATGTAAAGCCTGGCTGTTTTTGCATATTTAATTTCTTGCCTGCATGAGGGACTCTCATGTTGTTGTGCTCTGCTTTCATCTTGGGAACATTTTTCCATCACTGTATTAGACGTAAAAAAAGAATTTGTTAAGGTAATGTCAGGTATTAACATTAAGAACACATACCACTATTATATATAATTTTAATATATATAATAAAAAACTTAATCTACCAAAAAAACACTAATATCCATATTTACTTACATATAAGATAAAAATACCATGCTTGTTTTGGTTATATTTGCACATCTAAAAATCTAATGATGTAACATTGTAGCCTTGGTAAAACAAACAAACAGTAAAACATTAAAAGAAAATCTAAAATCTATGTTTCAAAAAGATTTTACATGGTAGATACCTCTGTACTCAGCCTGGTCTTCAACATCTCCACTGTCTTCGTTGGTCTCAAATTGCTCTCCACCTTCATCTTCAGTTGTTTCAGAATCTAAAAAAGAATAAAGAAAAACAATACAATTTATGGTCTTTTGACACCATTGGAAAATAATGTTTCCATAGTGGCAGAGAGAGAGTACACTGTTACTATAGGAACCAGTAGCTACCTTAACCTAGTTGACTATTTGCTGATGTTTGGTTAAGGTGTTGAAGGTGACACAATGCAATGTGCTACTGAGAAATCCCTATAACATAGTATGGACTTGCACTTCTGATGAAAAACGACTACAATACCATATTTATTTTCAAAATATTTAAAATTACATTAACATTATTCAATGTTAATATTTTATTTTTCATTACTTTCACTTTTTATTACTAAGGTTAAAAATCACCTCAAAGGTGTCATCAGCACTGTTAATCTAAATGTACTAAATGTACTGCTGGTTAATCATTGCTCTGTCTATCATACATGATTATATAATTATATAATCAAAATATCCCGATTTACTTACTATATATATGTATAATGTATATATAATTATATATATTTCAGTATTGACACAATATTTCAACGTATCTCTGCACAACACTCCCAGCTGTAATTGACAAATGAAGAACTGTTTTTACAGTCATTGGTAGAACTCAAAATAGAAAGCACCACTGAGTCATTGGCATCCCAGCAGCTCTCATGAGGTGTTTGATAACAGTAGGTGGAATGGTATAAAAGAAGCTATCTGTTGTTCTTTTGCAGTAAAAGCAAAATCTAGGAAAGCAATGGTCATATTGAACATAGTAGAGAAATACCTTTTCATACCTACTTCACTGAAATGACAAAATCTGCAATATTGTACAGTACACAGGAATTGTGTTCCCTTCATCTTTAGGATCAAACTATTCAGAAACCAAACTAGTCAACTCCCTAAATGGTTTACATATTGTGCACTGTATGTGTCAAGTTCATGATTTTGTGATCAAGTTCACACTCAAGGTTTCAGAAATCTCTGTACACTGCACATTTATGCAATATACATATTGCACTTATGTATTATGTTAAGGCATATATATATATATATATATATATATATATATATATGTATATATATATGTATGTATTTACTTGATAAAACTGCCTTAACATAATGTAATCGCTTTTCCAGAATAACACATAATCATCTAATAAAGGAGTTTGCAACATTGCAGCAGTTAGAAAATATAATAAAAAAAGTAATAAAATAATTTAAAAAAACATCCTAAAAAGAGACTGCTATGATATTGGTGCGAATAGTTTTAGGGGAAGAAGAAGATGAGCTAAATATTAGAAGCAATATAAAAAGAGATTCAAAGTTAAGCATTAAGTCAAGATATGGATAAAAGCTGAAACATAGAATGTTTGCCCTCTGATGCCATACAGTTAGGCTAATTAACAAAATAAGTGTTTTTTCATCTAACTGACAGAGAGCTTTTAAAGCAACAGGTGAATAAAATGTACAACAACTGGTAGCATAATGTATGTAATGTAAAGCATAAAAAGACTGCATAATATAAATATGCATGAATAAAAGGGAAACTAGCAATCCACAAGAAAAACAAGGAAAAGAATAATGCAATGTGGTAAACATGCAATAGAGGTTCTGAAAGTATGACACAAATGTTGAATGAATAATTACACAATTTCATTTAGTAAAAAAATGCTACGTGTAATGTAAAAGGTTTTCAAATAAATCACACTGAGACACTGAATTCACACATGAGAATATGACAAAATATGTGTAGTATGTCTAGTATCTACTATATGTCCTTGTACCTAATGCATTTGAAATTGGAGAAGTTATATTAAATGATACAGCCAAGCTTGGTAGCAGACAGAACACATCTCAGAGCCTACTTATTTTGGCCCACAGGGGACTGATGCGTGTATTATATTATAAATTACTATGAATATAAATATTAAATGGATATTGAGGTACATGTGCCACTAATTCTCCGAGAAAGCGTAGTTCATAAACCTGTCAGCCTGTACGGTTGTTTACCAGTCCTTATTCATTTACTATTCAAATGTAGTAGAATTGTAATATAGGATTAGGGAACAAAATATAGAATATAGCGACACAATATTAACATTGAACAACTTTCCTATGCCAATAATAACAAACTGTGGAACTAACCCCTACTTAACAACATCTGCCTATGAAGCATCAGAACTTCACTGTGACTCTTAAAGTCTGCAGTTCTTTGAAGTTAGTTCAGAGCTATAATTCAGCAAGTCTTCAGCCTGCTGATTTCTTATCAGAGCCTTAATGTTAGTTTCTACTGGCTGCAGTAAACATAGTCCACTACAACACTGGTTGAGTCAAGCTTCTCTTTTAAATAAAGGTGCGTTTGACAGCTGAGCATTCATTGTGTCAGATGCTGAGTGGTAATCCTGATAAAATGCTTCCAAATGAAATATTTTACAGCCTTGCATTTTCAAACATTGTCAATGGTCAATCACAAGAGAAAGAAACACTTATAATTTACAAAGTTCAACTGAAATTGCACTTGCCTGATTTTTTCTTTGGTCTGGCTTTTTTTTAGGGCCACTGTTGGTATGTCCTCTGCAAATATTTCTAGTGTTGGGTATTTCCCAAGATTCACTGGAGATTCCGAGTAATTACTACATGACTAAACCAGGATATTCTCTACAAAAAAACACCAGCAAATGATATCAGACTGAGCTGTCGGAGATTTGACTGATTACATACTGTAGTCCGTTGACATAAAGGTAAAAGCTTCTCAATCAGATCCAAAGAGAAATAAAAAGAAGGCACTTTGATCCATTATATAACAAGTTGCACCTCACAGTCTCAGCAGTTCTTCTGAGAAAGTCTGTTTCTGAAAAGCATAAAGCATAGACCTCCATCCGCAGGTGGAAATGTCTGTTGAATGCATATCATCCACTGTGAGGGACCCCCCCTGTCCACACAATAGCCAGCGACAGTGTAAGCATCTTCCCCCACTGTGTTCCACCCCACAGGCAGTGCACATCGATAGGCAGAAAAACCAGTGGGAGTGATCCAGCCCTCCTGAGATCAGTGTTCTACAGCGTTGGTTGACATATTTCATTTTTCCGTTCCTCCCCATGTGTCTGTGTCTTATTCTTCAACTGGCGTAATGAGCTGATGTGTTGTCGACAGAGAAGGGAAGAATTACGGCAGCAGCGAGAGGGACCTCCTCACTCCTCTGCAGTGCTGGAACACTGTTAGCGCTCACAGCATGTAAGATGTGTTACTAGCTGCGTGGACTGGCTACACAGAGCAATTCTGTTTCCAAAGGATATGAAATGTTTATTTCACTGCTATGTTTTTGCTGGTTCAATAATTCTGAAATATCCTGTAAATGTATTTGCATGCTATCTAAATGTCCTAAGCATGAGGGCGAAGGAAAGGTATTACTGCTTACATAACCACCACGAATACTAATCAGTGCAAAGAAATACTACTACTACTACTATTTGAAAATGGCATTTCAGTTCTCATCACATTACAAAATATTGGGCATTTTTGCAGTTTGCTAAGACATGCATAATAATTCATAAGGCTGAATTACATAGTTGAATGGTTATGTAATTTCAGCTCAGAGTTCCCTATTGTTTTCTTGGCAGCTAGGCTTCATGTTTTTTTTTTTCATGGTGAATCTGACAGTCCCTTTAGCTTTTTATTTTGTTGTTTTATGGTTAGCATCTTATTTCTTATATTAACATAACCTTCCTGTCAGCACTAAGGAGCTTTTAGACTTTACAATTGTTATTTTCCATGTGGTACAAGATGGCTACTGAACCTCTAAGAAGCTAAATAATTCAAAACATGTGGCAGATTTTAGTATTGCAGTGTTTACACAAGGATATGTCCTTCACTGTCATTTAATGCCATATTTATGCTTTCCTGGACTTTCTGGTTCATATAAAAAAACACACATTTGTTGATCTACTTAATAAAGCAATATGACGATGTAGGGGATTTCCACAGTGCAACTGCAGCCCCACCTGTTCACTCATGTTCTTAGTCCAGGAGGAAGACAACACTGAGGAAACTATCCAAACACACTGGAAGGGGGCCACTGTCACACTCGATGGTGACATCTAATGTTCCGAGTAACAGGTCTTGCCAAAACTTTAAACAGGCAACACATTTTTTTTTCTGGACAAAAGAAAACACTAAATTCCGCTATTATTAATCATACATTGGAACGTTCATTTTATGGATATACAGCCTGCAGCTTATTGTTTGGTTTAATCTAGCCCTTTCCTCACCTTCTAGAAACATTCAAATTGATGCTCACATGTCTATGCATTGGCTGGATGTCTAAAAGGCTGTTGTTTGCCAAGTTAACTATATTAACTCCAAATCTCTCAGCATTCAGTTTACTGCCCCCAAATGGTTAAACAAGTCAAATAAATTCAAACTGAGCACTGGACTCATTAATATAATATGAGCAATAGGTAAGAGGACTACAAGTTTCAAGGTATAATTTGGAATGACAAACCCAAAATTATTTATTCATCTTATTGTTTTGGTTTTATAGGCACAACTGTTTTGGCTCAATCAAATTTTCAACTCTGGAAAACCCATCAATCCTGGCCTATATCGACAAAGTGAGTAACTGGATAAAATAGTGGAGCAGGTAATCTGCTTTCAATATTATATATCTATTTTTTATATTTGACATTTAAGCTGCTTATTTGTTCTGTTTAATAAACTGAGTGACTTGCCTGGTGGAACAAAGAGCACTGTCCAGTGCAAAATAAAAACGAAAAATGAAGAAACTTAAGGTGAAAACTGTATGAATTATAAGTGATAAATTACAGCACACAGGGTGGCAGACACCTTCATGCTAGGTTTTATAAGTAGATATTATGGAATCAAAATTGAACCTCTCACTGATCAGCATAGGGGAAAGAGGCAAACAGGTCCAGGCTAAAGTTAGCAGTGATGTCTTCCTGTGTAACAAGAGAGACACCGGCCCGTTAACATCACAAAAATCTAAGGCCTGGCACATTCCGCTGTATAAATAACTAGGGAGAGTTGGTGGATGAGGGGGGCGGGACAGAGAGACATTTGAAGAGAGAAAGAGAGAGAGGAAGCAGGCAGTGTCACTGAGTGATGGGACAGCTGTACACTGTGCATATGGCACAGCACTCGAGAGCTTAAACAGAAGGTTAAAGCAAAACATTGGAAAGTCTGAAGAGTGTAAGATTTTTGCACTGAGGGGTCCCCACTGCCATTCCTATGCAGAATTTACATTATTTTTGTGGCATAAATGGCATGACACTCTCCATTTAGTCTGACATCTTTTTGACTGCACAACACAAAATATATATTTCTGTCTACAGTTTAAAGTCTATGCTAGCACAAATATTGCTATTATAGTTCATCTCAAGGTCGTAGAGAAGCAACACTTCTCTATTGTAATGTATTTCCAAATATAGTGGCACTGTTGATAGGATGCAGCAATACATAACTGAGGTGATGACACAGTGACAGAACTGAGAAAACATGAACAAAATATTCCAGCCTGACATGAAATTAAGTTGCAGCTCAAGGATCAATTCAAGACTTGTCCAAAAACCTTGTATGTATTCTCATAGATTCAAACTGATGGTATAATTATATTTTCTTTATAGTGTTACTTTACTTATATTCATAAATATAATAATCCACGAGTAAATGCCTAGTCGCCCATACTATAAGGAATCTGTGTCACCACTCTGTCCAGACTGCACCACTCATAATTCATCAGTTTTTGTCCAGCATCTCGCTTCAATTCCTGCACAGATTGTTACATAAGCACTGCAGTCCTCATTTCCCAGGATGACAGAATGTGTGTGTAT
>JAUMHF010000013.1:17776491-17829560 GCA_032359275.1 Microctenopoma steveboyesi
CTAGGAGTCAGACGGGGTTCGAACCCACAACCTTCTGCATCCCAGTCTGACGCCTAACCCATTGAGCTACCAGGCCCAGGATTATTACTGCATCAGCAGCATATGAGACAGCATCCACAATGAAAATATGAAACAGTTTTATGACATATATTTACTGGTGTTTACATCCTGATTTTCATCTAAATAAAATCTAATTATTCTTTATATCCTATAGCAAATAGTGTGAAGTCATTAAATTTGGTGTGCAAGATGCAGCTACCATACTACAACAAATATAACAGCAGGCTATAATAATGATACTACTAATACAACTAATACTCATAACTAAAAACAACATAATTTTTGAGTTAGGTCATCATACTAAGTTAACCTAGCATATTACTAAAGAAATGATTACATTAATAATGAGATAACATAAAAATATTTGCATTTTTTTCACCTGAGGTGAGTCAACTGTGTTACATGAATGAGAAACAGAAAACCATGTGCATGTTCATATAAAACTTTATTGATGAGTTAAACTATACAAGTCCTGCAGATTATTGGCTGACCACTAGCTAGGATGTCTCAGTTATGTGGACACTGCTGTTTTGTCTTGGTGTTGTTTGGTGTTTGCTTTTAGTCACAAGGGAAATTGAAACATGTCAAACATGTTTCCCACAGTTTCCTCATGATATGACATGAGGAAAGAGAGGCGATAGATAAGAAATGTTTACAGCTTAACTCTGAGCAACATGTATGAACTCTGCATTGAAACAAAAAAAAGTTAAATAAAACAAAAGTAAAAAAATATATTCAATATTACAGATTTTACAAAGCCAACTTAAGACATTTTTTTAATATTTTGGTTGATTGAAATTAAAAAAACAAATATGAGCAATGTAGAAACATATTTCAAAATACAATGAATTAGTTAATTTGTGTGAAGAGTTTAAAGTGTCCCTTTAGTGATGTCAGATGATTGTTGATGTTTCTGTTGACTGTGACGACTTGTTGCTTCTTGTCACTGATGCTCTCTCTCTGTTATTCATTTTCCTTAATATTATCTGCTCCAGATTATTCCTAAACTTCTGTCCCACAAAGGCGTACAGCACAGGGTTGACACAACTGTGCAGCAGGCCCAAAGTTTGGGTGGCAAACATGGCCTGATCCACCGCTATCCGCGCTGGGCACTTGTAGGGCACTATTTTTGTCCTGAAAAATGTATCTGTCATCACCGTGACATGGTACGGCGTCCAACAAATCAGAAAGGCAACTACCACGAACACAATCACTTTCATGGCTCGCTGTCGTTGGAAGCCCCCACGGATGTGAAGGAGGCGCTTGATGGTTACTCCATAACAAGGCAACATGATGGCCAGGGGGATAACAAAGCCCAAAGAGTGGCGAAGAATCCTGGTGGCCAGCCGCCACTCACTAGCGTTGCTGGTATCATACAGCTCATAACACATTATGCGATTAGAGTTTTGAGAAGTGGAGGAAGAATTGAAGAACCCCGGCAGAGACAGCAAAGCTCCAACAACCCAGACAGCAGCACAAACTCTCCAGCTGACCAACTGTCTGTTAGCCTTGCGTGTCTCTATAGCGCGCACGATCACAATGTAACGATCCATACTGATGCAAGTCAGGAAGAGTATGCTAGAGTAGAAACTTAGCTCCTGGAGGACAGTAATGATTTTGCACATGGCTTCACCAAACACCCAACCCCATGTAACCGATACTGCCCAGAATGGGAGAGTGATGGCCAGGATGAGGTCAGCGACTGCCAGGTGGAGAAGGTAGAGGTCAGAGGGCGTAAGCGATTGCTTGTTACCGCCAACCACCAGCCCCACCACCAGATTCCCAGGAATTGCCAACAGAAAGATGAGGACATAAAACATGCTGACAGAGATGGACACTACATCTGGCATGGGGAGGGTGTTGCAGGGCTGTGTATTAGGGTTTATGGAGAAATTTGAGTTATTTAAAGTAAGGTTGAGTTCCTCATATATATAACTATAGTCAAAACCAGAATCTGAGGACAAAGAAATAAAATTAAATGTTAAACATGTGAAATACCTGAAGTGATTATAAACCTGTTTATTATAAGTCTATTTACAATACTAATAGAATACAACTTATTTTTACTGTCAAATATTTCACATTATTTTGAAAGAAAAAATATTAAATGAGCCAATCAGACTGTAATTGCATCAGGATACAATGTTAAACAATTAGAATAAAAAAAAATCTTAAGAAAATAATGTTGGATTAAACTTTAGAAGTTAAAATAAAACAGAGTTATAGGTTCTTTACATTACAAAACATTAGGGTCATGTTAAATATCAAATACAAACATTAAGTACAAATCAGGCCACGAGAACTAAAATACTTTAACGGTAATTAAATGAATCTATTAACATCAGTCAATCTGAACAAAAGTACTCACCAGGCATAGTGGTGTCTTCTCTGAAGAAAACTCAGAGTATGTTTCAGAAGAGAGAAGGAACAATCTATGTATTTCTCTACACCCCTCCCATCAACCTAGTAATAGGCTAATTTTCCTGTTTGCTTTATATATTGTACACACACATTGTGATTTGTGCAAGGTCATACTTGCTTTCACACATGATGCCTTTAGAACATAGTTTGAGGTCACATTTTGTGTCACTAATGTCAAATAAACAGTACTTATATATATGTATATATATATAATATATATATTTTCAGCAGTCACTGCTGTTATTCCTAAACCACAATGGTTCCCCATAAATAAACCCAGCCAATGATCAAATGTGAATCACTGATGTCATGAGATTGCAGTCATACTTTACTGTGGGTAAAATTGAAAGAGAAAGTGTGACCTGATGTGAGGTTTGTCAATTCAAGTAAACATGGTATGATTATGTTATGTTATCAAAATTGCTTATAAAGCATATAGGAAACTAGCAGATGCATATTTGTTCTTCGTATTTCTTAACAGTGGTCAAGTTGCTGAGAGGTAACAAACTGAGATCTTTAAGTTTTTATCAAAACACAATGAAATATTAATTATTGATGCGAATACTTTTTTGACTGACCACTGCTGCTGAGAGTTGGAGAGGAAGTTCCCAGCTCATGACATGCTTCTGATGTTGACACAAGTGACACGCATCACATTTCCTGACACACTTCTCATGTGTTTCAACTGTGTGTCACAAGCACCGTGACTCTTAACACAACAGGTAGTTGAACTTAGAACAAATACATGTTTACAACATTTGGTTCAAGGCCCTGTGTGACTGTGTAAAATGGGGCAAGATCAAAACCCGCAGGTGAGAAGGGTTTGTTAGGTGCTTGGTGCAACAAAGGATATGAAGAAACAAAGGTTTCTATTGTATTCAATATGTTTTTAAATGGAATGCTTACTGCTAAATATGCCATAACAATTCTCATTTCATTGTAGCTAGTGATATTAATGGGGAGAATTGCTCCTTTAATTTTACCGTGTCCAACCCCAATATGCTTAAAAAGAGGTCCAACCTACTGTTCATAATAGTGTAATTAGATGGTGACATAGAACCAAACCTTTAGAGGTGGCAGTGTGGGTTTATACCATGATGAGTCTCTAGGGGGTGATGTGGAGGGCTTATGATACAAGTCTGCATCTGAGGAAAGGTTTTTCAGCTCTGGGGCAAAAGCAGCGATCTAAATATCATACATGTCATTCAAGGTGCTTTTAACTATATGAACGCAGTAAAAAAAAAAAACCAACATGACATGTTTTGACATTTTAACAGTAAGACTCAAAATCAAAAGTGGCAGCATTACCGTAAAATTTATTCTGTGAACCATTTTGCCAGTTTTTAAGTGGTCCCACTTGTATGAAGGTACAGTTGGTGGGAAATGACTGTCCTACAGGGGGAAAACAAAGTTTAATACCTAAAATCCATTACTAAAAACTCAACACCTTTCCTTTCACAGTCACTTGACATACAATTTGGTTAAAGAGGGAAGACCCTTTGAAGAATTTTGCTTGTGCATTCAGTCCGTTAACTCATTTTCACCAAGCTAAGGCTTTTCCACTAAAAGTAGAAACTGATCTCCTGATTGACATGACAGCCAGGTTTACCCCAACATAAATTAAGAGAAGAAAGTGCATCAAGTGTTCAAGTAGGTGTATAGTAGGAAAGGACACAAAGGGTGGGGTGGGCTGGAGAGATAACACTGGCACAGAATTGACAATTTGCAGTGAGACTAACAATTATGTAGACTGAGAAGACTTTACTATATATGAAGTCCTGCAGTGCATCAAGTGGTAGATCACAATGACACTGTGCCAACTGTGAGCACTATGCATAACATATTTCACTTCGTTAGCCTGTAAAAAAATTAAGCAAACAGTCCCTAATTGAATTCAATATTTTGAGAGCCAATGTAGGGTGTGATCAGGAAGGCTCAGACAGGTTTATTGAAGAAAAAAAATGGAGGAAATGGGAATGTCCATAACTATCCGCCCATGACCCCCCGCAACCTCAATTTCATCTTTTGGCACGACGTGGGTCCCTGCCATTGCTAATAGTAACTGAGGACTTGGCGGCTGCTGGGGGGGCAGAAACTGTAACGGGAGGCGCTCCGTTTCCTGGTGACCGCCCATTGGGTCTCCCAACGTTCCCAAATGTAGAGTCACGGGGTGCACCAGGAGGCGGGTTGTTGTTGGCAAATGGCGGCATGGCACCATTACCTGTGGGATGAAGAAAAATTATGATATTTTGCCATTAAACATTTAAATAGGAGTGGTAGAAAGAGCAGAGTTGGTAGTAAAATACTGATCACATCCCAATTTCCACTTAGCAGCTTCAGATTTAACCAACTTAGGCCTTACACAGAACATTTACTTTAATATGTTTGTAAAGACATAAGTTAAAGATTTAATCTTCCGTAGTACCAACTACAACATTAAACGGTCCTACTGTGTCAACGTCAGCAATGTTGTTTCCTACAAAATAACTGATGGTTATTTGAAAAAAAAGGAAAATACACTGACCTGGTGGAGCAGGTGTACCTGAATTCTGATTGGGTGGAGAGTTTCCCCTCTGATTCTGGTCTGGTTTACCCTGTTAATATAGGAAGATGGTTATTTTTACCACCCTACCACCACTGTGAGCTGCTATTAAAAAAGAAAAATGAATACAGATAAAAATATCAGAATCAGCTTTATTCCACAAGTATGGTGCAAATATAAGGAATTTGTTTCTAGTCGTTTCTAGCTTCTCTAGGAGAGTACAGACAGAACAAACACATGAAAAACAATATTTTAAAGGCAAATTACAGACAAATTATAAAAAAGACAGAAAGACAAGACAGTGTGTGTGTCAGTGCAGTATGCAGTTTGTGTCCATATAGCAGGAGCAGCAATCAGTTGTTCATTAGTGATATACGTTTAATACATAAAATATGCCTACATATTATAGATCAAAATGACCAGGGAAGATTTGATTAAGATAACATTTTTATCCATGTGTTTTTCCACAGTTATCGTTGCATGGCTACTCACAGACTTGTTTTGCTGGTTTGCTTGGGCTACCAGATCAGGGTTTGGTTCACTGAAATTGGGCACTTCTGAATACACCATGCAGAACCTGGGCAGACAAAATGTGATAAATTTGAAAGATGCCTAGTATTTTCTCTATAAAAACTAGAGACTAGTGTAAATGTAATGTCTTGGACTTAAAGGTAACAGACACTGTGTTGTAAGAAAACAGATACAGTTATCAGTTTAATTTTTATTGAAATTAAACAAAAACGTTGTGTATTTGTGTTCCTGTCAAAATGTCACAAATCACCTTGACACCTCAGCAGGGAAATCAGTGTTTATACACTTACTCTCCAATCTTCTGTAAATCTCCATTTCTTCCAGTGTATAAGGTTAGGCAGCCTTTCCATATAGATGCATAACTAAGACAGGAAACACACATACACACGTGAATAAATAGAGTATAACCATTACATTAATCATACATATTTAAGCAAGATGCTTAAGTCCATGACAAATGCATGTCCTCGGTTTGAATGAAGAGAAGCAATCATACCCTCTGGTCAGCTTGATGATGTCCCCCGGCTGAATAAGGCTGCCCAGTTCGTCCCATACAGAGATGGCGATACTCCCGCTCTTGTCTGCCACCTTGCATGAGCGCACCTCATGACCATCTTTTGTTTTGGTTACTCGTCCTAGTTGCCATAAGTTGACCAAAGTTTAAAAGTCACCAATCTGCTCAGAGTAACTAAAAATAATTCACGCACAAGTGTTCATAAAACGTCTAAGTTCACGGACACTGGTACACTAACTTAGGTGTTAAGTGTGAATTGCAGTGGCCCCTTTAAGACACGACTTTACGGCATGGGCAGAAAGGACATCATACAACCACTTACCTATCTCCAGCACGATGAATACGATATTCAAGTTTTTCAAGCCAGGTTTCACATCCTTTATCAAAAACAAGGCATCGTTTGTTGGAGTTGCCATTGTTGGTGCAGATGAAAAAGTACCGCTGTTGGTCCCCTGTCACTTAGAAGCAACAGCGATGAGTACTAGCTGACGTTACTTTGAAAAGGTAGCTGGAAGGTTAGCTTTAGCAGCTAATTAGCCCGTTTGCTAGATGCCAACTGAACTCTACTCAAACACCGTTACGTTGGCGTAATTGTTTATAGACAAAGATCGGCTTCTTAGCTAAAATAATGTACCCAACTGAAACGCCATTATTTGGCTATGCCACTAGAAAATGTGGAGGATGACTGCCTTACTACTGAACAGCTAACACTGCCCGGCTAACTAGAACTATTACAGCTAGCTTTGCTGAGCAACACTTCGCTAAACGTTAGCTAGCTCGCAGTTGGCTACCTCCTTTTGACTTCAGGATATTGGTCTCTAGGCACATCTCTTCTCGCGATTAACGCCATTATGTCAGCTTCGTTCTTCACATGTCATTACTCAACGTGGAAACGGTAGTAATGCAGCTTTAAGGACTTAGCGAGTTAGCAGTGCGGTTCGCCAAAATGTCGAAATCAGATCAAACTGTATTAATAAGCAGACAAGTCCAGAGTCGCGAGGTAAATCTGAGGTTTCTGTTTTACCAAAAAAACCGCCTGTCTGGTAGTTGCACAGAGCTTAATATGTTGCCTGAGCTGCTAAGTTTTTGGAGTCAAGTTGTCTTCTTCGACCATTTAAATAAATGTTAATTGTTCAAGTCAGTCGAGCGCATTTCCTTTGTGCTTCTCTTTTGAGTAAATGCAACTGTTAGCATTGCTAGCGCGCAGTCTTGCCAAATGCTTTGTTATATGACTCGTGTGTCTATCTAACTGTGGCCCTTGTAACGTTGCAGTTGTTCCAAACCCATTCAATTAAATTTCCAGGTTATTATGGCTAAACAACACTAAAGCTGAAAACGCTATTTTAAAATCTTTCTAGGCTGTTCAATGACGCTCTCCCCTGCTTCAACAATGCCCCAAAATCTACGTCAACGGGTGCTGCCGGTCACTTTTTATCCAACTCGGTCAGATCCATTACCATACCCAAGGAAGGGGTATACAAATACAAAGTCCATTAAATGTGCTCCTATACAGTCGAGGTAACAGATAATGACAACTACCAGACGTCTATATTTTTTTCACACAATAGACTCACAGAGTTTAGCAGACCTCATGCTAATATATGTGTACTGAAGAAAAATGGGTTGGTTTGTACCAAATGGCATCTTTTCACTAACAACGCGAGAACAGCACTGTATAAACGACATTTTAACGGTGAAAATTACAGAAACATGTTTCACACATAAACTATCCTACCGTAACAAGTTTTATAGAGTTTATAGGTTTTTATGGTTATGTTATTATTAGATGTCCAATTTATGGACACATGACTTTAAATATAGTCAAAGTGATTGGCGCGTCAACTGTATCCACGGCGTGTAAGTAAGTACGTAATACTTAATTGGTAAAATGTGAAACATTGCAATTGTAAGCAGTGTCTATTAAAAACGTTTAGCCAAAAAAATTGCGTAAAATTGACTTCGTCACGAACAGGATTCGAACCTGTGCGGGGAAACCCCATTGGATTTCGAGTCCAACGCCTTAACCTCTCGGCCACCGTGACAATCTTCATAATATTCATACACACAAATCATTATTATAACATAAATAATAGCGTGAATTCAATTGGATATTGTCTCTTCTGAAGGAGAGAATAAATTACATATGAAAACGAGTATTTTATGTCGCGCTAAATATGTCAATGCAATCAGTAATGATAAGGGAGATATAAGGAATGAAGCATTGGCTGTTGACATAAGCTCGGACATAGGGGGGAGACAAACACCGTTAAATCACCTCTGCTCACTTAGACTCAAGAAAGCTGTATAACCTAAAGTCACAATAAAAAGCATAAGTAAGTGTAGTATATATCATCATACTTTACTTAAGGTGCGCGTATCACAACATGTTTTACATATAGCTTAACCGGACAGTAAAATGTATACATTTCTCAAAGTACTCATAAGATACTCAAAGTACTCATCAATCTGCATGATATAGAATATTGCACTTTGATTAATGATGCACAATTTAGCACATTACAATTTTGCATCATCTAAGAACCTAAAAACCAGTACAGGGAACACAACATTCAGCAGTATTAGGATTATTTTCTTTTTGCATTTCAGGTAAAACAACCTTTTACTGTGACCTGTGTCTTAATATTACACAGAGCACTCTCTTCTCAAAAGCTTAAGAGGTCATAATTAGCTTCCTTTACAAAATAGCAGTACTTATAATTATGACCTGTTTTTGACCAACTAAACCACTCCCTCCACTAACCTGTTATCTACACTTACTAAAGGACAGTAATATGACACTACACTATGCTTAACTAAATGTCTCTGTGGTACTAAAATACATGTTAGTCACTAGGATACATCACCTACCATTGTACAATTTATGTGTAGCACCTCGAAGATGACCAAATAAAGACCACAAACAAAATGCAAATGTTATAAAGTCTTTATTGATGTATACAACACTACATTTTGAAAGGCACGTTTGAAAGACGTCTGAAACAAGTGTTAGGAATGCATTGAAACACTCTAGTGGCAGTGAATCTTGCTGTGACAGGAATGTCTTTGGTTGAAGTGGTTAACTGTCTTTCAAGGCTATGGAGTAAAAAGAAAGAAGATAGCAAACACAATATTACTACTCGACAATTCTCAAGGTATATAATGTTTAATTAACAATGTCTATTTCAAGCAAAGAGTGGTAATCGCATATGAAACTGTTTAATTTAGAAATAACACCTTTAGAAGAGCCTAAATATTCTTTTATTGTTACTGTATTGCTTTTTTTTTACATAGCAGACAGATATCACCAAATACCTCAAAGCCAGTCACATTTTAACCTCTACATTTTAAAGAGTGTACACATAATCCTGGTGTTTGATACATTTTTAGTATGTTATTTAGACAAAGAAAAAGAATCAAAAATAAAAACATCCTCAGGACGACTAAAAACATTTAATATAAACAGGTGGTTTAAAGGTTTTTTCCCCTGCTTCCCATTTAATTTTATAACTAATGATGCACTAATGAAGGCTTTATGTTTTCTTTTATTATGTGCACTTGTGTGTACCAGACCTGAATGAGTTGCTTCTCTTGCATAGTTTCATGATGGAAGCTCATGCCCAGGAGCCTCTACAGGGGCACAACACCTGTGGCTCTAGAGAGCGTCGCATTTTCTTTGCACCGTCTGAACAAGGAGGCCAAGAGTGTGAAAAATGAGCTGCACTGGAGTCATCTGTCAAACCTCGGAATGCTGTTCTCTGCTTTTATCTGCTTCTGTGACCTCTCTAGTTTCTGGCTAGCTTCTCCTTGGCACCTGGTACCACTTGCTAAATTATTTTTAGGGAGTCATGGCATTGGACATCTGTACCTAAGGCTGGTAAAGCGCTAACAATGTGCAACAAGAGGAAGGTCACTTTATAGAAACTTTCAGGCATGGCTGATTGTGAGTGATGAATTTGCACCTTCAAACTTTCTCAGACTTTATGTTATTGGTGAAACAATGAATATACCATATAAAATGAAGGAATTCCACAGAAAGAAAGACACCTGGCACGTTTTATTTTCCCTCTTATCTAAAAAACATAGGAATTCATCTTTAGGAGTGCCAGTTGGTGCACTGTAAAGGCACTGTTTAAGTATCTGCATATATCCATGGGGAGGGGTGTTGGTGGTCTGGGACAGTATTTGTCTTAAAGACATGAAAGTAAACATTTCATCATGCAAGCTATAGATGCCTAAAAGAAAATGATAATTTATAACACAGCCTGGTATCTTTTAGTAAAAAAAAAATCTGATATATGTACTGTATAAGTACATACACTCAAGGTAGTTATCATAAAACTACTAATTTGATGTATAAGTAGTAAATACCTAGAGTGTAGTGTGCCTTGTAGAAAATGACACAATAATTACACCAATAACCATATTAATTTGCCCAGCAAAAAGTGAAAGGGCTAAAAAAGGCACATTTAGTTAGTCAATATTAAAACCTGCAGAATTATTTGTGTCAGTGAAATATTTTTCTTCCCATCTAGAGTAGCTTCTGTTCTGTACTAATGTCCTTCATTTGCATTAGTACGACTGAGGTCAGACATTTTTAAAAAAGAGTATCCATGTGAGCCATATGTGATTTAGTTGGCAATGACAAATTGTATTTTTGCGTATCTTGAGCAACACATAAGGTGCTCTACGGAAACTCATACATGGTTTGGTAAAGATTGGAAATTACAAATTGGATCTCACTAGAAAAATACTATACAATCTGAGGACCGCAAATGAAGGACAGAAAACAAGACAGAGTAATTCAGACTGTAGTATGTACTGTAGTATAGCCACCTAGAGGTTTTTTTTCCAAAAGGTCCAAAGAATTCAGTAAACAACCTCCAATTCACTACAAAACACCCCAAGACATTTAAGGTGAAAATCCAGGAACTTGCCATTCCAATTCCTCCACAGCCTGGCAACAAACTGCCCCACAAGGCCGTGAGCAGTACCATTTTGCCCAAGATTTACTATTTTTCACAAAAAACCTGCAAAGAACAAAGAGGCAATTTGTCAGTAAGGAAGAACAGTCAGACAAACACAGCAAGAGGGAGATAGCTGGCCCAGTTCCATGGAGATGAGCTGCTATTGAAGTGCTGGGCACCAGTTGATTGGAGTGAGTTATAGTGCTCTGATGCAATGTTGCTTTTTGGGCAACCAAACTAGAAGGCTTTGGAAGAAGTCTTTCTGAGGTGCGCTGAAAGGTGTAGCTATTAACCTTATTGCTTAGGTAGACTGTGTGGAGGTTTTCAGGCTATGCTGAAACATAGAAAAGGGCCAGGTATGGACTACCTTGTTGAGCACTGAGAATATGTTTGAAGTCTTTTTACAGTAGAGGGATCATTTGGGCCTGGGAGTTAATGAATATAGAAACTAAACAAGAACAAATGGAGGACTAGAACTGATGCTTAATAATTCAAATCACATTAGGACACTTGATTGACAGCAACCGTTTCTGTGGGAATCTGTGCATCTGCTGCCACCTCAACTGGGCTTTTGTGTTGCTCCTTCTCTTCTCCTTGTTCTTCTTCATCCTCTTCAACATCCTCATCTTGTTCAGGAACTGCCAGGCCAGCAGAGCGCTCGCCATTAACCTCGCACTCAATGCTTGGTGCTTCTCCATTGATCGCCAGCCCTGCCTTCATGCTCTCAGGGGTGGAGTCTGGCTTCAGCTCCTTGCAAACCTCTTTCACAGTGTCTTCATGGGTGTGCACCTCCGCCAAAGGAATCTCGCCATCTAAGCTTCCAATGGGAGGAATCTCCACATGGGCTTCTTCTCCAGGTGAACTTAATTCTTGTGAGGGGACCTCTCCGTCTCGGACCTTCTTCACATTGAAGGTCATAGGAGACACCTTGAAAGAAGAGGTCTTGGCAGTTGGGCTCTTGGGATGGTTGGGAGTGAAACTCTTCCTGATTTTCTCACGCTTCTCTGGTGGCACAATCTTGGTGGTTATCTGGGTCATTTTCTTCTCAATGCTCTGGCGCGAAAAGGCCTTCTTGAGGCTGTCAACCTTCTTCAGGCTGGAGCGCTTAAATCTGTCAGCCCTCCTCTCAAATTGGTGGGAAGTGCCCACACCCAATGCGGCCTCGCATTCCAGCAACTCATCTTCATCTCGTTCAGGAAGCTCATCCTCATCTGAGGACAGCCTAACTGTTTGGAGACTCTCATCCTGGGTATGAATGGCCTCAACAGAGCCTGTTACAGATGGAGTTGGCAGGGTGGATTCTGCATCATACTGGCTTGGCTGTGGTGTCTTGACGGAGTCCTTGACTAACAAGGTGGAAGGGATCTCATTGTCTTCCTATAAAAAACAATGACACACAACAGGAGTGTTAAAAAGAGATTGTAAAAGAGTTCTAAATATAGAGACAACTACCATATCAAATCAATCTACAATCTGAAGCAAATTAGACATTGTGTTGTGTCTAGTTTCCTTCGGACTGTAGTAACATTTTTAGAAGTTAATGATTTCCTGAGAGAGCCTGTAACTGTTGTTTAACACATGATTGTAATCAGGGTTAGAGTCTAAGTAAATTCCAGCTCTTTCTGAGGAATTCCTGACCATTATTCAAATCAAGATATTCTAATTTTATTTCCAAACACACATTCTCCTAAATATATGAACGTATATTTCTGGCCATGGTGATTTACATTCTGGCAGGTTAGGCAGGTTCACCTACTGAGTACTGAGGAAACCAGTCTCTGCATGCCTCCCTGGCTTTCACCTGAAGAATCCCACTTATTTCTCTGCAGGAGTAATGCACTCTTCTTATATCCCTTACTGCCTTTAACCCCCACCGTCCATAAACACATTTGTGACTAGACAGTGTGTTAGATGGGGAGCAAAATACGAAGAATACAGAGTTTCAGATTGTTTAACCTCTTTGCTATATTTCAGTCTCTATTTTTCTTTGACTAGTTAAATATCTGTATACTGGGATTTAGGAGATATAGTTTCCACCCCCATTGCCCCCATCCTTTCATTCTCAGGACTGGGTGAAGAGTGAAGGTACTGCTTTAGTGGTTGGCTACACATCTGAAATGCTCATGAACAAACCCATCCACTGACATCAGCTTAAAGTATCACCAGTGGTTTCTTGAGCTGACATAATGCAACATGGTGTACAACACAATTTTCATTACATTACATTCATACATTTTTTAGGGTATAAATATGTATTCCACACAAAGAAAGAACCGACAATGTTCTCCTGAATAACTTGAAACATCAAGTCATTGGCATAGATAACAGTTTCTTGCATATTTAGGTAAATCAGACATTGCTTTTAAACTGTGACTCATCTGAACATTTTAAATAAATAAATACATTTTCTTGGTCTAAAATAATGGGACTCTTAACCTAATATTTTGTTGTGTAACCTTATGGAGCTCTCTGTGGCTCTCGGTGAGACTTCTGCCAGAAGGTACTTCAGCCCACTCTTCCTGAGCAAAGTGCTTCAGCTATTTCAGGGTTTAAGTGTGCTTTCTCCAGATTGCCTGTTACAGCTCCTTCAATTCAGTAGGGTGATGGTCATTGAGGTGACCACAAACCCAACAGTCTAATTGAGCTTCAGACATCGTCTGCACAGCTAGAAGAATCTGCTGGAAGGAAATCCATTTCAGTAGTACTCCAGCAAACAGGCATACATTTATGGTAGTTTGCTTACAGTAGGATTGGAAATGAAAACTTCTCATATTTGTCAGTCATCTCCAACATAAATGTCTAGCATCATGCTAACACATGAACACTTCCAGGTGAACTACGGTCGTGGCAGCATCACCATATTTTTACACCTTTTTTGAGATTTCTTGTTCTTATTATGTTTTTTTTGTATATTCTGTGCTTTGTGTATATGTGTATTAGTATTCTGTGTTGTGTGCATCGACTGTGTGTAAGGTGAGATGATTTGGTAAGGGTTATGGTATTTAAAGCTGTAGCACTGACTCCACAAAACCACCACTTGGGAGTTCACAATTTAGACAACGAAACACTTTTATGGTACAAAGACAGTTCTTAAGAAAGGGGACACTGTGAAAAACCCTTTTGTTTCTACCTCATTCCAGATACCTGATACTTCTTGCCTTGATCTCAAACATTCAGGCATGATTCACAGTTCAGGTGTGTGCCAAGCATGTATGCTATCTCGCAGTTAATACTACTAAATCTGCCAGTGTGTTCTTAAAGGTACAACATCGTCCTCAAGAACAGGACAACATTTTCCACGCTGGGGGGGAGGAGGAAAAAACTATCCATGTGGAACACATTTAATAAACGGTAAAAACTGTTGTTATGGTTTGATGATGCACTGTGAGACAGTGACTTGAGATTCAAAAAGACAAAGGTAGCACCTTGGGGAAGAGCTCTGGTTACCGCCTCTCATTTGGTTTTATCTGTAATCCCTCCCTTTTAGTTGTGTTCTCCCTCCTGTCATGTTTGAATGAAGAGTCTCTAAAGGCCCCATTTTTCAGCTGGTGTGACACTGTGCCACACCCACACAGACTGCGTGGATCTTAACATGTCGGTGCAAATTCAAATGAGAAAGTCAGGCATTGGCTGAGTGAGTAAATTACCAGAACGTTTGTTTGTAGTAAGATGACATAACCTCAGCTCTTTATTTCATTTTCTGTGTTTATATTTGAAACAGAATCAAACGACTCTTTTAATCAGCATGTAATGTTAACCATTCACCTGCAGTCTGACCAGTCATGATTAGAAAATCAAACCCAATATGGCCTCTTCTGACCCTCAGTGGACTATTTGCTGATAATAAACATGCAATCTTGCTTGTTGGCGGCGTTTACGTTTTCTCGAGATTCAATCATAACACCTCTGCTCCAGTCTGGGCATGTCATAGACTTGGTGATTTGGCTCAAACATGCTGGATAAAAATCAGTGTGGGTACTGGAGTGTATGAGAGGCAGCATGTGAAACTCAATGAGAGCCGAGCCCTACTACAACCATCTACTGCACTGGACCTGAAACAATAACACGGTTTAAGTTGTTTTATTGATTGATTTGTTTCTTACCCATGGTGATAAATACAATCTATGCTTCATTTATCTGACCACACACTAACAACCAAGAGTCTCTTACAGTGTTTGCTCTGACAAATGGACAAACAGAGTAGAAAAAGAGCAGTAAGATAGTGTGTGTGTGTGTCCCCAGTCTAACCCCCCCCAGTGATCTTGGCAAGCAAGCTCCAACAACAACATTTTAATAATAAACTATTTAAATATCATTTGACCCAGGTCTGTGCTCTGTGTGTGTGTGTGGGCCTCATATTCTGGCACCGCTCTCCTGGGAACCCCATTAATTAATGCACCCACTAAACGAGCCCTCATTAACCACCGAGGATGTGATATGTGTAAATATGTGAGTGCCAGAGTGCATCTGTGTGCAGCCATCAAAGAAAACGGTTTAAGAGAACAAGATGAGAGAAAATTAAAATAACTTTCAAGCAAACCGAAGAAAACCACATTTATCTATTGTGACAGCAAGTTCACTATATGTTAAAGGGCGCAGGCAAGATATTTTGTGTTGGTGCTTATTTAAGAGTGTTAAAAAGCTCATCAACAGCAGCACGGTACATTTGCCAGCTAATTGTAAGAACGAACGGCAAAGGTGTTACTAAGCCAGAGCTTATACAAGTCAGTTCTCTGGTGGGATCAGAGTGGGGCAGGACACAGCCGTGGCTCGTGTTACTACAGCGTCCTGATACTCTATACTGTATGTCTTGCACGTCTTTGACACGCGCAGTTGCAAGAAACAACAAATGTAGAAGAAACATAAAGGACCCCGACAGCATCTTTGTCAAAAAACAGGCTGTCTCAGTACAAAGCAGCCCACTCCAAGATTTCTTTTGCCTTGTTAGCATTCCTGAGAAGTGATTTTAGAGACAGCTACTCATCCCTTGAGACAACAAAACTTTTCCTGTCAGTCAATGAAGGTTGGTGTATTAATCCTCTGATGGTGGATCCTCAAAGTCTGTTAGACTGACATGTGTAGCCACCTTTAGTTTAGCCACGATCATACTTAGAAAAACAATTTGACTTTTGACATGCCACAATTCCCAAAAAGCCATTCGCATGTCAGAAGCTCTTGATTATTTCCACATATACATGAAAATATCATCTATTTTTGTTGCAGTTTTCAGATCTTTAGATCCACTGTTAATGTGTATGTTCATGTTGTAAAATATGTCTTAGTTTGCTTGATTTAGATTTGTTACATTTACAGAACCACTGAGGGTGAATCACACTCACTGCTTAACAATTCCTGACTTGAAGGTTGACATTAGCGTCCTACACAGCTCTTATATCTATTTATTATAAATAGGATTTTGATAGTTCCCAAAAACCCCTTACTTAAAGGAAAAGAGTTGTACAGAGATGATCTCCTGTGTCTCTGTGGAACATTTTACATTGATCATCAGAACATGCTCCTCTGTCCAGCGCTACACTGTGTAGGGAGTAGGAGGAATTGTCCAGGATAGGTTGCTAGCTACAACATATAGAGGGTCCGGCTCCACACCAAGAACAGAACCAGCCCTCCTGATGAACTGGTCCAGTCTGTCATAAAACATCCGCAGCATGGTGCTGCAGATGTTAAAGGACCTGAGCCTCCTCCTCGTCTAGCACTATCCTTAGGTCAAAATCGACTTTTTATTTTCAATACGTAGATTTTACCACACAAAAATAACAAATGTATGAATATCTTGATTCATTTATTATTCATACACATAGCTGTTTTATTTTCCATGTAGTATATTGCGGTAACCAGTTATTCTGCAGGTGTTTGTGAGCAGGTGTGCTTCCCTGAACCTACAGACGATAAATGGGGCTTTTCTTAATCCTAATAAGTGAGGTTGGAACAGGTGTGTTGGCACAGCGAGTCAGGTGCCTCCGGGGGCTGTGCCAGTGGGTACACCTTCATGCCACACAGACACACACACACACACACACACACACACACACACACACACACACACAGAAATGCATGTGTGCCTATATCCGGCAGGCCGGTGCAGACAAACACAAAGATCCATCCATCCAGTGAACAGTGTCCACCTGAAACTCTCAAACTCATGTTACTGTGCCAATTCCCCTTCATTTGACAGCAGTACAGTCTCTCTGTTACAGCGATTTGTTTTACAGCCCCTCCTCCACCAATCAGTTTGTTAAGTAACATCCAATAAATGTAGAATGGAAGTCGGCGATTTGTCATGGTGACATGATAAACTGTACAATAAGTACAAGGATCCACAGTATACGATGCTAAATAGAAATCTTTGAAGATTTGGCTACAAGTCGGTTTTCAAACCGTGAGAAACATTACAAATCCAATTATTCCAAATACAGTAACTGGTCTGCAGCAGCTCAGAATCATGCCTCTTGGCTTCCTACCAGGGGTTTGAGCATTCTTTCCTTCTGCATGCTCCTCCCATATCTGCCGCACCAAATGAAAACACGCCGTGTTTACTGGCCTTCAGGCTTGTGTAATCACACAATACAATAAGCAATTCAGGCATAATGTCATGAAGACTTGCTGGTAGAAACCAGTTTTGTGGCAATCTACAGAGGTGGCAATTATTCCTTGTGAGATAAATAATGATGCTGGAGGGAAAGCTCACTCAAACCATAATTTACAAGATAGCAGCATGTGCACCTGATGATGCTGTTTAATAATCTGTTCTAGCCTAACAACCCTGTGGCTGGCTGGACTTTTCAGAGCTTGGCCACTTGCTGCACATCCTTTGCATCAATCAGATCGCATTGCTAAGCGTGCACGTCTCCTGCTTCTCTTTTGACAAATGATGTAATGTTATAGAAATGACAACAATGTTCTTGGCATTGACAGTCATGGTAAATCTGTGCTTTTGACTCTGCACTGCACAGCTCTGATAAACCCCTTCAGCTCCTTTGTTTAAATCTTCCTTTACACATGGCTTCAGCACAGTCCCGAACTGTGCGTACCAGAACCATTGTTCGATAAGGCCTGTGCAGCGATAGCGTAAGCACTTTTGATAAGGCTACCACCAATTGTCACAATGTTTACCCTGTATGCAGGTCAAAGGCCACGAGTGTTTGCAGAGAAGCCAGGAGCAAATCATGTTATCTCAAGACATGCAGTATTTTGTGGGGTTTTTTTATACAGAGAAACATTGAGAACCATAATGAGTATTGTTTTCACTCTTCCTGCTATGGACTGAAACATCAGATGGGCAGTGGGATTTGCTATACACCCTCTCTATACCTGTTGCTGAGGTTTTTTACCTCTGCGGACTTACACCTACTTTCCAGACTTTGCCTCAAAAGACTGACAAAGCTGTGCAGACTTGTCAAACCTGAATGTGACATATGTCAAGCATTACTTCCGCATCCACGTCTTTCACCTTGCACTTTGCAAACTTAAGTCAAATCTCTAACCTTAACTCCCTTTGTTTGTGCTATCATTAGTCTTCATGGACCACAATTTTCAATTTGTCTTTTTTCCCTCTGCCATTTTTTTTCATTATTTTTTATTATTTAGCCCCCCCTCCCCTTTTTCCTTTCAGTTCTCTGAACTGGATTATGTGAGGAATCAACCCCATAGGGAAATAAGGATGATTACAAAGCAGAAAAGCCATGCTGTAAACAAACCTCATTGTTCATTTAGAAAGCATGCCAACTTTTTACTTTTGTGAGTTCGGCACTGGTCAGCTCTCTACCATCACTTTTTACTTAATGTTACTGTGAAGGACAAACTATACTGTGTGAAGGTCACAGACCAGATACATAATGCAGTTTCCATACTACTAAACAACATCACCTTCCATTCCAGAGAGTTTTCTCAAGACTTAAAGGGTGAAACGTCGTCAAGACACCAAACAAGTCCAGTTGCTTAGGATCAAACCTTTTTGAGATAACACGACCTGGACGACTTCACAGGTATTTAGCCAACATCTCACTACTAATGAAGTAGTATAGCTACAGTAGTATTTATTAATGCAAATGTGATCAAGTCACATTTCTCAATGCAACAGATGATCTGAGATCATATTTCCATTTCCTGTTTATTTAATAACTGGATTTTCTGTTTGTGTCCTCGTCCTTGGTGGCAACAATTTCCTGATTCTCGATAATAACAAATTTACCATGAGCTAAACGCCCTTCGCCGTAAACATCTGCACGGATTAAGGCTTGATAATGTGTAGGCTACGCATGATTGAAAGCACCGAATCAGCTCTCCTGCTGTGGGCTATGAGCTGATGCAATATATCACCTGCTAGAGAGGGACACCCGACAAATCTCAGCTGTGGCCTGGAGCTCGATTTCTGCTCAAACCTGTGGAAGGGGACACATGCAATATGTGCGCTCTAATTACACTCAAATACATCTGAACAGCTACCGTAGAGTCACATTTTATTTGTACGCACAAGACACACATATAAACCTGCAGTTATTAGGCCATTATTCAACGGCAGATTACTCACTTGAACTACAGTGAAGGTAAGAGCTTGGGGCGAGGCCTGGGAACAGAATAACAAGTTTGTTCTCCACGAACAAAGTGTGGAGAAACAGACTGCTGCTTCTACTGAAAGCGAAGATTAAGACTCAACCTTTGGTCAAGTGTTGATTCGCCGTACGGGTTTGCAACAAAGCAAACAAATCCACACTGACTTAGGCTAAGCCAATCATTCAAAGTCTTCAAGTGTCTTCTGTGCTGAACGATGAGTGAACACACGGTTTCACAATCGGAAGGGTTCGCAGGTAATTCATGTCACTTCACACATTAACAGCTGAATGAGAACCAACGTTTTCAAGTGCAATTCCCTTTGTTTCCCCCACAGCACAACTTCCAGGGAAGATGAAGCTGCAGTCAGTGTTTTGTTTGGCTCTGATCTTGTTTCTCCCTCCTTGCAATGTGATATAAACGTTATCTGGCGGCGTGTGAGCACTGTGCTATCTCCGCTATCCCCAAAAACACAGGCAATTACCAAACATCCTGTTCCCGTTCCACAGAGAAGACCCGTGTCACTCACTAAATGTCTAGCAAGAGCCAGGGCCACATGTGCGGTGTGAAAAAAACAGATCTCACAGCATTCGAATTCCCTTTGCCACTTTGACAGGTTTGTTATGATGGAGTTCCGCTATAAAATAAACACAGACAGAGAGATTAAAACCTCCTTAGAAATAAATGACAAATTATGTAGCAGGGAATTTCATTTGGGGCGCGTCCTATTACGTGTAGCCCGCTGCGGAGATGCAAATAAGACACGTTATGAGATCTCCGGGGTTAGTGTTGAAACGGTGCTCAGGGAAGAAGCCACTGAAGAAAATATCTGCAATCCCACAATAGGTCTACTTTACCTTTCCATACAGGGATTACCAAAACAGTCTCTACGCTGTACACAGTGGAGTCTCAAGTGCTGGGGAAGTGTATGTTTGTTGTTAGTGCACAGTAGCATGTGTGTGTGTGTGTGCGCGCAAAAGAGAAAGGGCCTGAAGATGGAGAGCCATGTGGAGGCAGGAAAAGCACGAGTGCACAAAAACAAACAGACGAGGCCCAAGCAACAGTAATTAAGTCCTCATTAGTCCTCGTTATGCACAGGAAGGCAGCGGAGTGGCAGACAGCACCGTCTTTACTGACCTGGAGCTGGTATAGAGGCCCGCTCCGTGCAACGATGGCCGTTTACCCACAAGCCCTCTGTGTTTCTGCTTCAACTGGCACACACAGGGTGATGAGTGTTTTGGATCAATTTTTGGCGAGTGGGGAGGGAGGGAGTGTAGGAAAGAGGAGGTCCGTTGGCTAATAGCTGAAAGGCTGGCACAGGGAGTTTGGCTCTTGGGTGCGCCGCAAATATGCGTTATCAAAGAGCAGCATGGGGCGTGCAGCATGTGCTTTGGTGGAGGGAATGCGCACAGGTGTCTTGACCAGAGATAGAAAAACGGGTCACATGCAGGTTGGAGTTTGCATAAAAGTGATAGGAGAAGGAACCGGGGCTGCAGTTAGTTCTCCCCTCAGGCACACTGACTCTCATTGAGCAGCTCTGTGACTCATACACCTGACCCAGCACACCAGCATGAGATCCAATGGGCAAACTGCACGCACACACACACACCCTCAAGGTCATACCTGCCCCTACTCCACCCATCTGCAAATGCTTCGTATTTAGGCTGAGTGGAAATGGGAGGAAGAGCGGGGCAGGAGAAGGAGTTAGATGGGCACTTAATTCATTTTATTTACATGCTGGATAGAAGGGAGAACAACTACCAGGACTACACAGCTTGGCGCTGTGGGACACTCCCTCCAGCACATGGAAGGGAGTGTCCTTCCAACTGACCAGAAATCCGATCAAAATGGACCCGCGTCGCCTCGCCTACACACACACACACACACACACACACACAGGGAACCACCTTGTACAAGGTAAGGTCCTGGCACCTGTTGCATTCGAACAACAGAGCCTCAGTAGCTGGGAAACCAGATAACAACAGCAGTTAAGAGCTCTATGTGGCTCTGACTGTGTCAACAGTGGCCCCCCTCTTTTTTTTTTTTTACTGCCAGGACACACACTTGTACACACACGCTCAGGCACACCCACACACACACACACATACGCCTGAAAAACGACATACTGACTCATGCACAAAGCAGAGCACTTTGATTTTCTGTTTTTTTGCTTGAGCTTCTAACTCACCTGTTAAATGAACTCATCTTTCTTCTACAAGATGAAGTCCTGGTCTATCATTCACAATCTATCTAAGCAGAACTACTTTTAGGTCCTAAGAAAGGAGAGGAACAGGTTGTTTAGGGACTGTCCTCAGACTTTTCTCACTTTTTTCAGAGCCAGTATAGAGTTTTACCCTCACAGGTAAATCCATCCAAAAGCTATCTGCCTGCCTGAATCATGACTGTCGGGTGTAAACAGATCTAGTCAAAGTCAGAGTGTGAGGCCTCCTCTATTATCCTGTGCAGCTCCATTCCCAGACACACCCTTCTTCTGACACACACATACACACACACACACACACTCGGTGTGCATGAACAGCAGAGGAAAAGTCCTGAGCTATACTGAGAAACCAGATAATATTATGTGATGTTGGAACCATGTAAAGGTTTATTGGTTATGGTGTGTTGGAAACTGCAAGCTCTTTTAGTTTCTTGGCGTGCTTTGCAATTTGAGCTCTGCAGTGTTAAAAGTGTCATATAGACCTATCGTATAATTTGTGAAATGAGATCTACAGTGGGGAAAATCACCTGCAACGTGTCACGTGTCGGCCAGGTTCTCGAGAAAAGCACACGCATCCAGACACACCCGGCAGTGAAGTCAAATAGAAATGCAAATGTGACTCTCTCTCTCTCACACACACACACACACACACAATGCAAAACAGAATGATTGAAACAGGAGTAATATGTCCCCAGCCCAAAACTAGAGAGCCCTGATGACGTCACTAATACGTCTTCAGGGTTATTTTCCCTTAAAGTTCTCTGCAGAACAGGTTCCCAGGCGTATGAAGTCATTGCATTTCATGTGTCAATTTGATGAATTGCTCCTTTAATAATGCGACAGCTACATGCTGGTTGTGTGAACGGGAGATTGTTCCCTCACCTGGAAGATGAGCACTTTAAAGTGGTTCCTCTTGAGCAGGTGGTTGTGGTTGGCCTCCAGCTTCTTCACCTGCACCGCCTGCTTGTCCAAGCGCTCCTTCACGTCCTTCAGGTGGAGGCTCACTTTGCGGGAGCGCTCGAGCAGCTTGCTGACGCTGTTCGAGGTGCTGACGTGGTTCTTGGACAGGCGCGTCACGTCTCCCTGCACGATCCGCACGGCGCCCTCCAGCTCGGCCTGCCGCTGCTCCATCCGCTGCTGGTTGTCCTGCACCGCCTCCAGCATGTTGACCAGCTTGTCCAGCAGCGCCACCACGGTGATGGCGCTCACCTGGCCGCGGTCCACCGGGCTGCCCGGCGCTGCTGCGGACGGGTTGGTCGGACTTCGGAGGCCCAGCCGGGAGAGAGTTCCGGTCGGCGTGGGGGAGGACGGGGCAGATGACGGGCTGAAGCTCGGGGTGAGGATGTCCGCGTTGTCGGCGAGCTGCTGCGGGATGGTGTGCGTGCTGCCGGACGCGCTGCTGGGCTCTGCGTGGGAAGCGTCCTCGTCCATGGCTCACAGCGGAATAACGAGTCAGAGGAAAAGGAAGGGAAGCGGTGCTCACTGTCAGGTGCTGCTTTCACTTGCTCCGGCTGGAAAGTGGCGGACGGGTGCTTCACGTAGCTGGGGTGGATTCAGCATCCACGCCCCTGACTGTCTGCTGCCACACCGACACGCACAAACACGCCGCGAACTTCCCAAACACCTCCCCTGCCTGCACGCCGGCGGGAGGGGCGGGTAGCCATGGGAACCGTGCAGGCCAAGCCCTGCTCGTGGAGTAGAGGTAGATCTGTGTGTGTGTGTGTGTGTGGGTGTGTGTTTTCACGTGACTTCAAACCTCCACTTTGTGTCTGCGTGGCTGCATTCACAAACCACGTGAACGCCACTTTTGTCTGAACTTGTTAGTGTGTTTGGTATTGTAGTCTGTGCAGCATTGTGGTGTGTGTGTGTGTGTGTGTGTGTGTGACTCCAACAAAACAGTAAAATGACAATAAAACCCTATTCAAAGCAGTGAGGTCTGAGTTTCCTGTGAGTTCCAGGAACTTTGCTGACATTTCCACAGACATGCTGCAGGCTGAGATAAACCTCTTTTTTGTGTCAGATTCTCTTTTATAGCCCGTGTGTGTGTGTGTGTGTGTGTGTGTGTCTCTTTGCTCGTCCAGCGTGTGCCCCTTTCCTCTCCCCTCTTGTTTTGGAGTTCGGTGTCATGGCATGGAGCACACTGACATGGAAATGTGGAAATCCCTGTTTCAACAATGAGCTCATCTGTGCCCCGGCCTCTCTGTCAAGCGTTCTCTTTATCGTCATCACTGTAAATCTTTTAGTCACAGTAACAGACACACTCTCAATCAAACACGGTTTATGAATCAAATAACTACGTGTTGTTTAACAGGAATGTTGTGTATGTGGTTTTATGAAGAGGGAGGTTTACAGGACATTTCAATCATTTCACTGCATGTTGTACTGTGCATGACTGTGTATGTGACAACAAATAAAATTTGAGGACTGTGGTGAAAGAAGTGCTAAAGTAAAAGTACACGTACAAAAGTATCATCAGAAAATATACGAAAGAACGAAATCCAGAAAGCAGTAATGCATGATAGCGCTCTGTGACCGATGAATCATCATCACACACAGTAGATACTCGGCCTTTCACCTCACTGACAGCTGGGATTGGCTCCAGCTCCCCCGCAACCCTGAACAGTTCAGATAATGGATGGGTGAATTATTACTGCGCTGTAAAAACTGCAACTTCTATTTGCTGGCATGAAGTTGTTACATATTAAAAACTCTGCCTATTAAACATTTGAATTGTGCCAACAACTCCAACTCTTCTCTACCTTCAGCAGACGTTACAAAGTCCTGAGGCCTTTGAACCTGTGATCAGTAACAAGAACGTTTGGCTCACTCGCATTCATTAGCTCAGTAAATTCTATCAGAATAATTTTGTTTTAGTCAAACATTTATTGTAATATCACCATAACTATATAGAGGAAAATCAATATCAATACATTTCAAAAAATGAAATCATCATTTTATAAAAATATCCTGGACTTCTGAACTGATGTAAAAAGCTCAATAAGTTTAAAAAATACTTATTGTTTTTACTTGTGTTTACTTCTTAACATACTTTCAGTTTACTAAGTTTTAATTCTGTTTCCAGTATTGATACAAAGCTGACTGGATCCAGTGTCATGCTGACAGACAGATGATGATGATGATGATGATGAAAACATTAATATGTGTCACCTGAAGTGATAAAGAAAACGTGTAATTCCACTGGCTGGGATAGGCTCCAGCACCCCGCTGCATGCTGACCTTGAATAAATGGTTGATAATGGATGGATATGTGTATTTGCAAAAATGTTAAACTATTCCTTTAAAAAGTGACTTCGGCTTCAGAAGTCCTGCCAGCATCCAGGACTAGCACGTCTCCAACCAAGCACTGTTTCTTTACCTCTCTCTCTCTCTGTCACTACTAACAAAAGCACTCCTCCACCTTACCACTGTCACCACTGAGGCAGAGCGTACAGCCTTCCTATGGTTTAATATAATAGAAGGTTCTATAGAAGCAATGCTGCCATGCACACAAGCTGTTAGGAAATAAGTTAAAAAGAGGTGATGGAAGGACGTCTTTTCAAGTCTGCTTAAAGAATTAAAAGTGTTTTCCCTCTGCAGGCTAAGATATGTAAGTGCACGACCTATGTAATGACAGCAACAATATCTGTATAATATTTTTAACAATTTAATCATACATTTTCCACTCATCTTGGAGTGATTGTGATTCACTCTCATCTCATCATCAACATCCCGTTTCTCTCTTTTTATTCAAAGTTACAGAAAGTTTCCATGGCAAAATCTCCTGTTGTAAAAAGTCTGCAGAGCAGCTGGTGAAGCTGCTGCGGCAGCAACTCCTATCCAGCGGCAAACAAGCTGCTGCAAGTAGCATCAAGTGAGTGAGCTTTGTATCCTGGGAAAGCTGCCTGGAAGTGCCTCAAAACCTTGAGCGGGAGTGGTGTGGCATGGCTGTAACGGTTGGCTGTTGGCAAGCTCACTGGGTGGCTGACTGGTTTTGCAGGAATGGTGGGTGAACAAGTTTGAATTTGAAACAGTTTCATGTAGCGGAGGATTAGATCCCTCTGCAGAAATGTAAAGAAAGTGCCATTGACATGTCTAAAGGAACCCCAGCAGGTTTGACTTCACTGAACCCTCACCCACTACGTTTCCATACAAGCTAGCAGAGAGGATCACTGACAGGAGAGATACGGTCATGGAGCACCATGTCTAACACATTAAAGACACTTAAACACTAAATCTTCTGCTAATATGACGCTTTCTCTGTCTTGTTTCCTGATTCCAACTAAGGTCTCATGTTTGTCTAAGTGCCTGCTTGACATGGCTACAGGAATACACAGGAAACAGCTTGATATTTTCATTTTAGTTACAATTCTCTGTCAAGGAGAAGACACTTTGATGGAAATGTGGTGTCTGCTGCTGCTTTTTTGAATGCGATAAATTGCTGGAAATGCAGTGTGTCCGTTCATTTTCAGGCTCTAAACCGAGCTGAAAACCAAACAAGTGACTTGAAGTTACAGTATGCAACATATTTGTATAGTAATATATGGAGACTCAATGAACAGCACGGCCTGCAGTGCGAAGCCTTGGGCAACAAGCAAGAAGCTCAATCAAATGTCGTCTTTCTGTTTCTTTTACCGTTTTGATTTGTTGCTTCATAAGGACGACTACCTGAACAGATCTAACGAGGGAAGCAAAGCCACGTTGTGGCCTTGGAAGCACGAGTCTTATTTTGTTAAAAGTAGTAAAAAAAAACATCATCCACCTGCTCCCTCATACTTCACTTTGCTTTTGCCTGGTTGCGTGCCACACAACACACAGGTTCCGTGATCAGTGTTTAAATGGGACCCCTAATGCTTGTGATTGCCAACAACAGTCCCTCACAGATGGTCACACCTAGATGAGGCGACGGATGCCCGGCAGTGTTTGATATGTGTAACCTGCTCAGACTGGATGTCTGAAGCGATGGCGCTCTTTTGTCAGTAAATCAAACGCTCCCACGGAGGCGAATGCGGCATGCTGGGACCAAAACAGATGGCGATAGATCCTTAAATGACCCCTTCTTCACTGACCAGTGTTTGCTAGACAGAAGCTCACATAAAGGTGGCCTTGTGCCGTCAGTAGGGAAGTGTGCGGTGTGGTGTGTGTTTTCGGTGACGCTATCAATTCTGAAGCTAATGGACCCATTTTCAAGGTGTTGAGCTTTACACATATGCCCTCAGATCCCGAGGAATTGCTGTGCATGTGCATGTGCATGTGTGTGTGTGCGTGTGTGTCACCAACACCATCAATTTTCAAACAAATGGGCCAAATCCTTTCCTGCCAGAGGAGTTGAGGTGTAGTTTTGTTGATTGTAAAATCAATGTGAGGTCTCCCCTGGTCAGTCATTTATGCTGATGCTTCTCAAAGTATGGAACCATAGACATGTTCCCCCGAGTCTAGATGTTATTCCATTTGCCGCTTCAACTTCTCTTCCCACCATCTCCATTTCCCTGAAGCAATGTATCAAGTGAAAGAAATATTATAATTCAGTGGTATGCGGGAATTTAAATACCTCGAAAACACGCCTGTTCAAACATGTTGTCTAAATAGGAAGGCGAGGAAAGAAAAAGTTGAATCTCAGCTCCTGAATGTCAGGTGAAGGAATTACTGTGTGACCTGTTTGTATGTAAAAAAAAAAAAACAGAATGAGATTTTGGGTGTATTGATCCTTTAAGGTTTTTGTATGCCTTAAAGAAGCCCCCTGCCCAGCTGAACCAGACCACATCATTGTTCTCTGCTGATGGCGGACACTTGAATTTCAAAACAAACATCAACTCAACACTTGTGGGAAGTGTGGCAGAGAAGCATAGCCTCCGTAATAAACGCACTGCACCGCCTCAATGATGAGGCTGTGTATAGTTCACTGTAATCTGACATCTCAGAGTAACATATAACATGGCAGACTCCATTTGTCTTCAGTCTCCAGGGACAGTGAGTTAAACAACGACACCTCGGCGACTCTATTCATGAAGCTGGGGCACTTTGCAACAAAAGGGAGAATATTGAACTGTCTTTGCATTTAAGTACTTTAAGAACAGGTTTACTTTCCACCAAACACTTCACTGAAATTTGTACTGGTACCTTATGAGCCTTCAAATTCAGCCAACTTCACCTGATCCCAAATAATCAGTCTATTATGACATTTTGATACATTGGAGACAAATGAATTTGAGTTTTTTTTGTTAAAAACTATGAGGAAACGAAGAAACCTGACAGTCAGTCCATTTCTGTGTTGTCTGACTTCTGCTACATCCTGCACCGTTCCTCATGCTGATAGAACCATTAGCTAATGTTCAAGTCTTATAAAATAACTTTTTCAGTTGTTAAGATATTGATTTGGGACTGAAATGAATTGAATGACCTTACTGTGCTTCTTTGATAATCGCTGTTGATATTTGCTGCTCTCAGTAAATCCTTTAGCACAACTTGTCCCGCCATGCATTCAAAGGTGACTCTGCTGTGAGACAACGATTAGAGACTGTTCCTTAAATCTCTCTATCATCAGCGATGTCACAGAGAGTGGTGAACCTTCTGATTCCCAGAACAGAAGGATTATAAGCTTCTGTCTGCGAAGGCACGAAGAAAATGAAGGGTTTTCGTGGTTTTAAGTACACAGTCTGTATTTGTTATAGATAAAATCAATAGGATAATTCCTGACTGAATGGCATACATCTTTTAAATAGGAAGCTGGAGTGACACGAGGAAAATAGAGATGCAGGACGCTTCGGGTTCTGTGTTGTTTGGCTCCTTCTTGTTAATGACTAATGATCAGCCCATAGCTCATCCAGCATGGCAACGCAACAGAGGAGTTCCTGACACATACTTTCATTTCTCCCGTGGCTCCTCTTCGCCTAAATAACAGCAGTCATCTGTGCGCAAGCAGACTGCACCTGTCTTTCAAACAGATTAAATACAGATGCAATCAGAGCCACTGCACTAGTATTTAGGCTTGATAAATCCCATTGTGTGGGCTCAGGTTCTGTCTTTACATTTTCTTCTCCCTTGTATTTTAAGCACAGGGGTAAACATGCCTCACATCGCATGTTTATTATGTGAGCAACATTCACAGAGCGGCTGTATAGTTCGTTGAGAGATGCAGTCTTTAGTGTGCACGTTTTGCAGGCGATACGTTTGTGTATGCAAACCTTTAGTAAATCGTGTTATTAGGTTATTGGGACACAACCCTGACAACTCTAAATGTTGTATCAACTTTGTGTAACAGTCAACATCCACACTTCAGAGACATACTGAGCTGAGTAAGGTGCCTTTTAAGCAGCCTATAAACCTGTTCTTTTCATCTTTTGACCAATTAAAGAGTGATACTAGATTAAAATGTATATAGTAATGAATGCTTTATTGATCCCCTTTATTGATTGGAAATTGTTGTTTAGACAGCTGCTAATGTCTGCACTACTACAGGGTTAATGGTGTCTTGTCCAAAGACATTATGTATGAAGAAAACTTGTAATCAGGAAAGACTAACTATAAATTTCAACTTGCATCCAAGCTTTAATAGTGGCGCAGTATGTTTCCGTATCTTGCAAGCTGCTACTGAAAAGCATTTTGCTCAGCCGTCCTGCACTAGACTGTTTAAATGCGATCACACAAATCCAAATACAGATTGACCGACAGCAGGAAAAAAAATCACATTACATGTGACTTGAAACTTGAATCCTGACAGGTTCCAGCGTAGGTATCTTCAGGTGACATTACCTCTATGTGTCCCAGCATAAAAGAAACTTCAAGAGTGGGAACTTTTTTTTGCAGTAAGTCAAAGCAAATCCTCTTTGTGACGGTCTTTTCCATTAATGATAGCTTTCACCGCATTCCTCCACCACAGATGAGAGCAGATACTCAGACATTCACAGAAATTTCCTTCCTGCTCCTCCCTGCCCTCGGGCCCACTGGATTTGAGCAGAAACCAGCGGGAGAAGTCAGGAAACTGACAGGATTACACTGACGGGATCTGCTGGGTACTGCACAAACACACAGATGGGTGTGTGCCTACAGGCTAAACTGCAGGAGACCTTTTAGTTTTTAATTTGACGAATGGATAGAGGAGAGCGGTGAAGGTGAAACTGTGGACTGTGAGACTAGACATTCCTTATCGTGGGTTTCATTTTAAACAGACCTCTAATGGATTTAAGGAGGTCTTAAAGCGTTTCTAATAACAGTGTGACTGTGCTGTTTTCTAAAGTGTGAAATCTTCAGGAATATGGGTAGTATTATGAGCTTTGCAGTTGCTTATGGAGACAGATAATAGGTGGTTCTGCAGGCAGCGTTGCAAAATACATAAGATATGTTATATTTAAAAATATATATATTTATATATACAAATATGTAATAAAAGCGGCAGTATCACATAATAAAATCAGACTATAGCAATGTAAAGTCCTCCATACACATAGCCTGCATACTATTACTATTACTACTACATAGTATTACAAAGCATGTCTAAAAGTGTAAGTATACATAATGAAATTAAGGCATAAATTATTAGATATCAGCATGTTTAATTCAACATAAGTTCAATTAAGGAATATTAATGGTAAGTGACAGGAACTTAATCTTATTCCCTCTTTATCCCTAAAATCATTTCCCTCAGCATAGTGAGTGAAAAGGCTTAAATATAATGAACGTTGTCGGCAGGATTCGAACCTGCGCGGGGAGACCCCAATGGATTTCTAGTCCATCGGCTTAACCACTCGGCCACGACAACTTCCTGTGAGAAAGGCGGATTCATCAGAACAGTACATGTAGCATGTTAAAAAGGTTTCACGTCTGGTAAACCTGCAAAACGCGGTGAAGACAGCGCCATCGTGTGGCGTGTGGCGACACAGTAACTCGCGTTGATTTGTTGCTGACGTGTTATCTTGTGTCACTACTGCCTATCAGGAACTTTGTAAAGTTAAGTATGACACGAAATGTGCAACAGTGAGGGAAAACCAGTAAGAGGACAGATAAATACATTGAAAAAATATTAATTTCCCAAAAAGTTGTGATGTGTTTTTGTGTGCATGTATATTTGCTGTAACATATACTTTATGAAGCAATTGGCAGTTCTCTTATAAAGACTGGCACAAAAGAATTTTGTGTTGAACACATTTTTTTGTTTGCAAAGATGAGCCTCTGATGGGTCTTCTTTCATACCTAATCACGGTTCAGCTAGATATTTTATAAACCTCTGACTATTATTTTGTCTCTGTCCCAACTTATTTCTTGAGTATGTTGCAGCCAACAAATTGGAAATCTTTACTTTGTACTTTGCAAAGGAAATTAACACACATCCGATTTTAGTTTTTAGTATTGTATCTTTAGAAAAAAGTCTGAAGCTTTCCGAAAATGAGATTTGTACTTTGTAAATGTGGCAATAAAATGAAAAAACAGTATTTCAAATAGGAATCCTGCACTGAACAATGTTACATAAATGTATTATTAGGAAAATGTACTTAATAGTTAAGGTACTCAATGCAGAGCAATGTTAAACATTTGTACTGTGCAGAGTCACATTGCACTGAAGATCAAGGATGAGGTCATCTGAACTCTCTTCCACACATGCGTAGAACTTAAGTATCTTATGGAACAACATGAGTGTGACGATAAAGAACAGACGGACACAGAAAGTTACATTTCGTGATATAAATTATTTATTTACATTTACAGAAAAATGACCCCATCAAGACAACGTAGTAATAACTATTGGAAATAGATCCCAAGATACAGTAGCTGACGTCATCGTCACAACTGAACAGAGAGCTCTACAATAACATTGTGCCCTCTGTCAAAGGTCTCCTATAACACAAGGTGCAAGGCATCACGTGTAGCCCCGAAAACCCCCCACCCCCCTCCCAGACAGAACAACACACACCTCATTTAAAGCCCGTTACCCTGCTTTGCACTACCCCGATTTGCTTTACCCCTCTTCTACAAACAAGAGACACCGGCTAAACCTCCTCTACCAAAGCTCACACATCTAATACACATTCACACACACGCACGCACACACATTCAGAATCCTCAACAGTTGCACCCCCCAACACCTCATGGTTCAGTTTTTTTCTGGGCAGAGGTGACAAGGTTCAAGGAAATACATCTGCAAATGGTGGTGGTGGTGGTGGGTTGTTGGCTGCGGTGGCAACCGATGTCAACGTTTACCCACGCGAGTGGGTGAGTCTCACCGCTGTCTGGTGCTCCAGCTCTGTCCATGCTATGCCATTGTCCTCCCTGGCTTTCTAACCGTTTGTACTGGGAGAGAGGGCAAGGAGTGAGGGGAAGCAGATCCTAATTTTCAGGGTTGGCCTACAAGGGGGGAACATCTAACGCCATAGCTCTCCATCAAGTGGAGTTGGACTCCGTCCGGCGTGTCTGGGCTCAGATAAGTCGTGTGGAGGCGCGCATGGTATTCTCTGTACTGAAGTGGACATTGTTCTGCTTCTGCCGGTTGATCCTGTTGGTCCGAGGGCACTTCCTGAACAAAGGCAGAGGGTAAAGAGGGAAGGAGAAGATCCATGGCAGAGGTTACACATGCTGCTGTAAGACTCTTGAATGAAACCTTAAGTAAACCTGCAAACCTGCAGTTTGTTTGAATCTTAAAAGACCCCATTTATTCTTATGTTGTTACTTTCCAGAGGAAGTGATGAGAGTTTCATCACAGTAACCAACTGTTGTCCTGGTTCTGTGTTGACAGAAGTGAATAATGTGGCAATAAGATGGTGTGTTTTTTTGGAAAACCCTTTGGAGCAGACCTTTTTCCAGATGTGACACAGTGTCAAACACAGGAGGCAAAGCTCTGAGATGACCTTTTCCACTTCCACCTGTTTGTCCTTTAAGTGAATGCCGAGTCTTAAGTATGAGCGGAAGCAACTAGCTCAGTTGGTCCAGCTGAGTTAGTCAACAGGCAACAGAATACATGTCTGTGCTGATCGTGTACATGTTTATTCACCAGACTCCATGGTAACAGGTAAGAGCCGCGCACTGTATCGTCGACAACACTCAGTATTCTTCTATTTATATTTGGCTTTAAGGAAGCAGAAGGACACGCCGATGTTGCTGTCGCTGTTTTCACGGCTACAGTTCTCTCATGGCTTCTTTATCTGCTCTCCTTACACTCTCAACCTGCACATTTCCGACTGCCCCCCTCTCATTCTCTACCTCCTTTGCTCAGAGGAGCAGTTTTGTCTCAGCCAAAGCTCTTTTAAAATCTTTTATTAAATGTCATAAATTGCTTAGGTCAGCCAGAGGCAGAGGCATGCTGCAGGCGATATGCTACGTGTGTGCGCGCGTGGGTGGGCCGTGTGTGTGTGTGGGGGGGGTTGCTGGGAATACAAAACTCACAGTGTGTGTGTGTGTGTGTGCGGGCCTACACAGATACAGCCCTGTGAACACACACACACGCGCATACGTGAGTGTGTGTGTTCAGAGGTAAAGTGAAGTGAAAGCTTTCTGTCTGTGGTGTACGCAAGGTGACCTTTCAGCATTTTTCCTCCAGGCTCAGGGGCTCCGTGGGCCCCTAGTGACTCTCAAATACACACAACACGGAAAGAACTGCTCCCAGGCTCATCAGTAAGCTTTGTTTGAATGTGTGTGTGTGTGTGTGTGTGTGTGTGTGTAATGGCATGACTCACCTGGTAATGCAGAGCACCACCACACAGATGATGACCACCTGGAGTGCTCCAATGATAGAGGCGATGACGACATAGTGCATTTTGCCAGAGCCTGGCACCACATAGAGCACGTTGTATTCTTTGATCTCACACTGGGGGCCCCTAAAACCCGAATGACAGCTGAGATCACACACACACACACACACACACACAAGAAAGAGAGAGATAAGTGAGTTACTCCTTCCACTGAAAAGACAGGCTAATTGTTTAGTTTCTAATTGAGACGTCGGTCGGCTACCTGTTGGATAAAGATGCTGCGTTGGAACAATGTGTTTGCGTGACAGTGTGGCGACTGTGCCTTTTCTTTCAGGTGACTGTTTAGATCAACGTGACTGATGGGGCTTGCAGCGGCGACAGAAGAAGGGAAATAAAGTGTGTCTATCTTCACAGCGAGCAGCTTCAAATGCGTGCGTGCTGGAATTCCAGCTAGCGCACAGCTGCCGTGTGCCTCCTGTGAGATACCCCATATCCCATACATATCCCAACACTGCACCAACTGTTAAGCACGGCGCTCTGGGGCTGGTTTGCTGCCAGTGGATGGAAATTGGATGAAATATTGAAGGAGTAGAACTACCTGAAAATTCTTTAGCATAACCTCACACCATCAGCTAGACAGTGCAAACTTTGACACATTTGGGTGTCGGCTACAATCAACACACACATAAAGCAAACGTCCTCCTGTGTGTGCGTAAAATTTTGAAATGAACACAAATGTATTTTCATAATTATACAGTAGGATGAAGAAAGACTAGAATTGTAAAGTGTAAAAGTAAAAGTTTGGCTGCACAGCAATGATCCTATGACTTTATTTTAAAGTAAATGTTTGCTGTTTATTGCATCATAAAAAGTAAAAGTCAAAGTAATGTGAGGCTGAAGAAGGAATAATATTTTATATATTGATGGATATTCTTCTAATAAAATAAGCATATGCATCCTTTTCAGTTCTAACTACTCTGAGAGAATCATTTTTATGTTATCAGAGTGTAAAACATACGTAGGCACTGTCACCCTTGGGAAGAATGAAAAGATAAATAAATGGAGGTATCATTATGCTGATCATTATTTATCCATTTAGTGTTGTAAGTCCTGTGTATAAAAACGCTATTTTAAAATTCAGAGTGGAAGCAGAAAGCCTGGAGCAGCAAAAACGTTTCTACTGATCTATTCAAACATTGCACTTTAGCACTCTCAATGTAAATTCACTTCTTGTGTCTGTGTAGTGAGGTGATTGGTCGCTGGTCTGGCTGCTGAGAGGTTTCATCTGATCCAATGAAGTTAACCTGAACCGTGTGAGTTAGATGTGCAGCATGTGTTACCGTGGTGATCTGTTCTGGATAAAAGTGTATCAGCTTAGTGATGCTAAAAAAACCTGATTCAAATTCCTGAAGTGTGACTAAGTTAACTAACATGTGGCTATTCGATCAGACAATGAAACTCAAGAAGCATCAGTTTCTGGTACAATTGACACCAAACTTTATCCTAACCTCAGTCAAAGCCTGACTCAAACCCGGACCCCAAAATATAATCGTATCGGGGAAAATATTCTTTACTATTTCTTCACAAGACCAAAGTCTCTTCACAACAAAAGCATTTGAGCAACATTTGTCCACACAAGGAAATAAACACATGCACACATACACACGGACTAATGGAGATGATCTTTGTCCTCAGAGACGAGCTAAAAGTCCCCCTTTTAATCTCTCTCTCTCTTACTCTCACTCTCTCACTGCATTTCCCGTCTCTCGGGAGGTTATTACCCACCTACACCTGCATATCCTTGTTTGGTACCAATGCTCACACACACATACACACACACAGTCTCCTTCTACGCAATCGACCTGACAGTGTGCGAGATTAACGGTGCAACCTTGTTCTGTCTGGGACGTGTGCTCCGTTTCCACACACATGTACACACGCGTACACAGACATGCCCCAGCTCCCACAGAGACCACTGTGTGTCAGTGCAGCCTCCAAATCGTACGACCAGTAGGGGGCAGCAGAGACCTTTCACACTGCCTCTGTGATGAGCCCTGTTCTGTATGCAAGACGACTCCCTGGCTGGGCAAGCTGGGACGAGTGAGGTTAGAGAGAAAAGAGAGAGACAGAGGGAGCGAGAGATACCAAGACCCTCTGGCTGCTACACTATCAGGCTGTAAAAGATGGCGGAGCAGAACGGCACACGTACCTCAGCCGCGTGTGTGTGCTTTGTGTGTGTGGGTGGTTTGAGATTTTGAGTGCCTATGTGAATGTGTATCAGCAGCGAATGTGATTTGCACCTGTGTGAATGCGCTTCAGTATATTTTCATGTCTTTGTGTGGTTATTTGGACAATTTTCCAATCCCTCGCACACGATTCCCTCAATCTTGAGGACATTTTGGTCGGTCCTCACTACTTCAGTGGGGCGTTAAGGGTGAAGGTTTGAATTATAAGTTTAGGGGAAGAGTTAGGGGCAGGGAAACACACCATGTCAGTGAGTGTCCTTATTGAGAAGTGTCCTCAGCACTACAGAAAACTGTGTGTGTCCAGAAAGACTGGGATTGGATCAGGTTTAAATGTTTCTGATTACATGGAGTCGTCATATAGAATCCCACAAATCTGAACAGCTAAGATGCTAGGAGGCCGTAGAAGAAACCGTGAGACAACATTATGAGCTAACATCTTACTGCCTCTCTGTGTGGAGTTGGCATGTTCTCTTTGTGGTTCTCTCTGCGTACACGGACTTCCTCCCACAGTCCAAAGACATGAAGTCAGGCTGATTAGCGACACTGTAGATGTGAGTGTGACCTGTGGTTCTCTGTCTCTATGTGTCAGTCCTGTGAAAGACTGTAGACCTTTCCAGAGTGTACCCAGCCCTTCAACCAATGGCCATGATGCCCACATGTCCTCAGCTTTAGAGTAGAGAGTTTACCCTCACAGCTTCAGCACGGGGCTGTTATTACAGCCAAATACTGACAATGCTACCGTGTGAGTGTTCAAGATGAAATCAGCATTAGATAAAACATGTGGAAGCAATCGCCAACATCCTTTTTAACTAGAAGAAGACCCAACGTGGGATTAACTTGAAGCAGTGCAGCATAATTGGCTGGTCAGCGGCCTGGAATATACCACTGCAGCAGGAGTGATCTGCCCCCCCCTCAGCACACTGGCCTGTAATAATACAAGATAAACAAGCCTGATGAAAAAAGGAATGGGCCCCTGCACTAACCTAGTAAGGTCCACATTGTACACGTGATTATCCACCTTATATGTCATGCTTTCTTTCAGCATCTGCAGATGAAGGAGGGACAGGTTGGGGGAACATCATCACAGAGAGACTCTGAGTCCCCCTGCCTAATGTGGAGTTTGTTATACCTGCATCTCAACCAGAGTTACACTGTAAAAAACGCTGTTGCCAATAATAGCTGTGATAAACATAGTTTTATCGATTGTTACATGAGAGACCATGCACTGCAGACCTGCTATCTATCATAAATATGTCCTCATTGTTTGCTGGCCATTTGTATTTAGCTCATTGTGAATTAATAACCAGAATCAGCTTTATTCGCACATACAAGAAATTTGCTTCTGGTCATCTCTAGCTTCTAGTACAGACAGAAAACAAATACATGAAAAACAATAAATTAAAGAACGTGTTATGAAGGTATGAAGGTGTTTGATTACCTCAAGGTTTCTCTAGGATTTTCAGACCCTGTCTTTGAATATTTTGTTAACTGTTAACTGTATTGACCACCCTAGTGGTTAATAAATATGCCATATACCCCCTCACTTCCTGTAAACTCCAGCTTTTGATAAAAGCAACATCATTAAAATATTAATTTCTTTTCTGTATACATTTCCACAGTCCTCACAATTCTAGCAAATACTGTTCTTCTGTGTGTCTACCTGCAGGAGGGCTGGGCCAAGATACTGGGGTACTGACACTCTCCATGGATGCAGTAGTTTTTGTAGTCGTCGGGGCAGGGGATGTACAGGCCACGAGCCTGCCCGTTCGTCCGGTCCTCTATTATCTCTGTGGTGTAAACACACACACACATATACACAAGAAATCCACAAAGACTGATGCTAGTATGTTTGTGTCCGTCTGTGCACATGCAGGTCTGAGAGCAGCAGAAGTGAAGTTTGAGTGGCAGCTCACACTATTTGGCTGCCACCATCATGCATGCACTCACCTGTGAAGTGTCCGTCTCCGCCTTTGTTTCCAGGTATGATTTCGCCAGGGAAGACCAAAGACAAATGGAAGAAGATCTCAGATCAGTGCATCCACTGCTGTACAGTAGCTCTAAAACCTCTCCATTAGACGTTACATATTGAGACTGACACCAGAGCAGGCAGAGATGGTTGACTGAATAGATGAATGTGGTTCATGTGGCGTGTGCCCTCTGTCTACATAATGCGTATAAATGTCAGAAACCGTCTCTGCTGATGTATTACACTGAGCAAAGCGCAGAACGGAGTGCGGTTGGGTGGAAAAGATCAGAGGGAATAATACAGTTTTGTTCGCCTTATTGACATCGCATTGAACTCCTCATTTCACAATGGTTAGACAAACTGTGCACCTCTGTGCAGTCAAAATCTTCTTATTGGTATCGATTCTTTTCAACAGTTGGTGAAACTATTTCTTTGATTTAGAAATGATTTTTAAACGAAGGTCTTAATGATGCAACGCCACAGTTTGAGATCCGGTGGAAAGAAAACACAAAGTGTTTCCAAAAAATACGACCCGTGACACATCAAAAGGCAGCATCATCTAAATGCCAAGGTGTCCCTTTGAGTCCTGGCTGACACGAGGTTTGTGACAGAGTTTCATGACATTTGTTTCTCTCTCCACTTTCTGTGATTGAGACAGGACATTGTGGGAGCATGATCAAATCGATGACGGAGGTCTGACCCAGAGGGTGCGATGCGGGGGAATACAGGTTTCTATTTGTGCTCCAAGAGCTAGTTAGCCCTGATTGCTTTACTCCCCATTACCTCTCAAAGCTTTCATCTTGCTCCTCTCAATCAATTGAGCAGCTTGTCCTGTGTGGATGCAGAGCTTTCACATGTTCTCATACAGGAGGAAAAAGCCTCAAACAACTGACATCTGAAGCCTCTGTAAATTGAGAGTGTGTACAGGTCTCTGCCCTTCTTTCCCTGTGACAATTTCTGCCAGAAAAATCTATTGAAATAAGGCTAACTGAAATAAAACAACATATTCATGAAGATGTTATCGTCTTGTCCCACATGGATTAGCAGTGCACTTCAGTTTAAGAATTTACCAAACAGATTCATAAAATAACTTCACCCTTATAACCATTTTAACCAAAAGCTGCGTGGAAATATAGGATAGTAAACCAAAAACAGAGATTGCCACTGTACATAGCAGGGGGAGCTGTGTGGGCTTCTGAGGATGTGCACACTATTCCACATTATTCTAATTGATCCAAACTATCTTTCATTTGAAAACTGCAGCTGGAAAACGATACAGACTCCTGCTGTCTGCATTTAGCTCTTCAAGCCGCGTCACTTGCCCTCGTGGCCTCGCTTCAACACTTGGACACCTGCTCAGACAGGCAGATTGACGCCTTCCCTGGTGTGTGTGTGAACGCCTGCGTGTGTTACTGTGCCTTTTGGATTCAGTGTGTGTGTGGACGTGTGTTTGAGTCTCTGACCTTGGCAGCGGCCCAGGTACTTGACCTCGATGCGTTCCTGTTTCTGACAGGACGCCTCCTTCACCTGGCAGGGGTTGTCGTAAGAATGGCCATCTGAGGCGCACACAGGGTTGAAGCTGATGTGGGTACAGTCAATGTTGCAAACACACCTAAGGAACAAGAAATGGGGTTAGAGCAGTAACGGTCGATGTCATGACGTCAAATGAAGGAGATCTGAAACAGAAATGAAAATGAGCATCTTAGCTATGGAGAGACATCTGGGTGTGTTTGACACAGACTGAAATTTGTTGCAGGGATTAAAAATGAGACAAATATTGTGCATGGTTTGCACTCAGACATGATGCTGCACCATGCACATTAATCCTGTTCAAACTGGGGTTTTTGAAAGATCCAATTTAACATACAGCTAATGGATTTAACTTTGCATAAAGAGACAAGCTGCACAGAGTGTCTGATTGACATATGATGGACCCTGACAAAGGCAGGAAGCAATTAATAATGAAAGAATATTAGATATCAAAGCTTCCCATTTTAGCACTGCAGAGGAGAAGCCACCATTTGAAAGTTCTCAGATATAAAATATATATTAGATCATGCTGAAAATAGCCTGAATGGAAAACAATAACTTTTAATCTAATATTATTATAGCGCACACTAAGAAGTTTACAGGACCTCCTGCTTCTGGTATTATACCATATCTTTAGAAGGAGAATTGATCCTGGTGATAATTGAAGCTGCTGGAGATCACGGGCCACAGTGTTGTCTGGCAGCTTCCTGTCACAGCTGAGCACCAGTGTTTGCCATTAAATGCTGTTATTTCACACAGCAAAGTGATTGTACTAGAAAGAATGGATTTACTTTTTGCTGCAGATCATTATTTTAAATGCAGGACGCTCAGTTTAAAGTTTGGAAAAGCATTTTTCAATAACAGTCAAATTCAAAGGGTGCTTTTCTTTGTCTGGCGGGTAACTGCTTACATCCAGAAGAGTTTTACATTTGTCATGTTTTGTTTTCTCTGTGTGTTGAATCACTTCCCTGTTTCCTGAAAAAGCTAATACCTCTGCCGTCTTTCGTTTCCAGCTGTGATGCATTCATTTCTCAGTGAATCAGGCGCTCGCTCGATGCTCTCGCTATTACAAATTAACCAGGCAATTTGCTGTCGCACAGCAGTTTTTGAAATGTAAGCGTGCGGCATTCCGCGGGCCTGTGCGTGCGTGCGTGCGTGCGTGCGTGCGTGAGCAACATCTGCGGGAGCGACAGCGTGCGAGACAAAGAGAGACAGAGAGATAGGCGTGCATGTGCATAGACCCGAGTCAGAGTCATTTTGCCTTACGTGTAGCGTGACCCTTAGCTGCGTGGCAGGCCCGAGCAGCAGAATTGACAGTTGCTGCTGAGTGGTGCGCGACGCTACACTCTGCGATCAGTAAAGTGTCGTTATTCTTCTGCTCTTTTCATGTCCCCCCTTTGAGCAGAGGCTCTCACTAAAACCCAGGTGTTCCGCTGCTTTACTGCTGCATTGAACGCAGAAACGCGTTCCCGCACACGCACACGCACACGAGTTCCCGCAATCAGCCGTGACGATGCGCGCCGCCGACGCTGATGCTGATTGAAATGGCGCGCGGCAGCACAACTATTGTTGTACTGATGGATCAGCAAAGTGGGAATGATGTGCAGAAAGGCTTTGTTCTGCATCACAGAGGCATGGAGCATCCCAAGGCTCACGTTGGAAGCTGAATGAAACGACCTGCCATTCCTCAAGGTGACACAATGAGACGGTCACAGCAGGGTGGAAAGCAGTGGTAGCTTTCCACACCCTCCTCACTAGCTACTGGGACTTTCTTTTAACATACCTGCTCCCTCACAGGACATTTCTGCACTCGTTCATACTCTTTCCCACCCTCATATCTCGCCATGCAGATGGTTTGTTTTCATCTGCTGACGTTTAGACATGTCTGGCTTTACACTTTCAACAGTGTTGAAAACAAACAAAAAAAAAAGCGGGCTGGGTTCCGGGATACCGTGAAGACACACACACACACACATACGTCTATGCAGTACATGATCATTCCTTAAAAGTTAGGCGTTACATTAACACACAACCAAAGGTTCATGTGTTTTAAATTCTTGGAGACATTCAATCTTTTCCATATCGCCTCCTCTGTGATTTCTGGTGTTTCTGTCATTGTGCGTGACGTGGCCATGTTTTCACATATGCTGAGATTCCCACTCAAATAAAGTATTCAATTTAAGAACACTGTCCTAAATATTAGCACTGAATGTTCATTCGCAAAGTACACAGTGGTTTAAAATGAGCCAGCGGTGGTAATACTGAATGCTGATATTACTGGAAGGACACGCAGCCCAACAGTGCATTTTATTGAAGTAGGGGCTCAGTAGTGGCAACGTAGCATAGTAAAAATGTCAATAACATCATAATGTACAGTATGTTCTCCCATTCTAGTTTCTTATTGGCTTAATGGCTCACAAATGAACATCTGCAGAGGTGAGTCAGAAATAGGAGTTCTGTGGATTTATTGTTAGATTATGAGCATAAATTATTAGAGTTCATAGCGTAGTCATGCTTTTGTAGTTTGCTTCGCGTTACGTTATGGTGGTTATGCATTACCACCGTCATCCTCCATCCACCATACTGCCTGCTTCCAGCGTTCAACTATCCCTCTGTGGCCAAGTTGTCCTCTGATTCTATGTCAGCAGCTCCCCCATCAAGTCATTTTTCTAAATCATGCAGCGTGAGGACCACTACATGTTCTCTATCTGGCCAAATGTCAGGCACTTTGTGTTACGTGAATGGACATTTTTCCACAGGCAGAACTTTCGAATCCTGCACAGCTGCACAACCAGGTACCACTAGAGCACAGAAGAAAATAAATGAGTAAATATTTAAAAATGATACAATCCAAACTATAATTTTGCAATAGCGCCCCTCAAGACAAGATTAGACTTACAATGAATGCGCTTGAAAGGAGGCTACGAGCAAAAGCTTTTGTCCTCTGAGCAAAAAGGGAAATTTTAAAACATCCGCAACTTAAAAATGAAATATTACAATTTTAACACTGCACATATGTGTTGCACATACATGCAAACCCCCCCCCCCACAACTTCCTATCACAGAAGGGCTTTCAAAGTCTTGGCCATCCCCAGAGATTGCCGCTGGTCGGTGGCTGATGTCTGCGCTTTATGCATTTTTAAAGAGGCCTCTCACTTTCTCCACAATGGGCACTATACTGCGATTCTGCAGTGCGTCAACACATCCTAATGGTACTCTCTCACACACACTCACACACTTGGACACCCGCAGACGAGCACGTGCAAACAGTGAGGTGTGAGAGACAGCAAAGCGTCGTAGGATATCTTGTTTTTCCCTGTTTCCTCACACACACCAAATCATTCCTTCACACATTCTGCTGATAAGTGCAAAGGTGCAGACAAGTGTTAAATGAAAGTTAGCAGCGCGTGAGTGTGTGTCTGTGCTGAACATGTCATGCACATGTGGATACTTTCTTAGCATTGATTACTTCACTGTGATTTCCTTTTCATCACAGCCCCCACTCCAACTCCCAGACAGTCTGCTGGCTCCCATCTAAAAAGGCCACTTTACACACACACACACACGCGCGCACACACTGTAACACATGCACACAGAGCATCTGAGGCCAACACATCCACTGACTCCCTTATGTTGTGTACAAATCCTTAGGAGCAAACCCTATTGCAACTGAACATAGCATTGATTTTCATAATCCTTGGCCTCAAATTTCACTGTAATCCTTTGAAAAACCGAGCAAGAGGGGCAAACAGACAGGCGGGAAGAGTGCGAGGAAGAGGGGAGAGGAGAGAGAGAGAGAGTCAGTGACATAAAGAAGGCTAAGCTGAAGCAGAGAGAAAACAGATTGAGAGAATATACAGAGGATGTGCAGAATATATACAAATGATTAGAGACAGAGAAGCCTCTAAACATTACACACACACACACACACACACACACACTCTGACTAACCACCACTTGTGCTGTAAAATGGGCTGTTTGTTAAGGTCACGTCTGTAGTAAGGGTCTTATATCCAGAGAACAACTCAATAAAAGGTTCCACTGTTGCTATCAAGCAGAAAATCCTACAAAGACCACAATGCATTGTGCTAGTGCCTGCCAGCCTCTGTTTCCCAGACTGCTGACCACGTTAGCAGACAAGTTGGCATCACTGGTGTATCTCTCTGCCAAACCTTTTGTACAGTTACAAGTTGTTGTTGTTTCACTCTTCATACAATCCCGTAGCATCGTATCAGTGTGTAAGGGCCACCGAAACAAATAGCACTGTGGAGCTGGACTCAACCTCAAATGCTGGGAGACTACCACAATAGACTAAGAATAGATCAGCTTCCAAAATAATATAATACTAAATAATAATAATAAAACAGTGATCAAACAAATGACAACAAAAATAATAATAAAAATGCAAAGAGGAACCAATACTGTGCAAAGAGACAGAAACTACGTCACTAAACTACACAAGGGGACACTGAACAACCACAAACAGACAGAAAGAGAACACAGGAACCATAACAATGCATATAACTAAAGTGCAAACCAGAATATCATATGTTCACAGTTATTGTACTTTTACATTTTTACCCTCCATCCACCGCAACCACCTCTTTTAAATCACTTTGCATTATCAAATGTAGTGCTTCACCCAGTCAGTCACAAAAATATGTTTCTGTACGACGTGAATCCCGACAGAATCGGGTTTGCAGTTTAGTTGTATGGGAACCTAATTCTTAATAAATAGCAACAAAATAGCGACAAAGACATTAAACAACTACATAATCTCCACCCACCATAAGGTTTAAAAGAACCCAAACAGGTGTAAAATGGAAGTGAAACTATTTCAGAGACTGAAAACCTCTACAAAGGAGTGACCACAATGAAACACACAACTACAAATACGTTGTGGTATGTGTGTGTGTGTGTGTGCGTGTCTGTTTGTGTGCGCACAAACCAGGCCCCGAGGAAATAAGGCAGCGGCCCTGCTGCCCTGTGACTTACCCTCTGTTTGGGTTTTCATTTCAATTCCCTTTCACTCTCTATAGAATGAGCGTCAATGAGGGCACAAGTGCCGGCTTTAAAAAGCCCTGTGCTCTTTTTCAGGAGGTCTAACCCAGTGTTCGCACAGAAAGTGTCCCTGTAGCCCTTCTCTATTTCTAGCTCGCTATCTCTTCCTCCTCCACCTTAATTCTGTCAACACCAATGGATGCTATTGACGGATTTGAAAGCATGGGTTTTTGTGGGTAATTACAGTTTTACACCACAAATGGATCTAAATGGGTTTTCATGACTCTCTATTGATCCTTCAGGGGTAAATTGGTCCTTTTTGCCTGCTGCCTGCCTCCAGAATATGGAGGGTTGCAGAAGGGTGGTGGAAGGATTACAAGGTTCTTTGGCACAGTAGGGTGTAGTATAGTTCAGCCAGCATACAGTATTTCACAGCACTGAGCTCGCTTTTCCTCTCCTCTTTGAATCCCAGTGCCGAATCACAAATGATGCAACTATGCAAATTATGTAAAATCATTTTGTTTGGGAGGATCGGCTGAAATAGCAATTTTCTCGTGATCATGCTGCTCGGTGAAAGTTAGAGCATAATCTCTGAGCATTTTATTGTTAAAATATGCATGCACACTTAAATACTGTCAGAATGTACACAACCAGTAATACGAGATTCATTTGCAATTTGAAAAGTAATTAATTCATTGCATAAATTGTTCTTGGGAGTATTTCAGTGTCTTCTTCTTTGAGTCATCGAAGCCTGTTGAGCAACATGTTAGGTGGGTTTAAAATGTGGAAATGCTGTGTCCGTGTATTTAAGTAACTGATACAAGCGGACTTATGCTAGTTAGGACCTCATGCTATAATCCCAGTAATGGACCAATGACCCATAATGACAGGAATGAAATGAGCACTGTGAATGATTATTAAGTCAAATTCATTGTGGAAGCGTAGAAACACAAGCAACAGAAAGATGATTGACAGCTTGTAGGTTGGGGGGGTCAGTTACTGCTGGAATAAATAGAAATTTTGGGACTATACAAAACTACTTCTTGTCAGTTACTAGATACAGATGTTAGCACTCTAATCATACTAAAATCAAAGTTGATAAAGAACAAGTGGTCGGGTGAATTCCAGATATTATAGGAAGAAGAAGAATCCACTTTATTGTCATTGATACATTTTTACATGTTACAACAAAATTGGTTCTCTGCATTTGACCCATCACCCCTGGGGGGAGCAGTGAGCAGCCACAGGAGGCGCTCGGGGAGCTAGTGCTGGGTGTCTCGCTCAGGGACACACCTGGTATGGGGTCTGGGCTGGGTGCCTCAGCTGGGAATCGAACCCGGGTCTGCTGCTTTCCCAGCCCTCTGCCTTAACCACTCGCTACCAGGCCGCAACGAGCTACAAGCTAAGCTGTCAGCAAATGTCTTTATTCAACATTAAAAATGTTATGCCCACCCCTCTGAGCAACCTCTAATGCAGCCTTTGTACCATCTGAAAGTGACATTCACAGGATGAAAAAAAAAACTCAACCAACACGATCAACATGTTAGATTGAATAACGAACTGGCACTCCATCCAGATTCAATCTGACACTTCGTATCGTGGCTTACGACTTCCAGAGCAGCATTTATTTATTACAGTGTGAAAATAAGAAGGATGCATTAGAATAAACAGCCCATTTTGCTGTCACCTGGTCTTTGATTACAGCCCCTCTCTCTCTCCACTCATTGTTTGATTAACTGACAGTGGGTTTGATTAAAATCAGCTGCTGCCTGATTGGAATAACCTGTCATTTTCATTACAATGATCTTACACCCGACCCGTGGTTGGCTGCTGTTTGATGAAAATTACCTGCTGTTGGGCTGCAATTACCTGTCTGATTATTTGCAAAAAAAAAACATTCTTATCAAAACACCTTAGTGCTGAAAGATTAAAGAGTACCTTTAATTTCCAGGCATGCAGAAATCTTTCATTCTGTTGGTGTCAGCTGCCGTTTGTAATGAGATGTACAGTAAACCCGAGACTTTGGCTGCCTCTCCTGCCTTGTCTATTGTCTCCTCGATGTGTGAACAAATGTACCATGCTTTGCACAATATGACGGCCTTTATTCTGGCTTGTGCTAAATATGACTGAAGCTCCATTCTCTTTTATGTTTTCGGTTTTGTGTTTGGCAGTATGCAGTGCTGCTGTGACCTTATGAATTCTCCTTTTGGGGATTGAGAATTTTCCAATAAATCCATTTTTGTGTTTTAGCAGAATATTAAGGTGCATTTGTGGAAGTGGGTGGCATCGGGAGAAGTGGACTCCAGCTGTTTGGTATTTGGAACCAGTCTCAGAATGCATCATGAAGCTGTTCCTTGGCATTACAGTTATTGCACACCAGGGTACATTATCCCTCCATTACATCGAGCAGTCTGATAGAGCCATACTCTCAGGGCACTTCTAATTTCTAGTGCTACATCTGGGATTTCATATAAGTGCTACCTTTCTTTTGCTGATACCAGCTGATCCTCGTTCCACTGCAAATCATTAATGTTGCTTCATTTGGACTTCAGTCATTCTGTACAGTGCAAATAAAGAAATGCTGATATTATCTGGTGCCTGAACAGTTCACCGTTTGAGCCTCCGTCTAATTGGGCTCTGCTTATTACGTACCCCTGAGGATGTTTCCAGTGCTGCTTCCTTGCTAATGTGTGTGTGCGTGTGCTGATAACACACCCTGTTTTATCTGCAAATGGTTAAATAAACGACAAACATTTTTTTCCCTCACTGAACTAGTTTTCCTTGTGTAAGTCAAAGTCATTTTTGGCCTGACATTGCTAAGTCCTGTAAGGATAGTAATTGGATTTCCAGAATAAGCGAATCTCTCTTTCTCTCTGTGCCCTGCTCTGGTAATTGAGGTTAAATGAAATGGTCAGCCATGCACTAAAACTTAGTGGGTGTTCATCGACAGCTGTGTGCATGATAAAGGAGAGTTTTAATCTAAATTCTCAGTGTTGATCCCTAAGAGAATGTCTTAAAAATCCAACACGGTGACTATAACTCAGCTGGTGTCATGCGGCTCTGAGTAATAAATTGTGGCGTGTTTGTGCGCGCTCGCAGACTCACCAAACATCCTCTGCGTCCACGTCGCACTCGGCCCCAAACTGACAAATATCACAGGTGGACGTCTCCTTCTGTCCAGTCTCAGCTGAGCCCTCTCCACCTGAGGAGAACCAAAGAAACAGAGGAAAAGATGTGATGCTTGTGTCACGTACTAACTTGTATTAAAAGCCTCTCAATATGCAATGTGACCACAAGCAACTCAAGAGCCTTTACATTCTGCCATTTCCCTTAATAAACCCCCCTCCTTCACCTATTCCCTCTTTTCCCCTCTTTTCTCCATCCTCTTCTGCTCCCGCCCTCCCAGACTCTCCTCTCCTGACTCTCATCTATCACTCCCAAATCCCCGCTGATCTTTTTGGAGTCCCGCTTTTATTTCATCGAGCAGATTTTTTTTCACGCCGCGAGTGCGGCGACTCCTCGGTGGCGGTGTGGGCACTGGCGTCAGGCTTATGGTGGCTTAGGGACCCCGTCGGTGCATATCACGCCTCATGAGCGGCCGAAAGGGAGAAGGAAGAGAGAGAGGAAAAAAAAAAAAGAAGCAATCTGGCCAATCTCAAATTGCATTCTCCTACCACAGAGGACTCCTCCAGTCTCTGCACGCTTTCGCTCTTCTTCTCTTTCCCCCTCGGCCCTCTTCTCCATTAGACAGGCTCTATTTTTAAACTTACTAAGGCCCATGAGGACAACTTCGCAATAGAAGATGAAGAGGTGGAACTTGGCATCATTTCCCCATGTCATATCTTTAATCTCCCCAACACACTCACACACACACGGCTGCCACCATGCATTGCTCCCCTGTGTCGTCTATTTCACCTTCCCTTCTGAAACTTTTGTTATTTCTTGTGATCCCTTGTGACACGCTGGATGAATTGGAAAGAACCCTGGTAGAGAGGTTTAACCTGATTTTCCGTCGTCAAGCTTAAGTTGGGTTGGACTCTTATTTTGAGGTCAAAGTCAGTTAACTTTCCTCCGCTTTCTTTGACTGTTGGATCTAGTTAGCATGACGCACCTCATCCCCAGCTCTCAGCTCTTTGGATTTTGTTGCTGTTGGGTCAGATTACCCCAGATGCTTAATTCTTCTCTTTCACCTTTGTCCAATCACACAATGCAGCCTATAGGAGCGACACATTCTTTAGCTGAGGCTGTTTAGCTCATCCAAACGTCCTGGCTTTGCCTTTCTTTTTATTTCATTTCATTTTTTCTTTTTACTTTTGAAGTCGTGTCTGAAGTGGCTGGTTCTGGGAGGCAGCACATCCTCTGAATGCTAAACATTAGCAGTCTGGTGGCATGGAGCACATTCAGTATTCACAGCTTTACCTTCAGGTCACAGGACTGGCAACACTGCGAGGTGTGAAGCAGTGTTGGCGCGCGGCCCACTGGTGGTGCTCGAATGGCAAAGCACCTTGGTATGCAGAGCATTTCAGCAAATATTGTCTTACTTTGGAGTCTAATCTTTGTAAAGTTGCTTCCACTGGAGCTGCAAGCTGTTTCTAAAGTTTGATCAGAAACGCTTCTGAAAACTTCAGCACGGCGCTAAAGTGAAGGTATTTTAAATTCTTTTTTAGAAGCTTTTTAATTTAACTTAACTAACCCCATCCTGTTTCATGTTGGTTAGATGAACATGCACATGCAGACCTTGCATCTACAGCCCTGAGCTGCTTTAGTGTTGTGGTGGTGGCTAGGGCTCTGCAATGTAAAAGCATAGTCAATGACAATTCTCCAGCTTTAAACCTTGAAATGCCGGTTCAAGTCCCAGAAACTCTGCGTCCTGTCATAATGCAACTCACTAACATATTGTCACTGGACATTCCCTGTTACGTAACATACATGTATTTTATGCAGTTTGTGGATTGATCTCTTATAATCACACTTTCTTCCTAAACCACAGAAGACATATGAAAAAAAAACAAATCGGTCAACGTCACATCCAAGTAACATTGTTTGTGAATGTCTGTTAGTCCTTAGACTCTCCAGGTGTGTTGCCAGTGTTGTTCTCAGGTGTTCAGCTGTTTCTGACAGTTCAATTATACCAGCTTGTTCCTTTTCTTCTTCGTCTCACATCAGAGTGTGGGGTTCTGTCAGTGCTGGGACTGAACTGATTGAATTAGCCAATTGTGACTGTTTGACCACTGATGTAAATGCAATTTACCTTATTTCCACCTGTCTCGTACGTTGTGGTGTGTGAAATTTCCAGAGCTCTTGCAGGCACTGGAGCTCGCCAGCTTCGCCTCTGTACTCTGTCAAATGATCAGCTCCACATAAAGGCCTGTGGGCAGGCAAGCATGTAAGCTCTCCCACGACTCTCCTCTCCTGCAATCGCACACTAGAGAAAGAGAAGCAGGCGGAGAGGCAGAGGGCGAGCCCGTTCACGTTTCTCTCCTCCCTACTTGGATTTCTTATATGTGTGCGCGCACATGCACAGCGCAAATGCCAACATTGTCTTTGCCTCTTCTCCGTGTCCTTTTCTCCCTCACACTACAGCTGACACATTTTGTATGCACGCACCCTTACACACTCTTCCCCAGATCCCCATACACTTTACTGCAGGCACAATTACCAAAGGTGACTGGGGACAGGCAGTGTTTTCCACTCTTCAAATCCCTGATAGAGTCTCCTGTAGCACTAACACAACATCTCCCCTGGTTCTGTGTCTGCTAATCCCAGGAATCAAGAGACACGGTTGGGTAATGACTGAAATGATTAGCTCTTCTAGTGCCCCCCCACTAGCTCCTACATCGCCCAGTATTGATCTCAGCCTATATCAGACCGGTCAACTGACCTCCCCTGTGATTGCTGTGTAAACCCTTTGTTTAGTTTGTTCTTTTTGTTCCAATTAGTTAAATTAATCAAACATTTGTTTTTTATGTGAGTTTAGACAAAGTTAAGCGAATAAGAGATTGGACAGAGATAACAATAATAAAAAATGGTGGATCAGGGTGCTGCAGGGTTAAAGACTGTCTCTAGTGTCCTGACTGTGTCTGGAGCTTGGCCGTCCTGTAAATGCTACGCACATGTGCACACAATTATGTACAAAAACACAGCAGAATTCAGCTGTGCGACTCCTCTTCAGGGGAAATAGTAGCCAGACACACGCCAGGATGCTGCAGAAAATCAGAAAGGTTTCATGTGAGTTAAGAGAACCAGCAGGACAGTCTCAGAGCTTATTTAACTGCAGCAGCTGGCTGAGTCGCTCGCCGTGGTGTGAACAAGCTCTGGTCGACTGGTTCAGCTCCTGCAATTTGTGAAATAAAACCAGTGACAGCCACTGTGTGTGCAACACTATAAAATAAATTCCTCTGACGGTAGAGCACAAAACTCTGTTTATGATAGCTCCTTGCTTTGATACTAATATACAACAAATAACACATTTTATTATGAATTATTTTTCCATGATGATTTAGAAATGCTCAACTTTGCCTCACTGCAGCATGTTTGGCAACTAAAATATTAACTTTTAAAAGTCACAGCACAGTCATACTGCAAATGAATGGTGTTGACAGCTGCTTATTCATCGGTGCCCCTAAAACACATCAGGAGCTCAGTTGTCATAAAGTCTCGGCATAAGTACTCTGTGAATTTGCTTTTGTTTCTGTTCGCCATTGTTTGTGGATTGACTTCATCCATCATTGGTGCTGGATGTTCTCAGAAAAGTGCCAATCAGAGCATGTCCGCTACTTCCAAAATGCAGTAGTCCGCACCAGTGCGGGAGGCCATCATGAGACCATTGAATGAGCTGCAGGGTTTAATGGCTGCGATGGGACACACTGTTGCCACGGTGATTCAACCTGTCACAGCTTTATGGCTGCTGAAAATCTTCCCGTGACGTCTGTGCGGGTGAATCCCAGAGAGCAGGTTGAAGACTGAATCTAAGCGGAAGTGGGTTCTATGGTCTGATGGTCTGAGCAACCCAGATAGTGCTCGTAATGGTGCTGTGATGTTAGTGGCTAAAAACCAACCATGCCGGTCACAAACCAAACCACACTTTCACAGGCGCTGTGCAAACTGGCCAAGTCCTTTTGCAAAGCTGATCAATTGTTTTGTCCAGAGACAAACTGATCTAATTGGCTCTGATTTGATGTTCTTCAGTCACACACAAACATTAAATGTGAATCATCAGCATTTTGGTCTATAATAACATGCATTGCACTGGATGAAACCGCGTTTATGTAGATACACCAGTGGAAGAGGCAAAGATCATTCTTTCGTAGAGATCTTACGGAGGGAATCTTTCTGAGCGCGCGCCTACACATACACACCGACACTGATGTGTGCGCAAGGAGACACAAACCCAAACACAGACAAGAGATTTAGGGCACTCTAGTATGCAGCTATCATAGCGATGATGAATGGAGCCCACACACCCTTGGAAAATAGAGCAGGACCACTATGACCTTGGTCGCAAACACACTGGGGAGAGACAGAGAGGAGGAGAGGGGAGAGGGATGAGGGAGAGACGCACTAATACATCCTACGTACATATGACTGTGTGTGTGTGGTCAGTGAAACAGATGCTGTGCAAACCACACACGGCTCACTATTGTTACTGTATCAGCCTTCCAAAGAGGGAGCAAAAACATCCAGCTATTTATTCCAAACTCCCCGGAGCATATACAGATTTGGTTGGACAATACAGAACGGTCAGGTGCTGCAGTATCGCAACATTAATACACCTGAAATTCAAACTATAAATGACAGGAGCTGTTTTAGCCACATGCACCCAACATATTACGCCATGTTAGTAAAAATCAGTTGCATTGAATGGTCCAAATGACAAAATAAATGCACCGTGCTAGCAAAACAAAATGATGTCTATTGGCAGGTGTGATAAATCTTACCTCAGGCTGTTTTCTTCCCGCAAATGGACATGTGATCCATGAAAGGTGATACAGGAAGCAATAAACATGAGCCAAGTAGCTGATAATGGCCCGGGATGATGATACTGAATCTACGGTATGGTCACATTGTATCGACATCACAGTGCAACCGGTACACGCTCGAACTCATCTAAGATGTAATCTTTCAGTTGCGTGGAGAGCTCCATTAAAGGAAGACAGTGCTGACAATTAAACTATAAAACCCATCAGTCAAAATGACTTTATCAATGGGCCAATGCCCCAAGTGGCTGATCTAACAGGGCGAGCTGGGCCAGAGAACAGAAGACAGCCAAATAATCCATAAACATAATGGACATCAATATTGAAAAGATGACAGATGAGACTGCCGACAGAGGCCAGGATTCAATTTCTGTTCTTTTTTTTCCCTGCAGGAGACCATATCGCTTTTCACAAAGTCATTTGTCAGCCATAAGGCCGATGAGGAGAAGCCAAGCTTGTCCAAAAAGTGAGCCAAGGGCGATTGTTCTAGTGACGCAAATGACAAAATGAATCAGGCAAAGAGCAGTAATGACATGATATAAATAATGATACAATCAAAATGCATGGTGGGCATTGGCAGGGAAACACAGAGCATACTGCATGTTGTATTACTACTACTGTAAGCCGTCATGACCTTTTAACGTTTCAGGGCAAAAAAGTAGTTGAACATCTGGAGCTATGTAAAGCTCATTTAGCAGAATTTCACAGAATGCCTTAAGATTTACAGGTCCTTCTAAAAAAATTAGCATATTGTGATAAAGTTCATTATTTTCCGTATAATTTACTGATAAACATTAGACTGTCATATATTTTAGATTCATTACACACAACTGAAGTAGTTCAGGGCCTTTCAT
>JAUMHF010000013.1:17829581-17852213 GCA_032359275.1 Microctenopoma steveboyesi
CTAATGTTTATCAGTAAATTACAGAAAATAATTAACTTTATCACAATATGCTAATTTTTTGAGAAGGACCTGTATTTATATATTTGAGGGCTCATCACTACCATCACTCAGTCTCATTAGCCTGATCTCCCCAAAAACAAAAAGAAAATACATTTGACACACTTCACGTGAAATCATTACAAAACAAGTGACAGTTGAAACGAACTCTGTAAAATGAATGTAGCTTAGAGGCTGAATCATTTCTTAACAAGATCAACAATGTGTACTTGCGTTGTTGCGTGGGACGGTCTGGGGAATGCAAATCAAACAGATGCTAGCAGGGCAAGTGATTAATCGCTTATATTGTCTCCATTTTTTAGATCTTTAACCTAAAACTCTCCCAACTGAGCTATAACAAAAAGCTGAACTGAAATTCTGATCTTCAACACCACACATACACAATGCCCCCTGACTCACTGCCCCAGTTACAACAGTATCCAGGTACAGCCAGGTAAAAGTACAATTTGCACTAATCATGTACTGTAGTCCCCCAATGGGGTCACAGCCTTTCAGAATGGATTAAAAAGAGGAATTATGGCTTTAAAACTTCATCTTTCTCAGCTTAGGGAGGATTAGACCCTGCATTCTGCTCTCTTCTCACCCGAATGGCTCAGTGCCTGTCTTTCTATCCTGTCACCTGTCTGCAGTCAGCCGTAGATTTTGGAAGGAGCATTCACTCACAAACTGAAGAAAAAGTGACCTGTGCATGCAAGTACGTGCAACTACTTTGTTTTTCTCTCTCTTTCTTGATATTATATAGATATAATAAGAGGCTATAAGCAATGAGGCAATTGGGTTAAAGTAGAATGATGATTGAAACAGCTAGACTGATTCCAAATGTTACAAATACACATATCAGCACCAGTAGACCTCCCTGGAAAATATGTATGAAATCTGTGCCGGTCATTAAGACCTAGTATGTGGAAGAAATGATTACAAAATGTTTCACCACATCTGTTTCTACGTCTAAACAGATGTGATTGTTACAGTACTCACTGTAGTAGTGAGCTTTTGGAGTTTTCACTATATATTTCTGAACTGTAACAACTTGCATTCTTGCAACATTGCACTGTGTGACAAAACAATAACGATGCAGCAAACTGGTGGAAAACATAGGTGAATTTATATAATGGTTCACACTCTGCATTGGCAGATACTCAATACTGAAGGACTTGATCGGGACTTTACAGGGATTTGTCCATAAAAACTACATTCAAATAACAGAATAGTAAGTAGATGTCTGGAACAGCTCAATATTATTATGCAGAAAGCATTTCACAGCGCACTGCCTTAGCAGCAGAGTGTAGAATCAGCTTTTGTGCCTTTCTTCCCCCCTGTTTACTATGGTTTACAGAGGCCTTTTCAGCCCCTTCCTGTGTTGTTTCCAAGACTACATTCTTCTTCCAATGTGGAAATACGCTAAACTAGCCTAAAGCACAGCACAGCGGACTTTCATATAACACAAAGAGAAAGCAACGCAGCCTTTTTCTCCCTAAGAGGAGAGAGAGAGAGAGAGAGAGAGAGACCCATCTATTTTTTTATTTTACATTATTACAAAGCTACACTGGCTCACAGCACGCACGTCTTTGCGCTCCTAAGCTGGATTTGTTTTTAATCGACCACAGATCATTCATGCCTTTGTTTGTGCTTAATTTCAAGCCATTTAATTTCATGTGAATGTGCCACGAAGGCATCAAAATGGACTGATGACCACTATTTGCCAGTGTTTTTGTTTCTGGCTGTCTTCCCTTCCTCCCATTATTTGTCCACACATACACACACAGTGCACAGTGATTCTGAATTTCCAGGTCATATCTCACATCAGCATGCTTGTTGGAAATTCTATTAATTTCCCTCTCAGCTCAGGCAGTTAGGTTCTCTAACCTTGGCATATTTACTTTCCAAGTCCCAGCACAATGTGGAGAATATGCAGGAATTAACAATCAGGGAGTAACAAACACTATCTATTTTACTCTACCAATCTTTTTCCTATGCAGCCTAGTGGAAAATCCTGCGCTTGTCTTGCAGGTTACACCAGTATCTCACCTGGACCAACGCTGCACTGTGAAGCTAAAGGTAAACAAGACCTGCAACTTTAGAAACAACCAGACAGAATCAAAAGTCAAAAACTAAATGTTACCCTCAGGTTACTATACAAAAATACACAAATGTGCCCATACATTTCTGCTGAATTATTTAATTAAACTGATTTAAATGGGATTAATTACCCTGTTCTGACAGGATACAGACAAACTAACAGAACACGGGAAACAGGGAAATGTCAGTCAAGCACAGTCTGGGCTCACTCACGGTCCTGAGAGGCATGTTAAGAGAAAACACCTGCGGGGGGAGGGACCATAGGTGTGAAAGGCACTTAAGTGCTTTCACAACACAAAATCATGTACAAATTATCCACTGTGGGTAATGTTTTTATGTGATAATGTTTTCACCACAATAAATGTCAGCTTGTCAAATTGTAGCTCATGCTTTCAATGTGAATTCTGTTAGTTTGACATGTTTTAAAGTAGCAAAGCTTGTTCACCGTGTAGCTCAGAGTTGAGATGAGAAGACCTCACAATAAAACGGTGAAGCAACAGCAGGGGCACAATTAGCATAACGTAGCTTAGCTTGATTTCCTGGGAAGTGTGTGTGTTCCCATTAAAAACACTGTTGTAGTTTAAATATATATATTAAAATGACAAACATTGCAGTTAGAGTAGTAGTAATTCTTTTTATTTGTAATTCATACAGATGGAGCTGTTGACATTTTCACAAGGTGGCACTCTTGGCGCTCACATCGAACTCCAACTTGAATTTAAGTCAAATCTGTCCATTCATACATGTCGACTGTTCTCCGTGTGGATGGCGTGGAGCCCATGTGCCTAACAGCAGCTTACGTGTTGTGTAGGCTATCTCTACTTTTGACCAAGAATGTTATTGTATATGCAGTAATTATTGATGGTTTGCATGGCTATAGTAGCTAACTGCGAGAGCCTTGTGGGGTGATGTGATGATGAAGTGATTTCCAACTGCACCATGAGGAGTCATTGTACCGTTGTTGAATAGTTAATCATCACAACAGTGTAATAAAAGCAATTTCTGTCCATATGTTCAAGTACTGTATCACTCAGCCAGTGGATTGCATATCTTGTAGCAGGGATGACAGCTGTCAGATGTGTACTTAGGCTCAGTGGAGTCTTTTTAGAGCCAAGTTTTATGTCTTAAAAAATCCCAAAGCATTACCTAATTAATGTTAAAAAGCAGCAAAGTGGTCCTTTAAATCTGTCTCTGTATGTCCCTAAGGCTAGAAGAAGAGAAAATGAAATGACAGAGGGACAAGGAGGAACAAGAGAAAATCTATGTGTGTTTGTGTGTGTGTGTGTGTGTGTGTGTGTGTGTGTGTGTGCTTGACGGAAAAAGTAAACGTACCCTTGGATTGGTCAACTGGTCAACCCTCTTTTGGAACCAACAAACTAAAAAAGCTCTAGCAACAACTGTAAATCAAACCGACAACAACATTCAGAAGGAATTCTGGACCATTCTTCCTAATGTAGCTGCTTCAGCTCAGCTGTATTCACAGGATGTCTGGTGTGCACTCTATTCTGGTTTGCATACTCCTTTTGGTAAACTAATGACATCATTTTGTCAGCCTTACAGTGTACCTCGAATGTTTGTGTGATGTATTCGTTGTATACACCAATATGGCCCCATCTGACTCCTAGTCCATCCCCTACCAGGTGTGTCCCTAAGCGAGACACCCAGCGCTAGCTCCCTGTAAGTCACTTTGGATAAAAGCGTCTGCCAAGCAAAGTAAAGTAAAGTAAAGTAATAATGTAATAAAAGTAATGTCTGAATGGTTCAAAATTGCTGGTTAGCTGAAAATCTGACCATGTTTTAAATCAACTTTATACATAAATTCATGTCCAAGGGGTTTCACTAGTTTTATTTACACATCCCATGTAAATGAAGAAGTGTCAGCCCAGGTTGCCAGCACCCCTGGAGAAGATCAGAGTTTGATGCACTTTTTTACAACAATTTGGCAGTGATAATGGGTATTTCAAAGCCTTTACTGACCCTGGAGGACTGTTGGAAACAATTAATCGAACGTCTTCAACATCTTGACTCAGTTAAAACAGACTCTTCTGTCCAAGAATAGGTCTGTATTTGCTTTCCAGTATATAAATGCAGTTAGAAAAAACAAACTAACAAACCTTTGGCTTCCTATTGGCATCTTCTAACGCTGGTGTAGGAAGCCTCTCTAACAACTTATATTTAGCATCTTATTGTAGTTATTTAGCTACAATCACTTGTACATATGGTCTATCTGTCAGATAAATCAAATTTGAGAATTCAGAGGCGCTTAAAAAATACTTGCATGGAATTTTTTATCTCTTATTTATCTCTGTTGCCATTGTCATACACAATACAAATAATATTGTGATAAAATGAATGATTGACAGAAAACAAACATATATATATTTATGTACTAATAAGGATATTTTTCCCTATTATTACATAATTCTGAACTACCTGAATGTGAAAAGAGTCTCAGATACAAACCCACAGGAAATTATAGCAAATCTCTGCAGTTCACTACAGCTATAGCCCTTCAGCCCATCATTTTCATTTTATGCCCACAACTTTACTCTCCTTGATTCAGTCGTACTGCCAGTCGTTTGTAGGGTTGTTGCTGGTGTTGTCAAAGAATCGTGCTTGATGAGACTAAGTTGGTCTGCATAGCTGAATCTTTACTTTCATTTGACTGAAGAATTGTGTAGTTTTGTCCACATGAAGGGTTTGTGGTATTTCATAAAAACATTACCCACAGTAGATATTGATACATATATACATATATGTATATATGTATATATGTATAATATGGCATTGGAATAACAACCAGGATCATTTAAGCATAAGGGAATCTTTGAGCTCAACAGACATGAGTAATATTATGATGTATACTGATATCAACTCATAATTGCACCCGCACCTTCTTTGAGCAGACACTGTTCAGACAGGGACCTCTCTCTTTTGTGCAAATACACACACATTGGCGATCCTGGCACAGTGATGCCCCTTCTGTCTTCATCACCTGCTTTTTCCATTATGCATGGGCAACAGAAAACTTCAGAAAATGTCGGCTTCCTGTCTGCAACAACTCCACATCCACTACCCTGGTGTCGGCTGGCTGCCTGCTGAGCCTCACCACGTCACGTCTAATCTCACCACCAGCCTGTGGGGCCAATCTCACACCTCTGAGTCTTGGAGAGGAGCCTTTGGACAGCAGGACAGTGGGTGAGTGGTGGCACAGTTTGGTCTCAGGGGCGGGGGAGGAGGAACAAACTCACAGCTAATGGTTAATCCTGTGTGCACAAGACCACTGGAGAGGATTGGCTGGGGCTAAAGAGACAGCCATGGGGTATAGAGGATTGGGAACTAAACCAGGCACGAGGAAAAAAAGCTGAAGAAAAGGGAGTAGGAATAAAGGGTGAAGAATGAGAAGATGCAAGAGCTGGCAGTCACATGCTGAGATATTTGACTGCACACATTCAAGCACAGTAGCTAATAAAATTAGAATATGGATAATTTGTGCACTCCTGCTACTTATTATCCACATTTTATTACTTTACTTTGCTTGGCAGACGCTTTTATCCAAAGCGACTTACAAGGAGCTAGCGCTGGGTGTCTGGCTCAAGGACACACCTGGTAGGGGATGGATTAGGAGTCAGACGGGGTTCGAACCCACAACCTTCTGCATCCCACTCTGACGCTTAACCCATTGAGCTACCAGACCTAGATAGCTTTAAGCTACCAGACCTACCAGACTACCAAACCTAGGTAGCTCAATGGGTTAAGCAGACCTATTATCAGAAGTAATATACACCTGAACTGGATCATTTACATGCAGCAGACCTGGTGTAACATACGTGTTTATTTGATGCCAGTGTTACCATACTGTCAGGTTTTTCTGTCCATATGTTCCATACTCACACTCCATTCACACTTTCCCATCAAAAGTTTCTGCCAGTCTTCAGATGACACATGTCGACACTGAAGTGTTCCCCTAAGTTCACAGACAAGCTGCTAACGTTGCCGTTAGGTTGGCATATCTATAGAGGTTTTCCCTGAACTCATCTGCTTCCTGCAGCAGGAACCAACACTGTGGGAACAGTGAGAATAAATAAAAACTTGTAAAGCCATGGGCCATAAAACAAAAAGAAAAACCCAAGAATACACATAGACACTTTTAAAAATATATCTTCTTAACCTGTCACCTTTTAAAAAAAGTTATAGCAGATAATGTCTAAATATGTCCCATGCTTACATACCATTGCTTTATCATTAGGGTTGGGATGTATTCTTTTAGTCAATATTTGCATTACTTTCATTTTTTTCATTTATGTAACTTTATAAAAATATCCACTTAGCCACACGCTGTGTAACCTGTTTTGTAAAGGATTTGGTGTAATTAACAGCTAGACTGCTTGGAAATAAAAAGGACTACACTCAGACATTGAGAAAGTGGAGGTGGATAGACATCAACATGAATTCCTACCTTTTTCTATGAGCCTGATTGTGTTTGCTCACAGATGTGTTTTGCTGTGACACTGATTTTAATTACAGTTTAGAAAGCTCACGCTGGCAGTTCTTCAAAATCTTTAAAAAATGTGTTCACTGGTGGCTTTACAATCAACACCTGCAGTAGAAATGTCATCAACAGCTTCCACCTCATTAGTGATACTCTAAGTATACAGTAAGTGCGAAGCATGGGTGATATGACACCTACAGCACAGTGGGCAACTTTTTCAGTGAAGTTTGATCCATAAGAAGATTATCGGTGGGAAAGCAATGAAGAAACTCCCAAAGTGCAAAAAATGCTGAGATTTATTATTCAAATAGTAACTTGTTAATTTATCTATACTTTCATTGCTATTTTGTTGTGACAGTAACAAAGTATTATCTGATTCAAGTGTTTTTAAAAATTGGTTGTTAATGCAGATTTGTTGTGTTTTTTCCTCTGTTATTATTTTTCTTCTTTTTGTTTTCCCTCCAAAAGGGTTTGAGCTCCTGCTCCTAAGGTCCTTGATAACTGATCTGGTTGACTTTTTATAACATTTTTCTTGTAAACCAACCACGTAATTTAGTGGGTAACTTAGAGCATCTGAGAGGAAAGATGAAAATAAGTGTCTTGGTCCTTTTGGGATTACAGTGTCAACCTTCCACAGTTTAGCACACATCATGTAACACTGTCTCACAATTTTGCATCTTCTCTGTCCTTTATGTGTTTCTCTCTCTATGGCGCCATTTATTTTCTGTGCTTCTGTTCAGTGAAGACCTGCCCTACCAGTGATCGGTGGATTCTTGCCCTCTTCTGGACAAATCTCAGTCCTCGTGCCAAAACCCAAACAATTTGAAACTACAAAGGCAATCAGTACTGGCCAATCAGAGACAGGCAGAATAAGCTTTTAGCTAAATAGCGTTGTAGAACCACGATCAGAAAAAAGTCACTGGTCAAAATATATTATTTGTCAAATCCATGTAAAGTGAATACAGTAAGTCAGAAAGTCAGAAAGTACTGATACAGATTTCCAGTGTTGGGCTGGTCTGATTATGCTTCTGATCTTCAGGAAAATGAGATAATAGCCACACATAACATTTATAATGTTTTGAATGATGTAACTGGCTCCTCTTTGATGTGCTGAACACAAAACACTGCAGTAGTCTATGCGCTGTACTTTTGATGTTGGGTCATTTCCTCTGCACTCTCTGCACAGTCACCACCCTGGGACCAAACGATTTCCCCCAGTGACAATGCATGTCGCCGACACTTTCCCCCTGCTGTGTGCTGCACATGTCAATACAATACAGCACAATGCCCGTGCCTTTACGTTTAGCCTTAAAATGACTGCTTCCTTAGCTTCACAAGACATCCTTCACATGACAAACATAACATTCTGAATGGTCAATAGGAAGTTGTACTTATACTGCACTTGAACTTTATAAGACCTTTGAGAAGTCCTGTGAAAGATCTTTCACACCGACCATGTAGATTTAATTTCAGTGAGTAAATAAACACTTCAACTGCCAGCTCCCCATGTCAGTGCTCACAATGATCTGTCTTCTGTAAACAATCCACCAGCCACGTTGGGCTTTTTCCAAAGCACAACCTATACCATACAATTTTTTCTCAAAACACAGAGCCTTCAGCAGACGAAGAGCCTCCCTCCTCCCACTTTAATGCCACAAAGGAATATATTTGCTTTTCTTGAGATGAGCGTCGATGCCGCAGAAATAAATAGCCTTCAGATGTTTACGTACGTTGTGCGATCCTGTCGATGGGCTCCAGAGAGCGAGCGGGAAACTCATTTGCGCTGTTGATGAGACGAATCAGTAATGGCTGCCCAGTTTCGATTAAAAGGACTACCTTACAGACACAGAATCAAATGCATCTGTTTCTATAAACCATATTAATTAATTAGCATACAGCTGATTAAATCTAAGTTTGTCTTTTGAAACTGGGTTAAATTGTTTGGTCTAGTAAGAATGCAACAACAACCCGATAAGCTGACGACGAACATTCTTCTAAATATTATCAATTATATATCTACGAATCATTTTAGTCATTGTCATAAAATCAGACACTCTCAGGTGCTAGCTTCTCAACTGATCGATTACTTCAAAGCATATGAGAGAAACGTGATCATCTTTGAGGTTCTGACTCTGGCTCACTGGATTGTAGGAAATCTTAGAGACTAATCTACAAACTTTTTTGTTAATCAGTGTCCACTTGTTTGGTCAGTAATTGTTATCATCCACACGAAGTTTACAGCACACCAGAAGTTGAAAGGTTCCCGGCAGATATTACCTTAGCTGTGACTATGAGTCTCATATACTGTAAAATGACCAGTTCAGGTTTACAGCTTAACTGAGCATCAGCAGAATAATAACTGCTGCAATTATCTTCAGGCAAATGAGGCAAATGTTCTTCTGCCTGCTACAATGACCCACCAGAGAAATCAATAGCGTGACTTTCTCCCTTCCTTTTCTTACTTTCCCTTCTACCTCGAATTGAGGCCAACACATCACTGTGAGCCCGAAGCTCAAATTGCTTTGCTAGCATCACCCAGACACAGGCAGCCGCTAATGAGCTGTGCTAGCTCGCTGGTGACAAAGGAAATGACAGCTGGCGTGATTACAGAAATCTGGGACTTGACCAAGATGGAACTTGTGGAAAAATGATCAGGGGAAAGAAAGAAACTCTGAAAGGAATGTGTATTGAGCTAGTATCCACTCTCTAACAAAGGAAGAAGAAAATCTCACGAGCGAATCACCATGGTAACTGAAAAGCAGTAACGGTGAGAATAAGTTGGTCAATTTAGTTGTAATAATTTTGATCATAATAGTACTTTGAAATCCAGACACAGAGAAACCGAGGTGGCACGAGCCTTATTGTATCACTGGAAATGTTTTTATCAGGCTTACATAAGAAGGAATGACCTAAAATCCCCAGAGAAGGGCCAAAGGGTGGGTGGGTGTCTCCACTGCTGCTGCATGAAGGATTATGAGCCTTCATTTATCTGGGACATCCTGTTTTCCAAAATACACTCTTCACAGCTCTGACAGGTTCACTGTAAGGCTGCATACACAGCAGATGGTTATGGCACAATATAAGTGCATTTTTGAAATATCCATAGCATGCCAGTTTTTTCCAGATAAAGATACAATCTGTCACAGGGTTTTTTCTTCACTGAATGTGGTGACACTATGAGGAACTGATGCTCTCTGGGCACTTTTGCAGTTTATATTGAGGTGTTGACTGTTACACTCAAACTGGAGGTGACGGTTCACAATAGCAGCTATTCAAAATCTGACTGTTTAACCACCCCTCACACACACACACACACACACATGCAGGTAGCCACCTGGTTTGCCTGTTTCCTCTCTTAAGCCTAGTCAGACCCTGCCGCTACAGAAAAAAAGCCCAATCCTCCTATCCCTCTATCCCATATCTGTCCATCCCTTCTGTTCCAGGGGCCTTGATTTGGCACAATCTTCCTCCCCTCATGTGCCACTCTACCTCGCCCCGTACTATTATTTTCAGAATGACAAAAAATATATGACAATAAAATCCCTGATGCTGCTGAGAGTGAGGGCTGGCCCAAAGGTGACCCCGCTATTCTCATCAGCCCTTTGTCCCACTTTTCACTCACCTCCACCGAGAGCTCTGACACTCCCCGTCTGCCACTCACCGCTCACATTTCCTTCCCACACCAGACACTGTCTGAACCCCCCACCTGCCCCCACCTGAACTCATCTCATTCAGAACCCCCTGCCGCGCACACACAGAGGCAATGGAATTTTTATTAATAATTTCGAAGTAGTATGATTGGATACATTCCCATGGAGAGAGGAAGGAAAGGCAAAAGCAGCGGAGGTGAACGATGGAAAAGGAGACTGGGTGAGAGAGCGAACGTGTGTGGATGAAGGGATATAACGACTTTGCTTCTATCTCATTTGCAGATCCTATTCCTCTCCATCTAGATTACAACATTATCCCTGCGCCAAAATAAAGGATTATCGGCCAAGGCTTTCTCATGCGCTCTGCCTGAACATATGCTTTGAGAGATTGTGGGATAGATCTGTGTTTTAATGTAGAAACTATCTTGACATGCATTACAATAATCATCAGACTTTCCCTCCATGGTCTGTGTTCTGTGAGAAATGATATAGTTTGTATATCCCACTTGCTACACTACCTTTATTTCTCAACAGTGTAAATTAGAATATTAATTGAGTGAAATGTAATGCTGCTGTGTCACGACCCGCGCAGGCGAGGTCGTGTTTGTGTGTGTATTTTCTCTTTTAGGTCTTGCCGAGATTGACTGCCGGTGTGAGGATTGCCTGGTGGGCGTGGCCGCGCGGTGAAATACCGGTCGCCTTCGACCTCTCGGGCTCTCCTTCTTCCCCGCTTGGGTCCTTTCTCCACCGCGGCTGGTTGAGGCCTGAAGTCTGCCGGGCTTAGGTGGAAGGGGCTCTATGTCCAGGAACTGTTTGGTTTGGTGCTCAGATGTTTGTGGATTGCCTTGTGATTTAATAAAACCACATGTGGTGGCAAGTTTACCCTCTTGTGTTGGATTCTTTGTCATGGCTTGGAGCCGGTCATGACAGGCACGTTTATCCAAAGTCACTTACCTACCGATGTAAGCAGAACTATTTGCCTTATTTTGAATGATGGGTTTTGTATATCATACATAAGTCTGCTGGGGTAAAAATAAATGTTGTAATTTATAAAATCTAATTCATAATATAATGCCAAACCTCTTTAATTATAATACAACAATATTACTAATATGTTAACAACAATTTATATTTCACATACAAAAAGGGTTAGGAAAGGAAATGTTTTAATTCTAACAATAATAAAATATGGTTTAGGTACTTTTTTACAAAAAGATTTATTTCGTCTTGATACATTTTACAGTCTTTACTTTTCTATTCAGTGTCATTAGTGACTAATTTACTTAGTGGTTTCTTATCCATTAATTATACATATAATAAAATGTTGCATACTTGCTACACAGGTCAACACAGTTACATGCTGTCAGATAATTTTCACCCCATCATCATTGCAAAATGTTTCATTCTCGTCCGTGATGACCTGACACCGCAGAAAATACTGGAACAAGTCAAACTTTTCTGTTTACAGTAAAGACTCACTGACGCTCTGCAATAAAAACAGTAGAGCTTTTCTTTAATATTGAGGATATTGGTGCAGAATGTCAAGTTCAGGAAGGTTCAGACTTTTCAACAAGACTGGAAGTCTTTCAGCCCCTTGGCTTTCACCTGCCTATTAGACTGGAACATATTGGCTAGATAGGTTTGTGTTTGTGTGTGTGCGTGTGTGTGTGTGTGTCTTTGTGGGCAAGTACATGCAGCAAGGAATGACCAAATAGGACACACACAAACACACGCACACACAACTGTGTTTCTATGACTTCAGAGGACATTACCTTGACTTGAGGTAATTTCCTTGAGGCTTAACCTAACCATAATTACTACTTACATACCCTAATCTTTACCTTAACCTTAAAGCAAGATTTCACTCTGAAATGAGTTGATTCAACTTTTAAGGACTCACCTTTAGTCCACAAAATGACAGCAAGTCCCGACAGTGTGACTGTGTAAACAGCTTTATGTCCTCACAACATGAGAAATACAAGTACTCACACACACGCATGGGTGGGCTGGCGGTGGCGAGCCTTATCTCTATGCCACAAAGTGGGAAGATTAGATTACGCACTTCCCTAAACCTCTAACTTGGTTACCATAGCAATAGCAGTGGGACTGGGGCTGCAGCTCATCATTGTAACGGCTGCTAAAGCAGCAATGGGTGGATATAACAATCACTGGGGGAACCACAGGTCTGGCGGCTATTTTACCTCATCAACTCCCTATTCTATTCTATTCTATTCTACTCTACTCTTCTCATAGTTTTCAAAGTTAGAGCTGCCAAATGAGGTCATTTTCTGACCATGTACTTTACACTCCCTGTATTAGTCTGAACATTGCAGAGATTATTCTTCATTATTCCTAATGTTAATATTATTAATATTAGACTTCAGAATACTGTTGCAAGTTCTTACACAAATTTTGATTGAATATGTTGTTGCACAATATTTAGAGAGTCAATAAAATGATGAAGTGTGGAGTGCTACCTCATAAAATCATTTTGTGCATTGCTGAATACCAACCGAGGGAGATCAATTGAAATTGAATTCATAATTGCACCATAGTGAAGCCTTGGCCTTAATTCAAATTAATGAAGTGCTTGCAAATCCATAGTGTTGTGGGTCTGATCATTAGATTAATTACCCCAATCAGGCTATTGTATTTCAATTAAGCTGAATGCAGTGTTTATCTTTTCTTTACTCAATATTCAGAATAATGAAGAGTGTAGACTCGCATATGCATATACTGTACAAATACAAATATAACCTTGCTATCAAGAGATTTTGTGTTTTATCAACAATGGCAGTCTGAGAGTACTTGATAGTAGTGAATGTCCCTACACAGGTAGTTGACTGTCCATAAATATAGACACTTAGACGGGAAGTCCCCATGTTCCCTCCCTGCTGCTAAGGACTCATAATGGACTCGTTTTTTTCCTATTCTAAGAAAAGAATGGCTCTGACAGGTAATGGGACACCATTTCGACCTTGACAAAACACTTCATTTAGATAAGAGTTGGGTCACTTTAACGCCAACAGCCCACAGAGCGTAACAGAGTTTCAATCTTTGACTTTGGGACTGAGGCAGGAGTGTCCTGCTGGCTACCGAGCAATGTTCAAAGCTAATGTGCACTTTTTGAAAAGCGGTTATTTCATATCAAACTGAAAGAGCCACAGACAAACCACAAATCTGATCTTCATTTAAATCCAGATACATTTGATATTTACTGATCGAGAGTTATTTTATAGAAATAATAAGAAGACGGTGATCCCCTGACTTTTCCTTTCATGTCACCAGCAGGTAACACATATATACTGCTTTATTGTTCCCTTTCTTTTAAGCAGGAATCTGCTACTGCTGTTCCAATTACTCACCAATTAACCACATTTTTTTAAACAGACCACAAGTTTTTTTTAATGGAACATAAACCATAAACTCAGATTATTGGTTTAATGGATATGAGTTCAAGTAGTGTTTGTTCAGTAAAATGTAATACTTGTTTCCTGTGTATTGCTAATCATTTTTTACATTTCACTTTAAAATTCCAACAATGTCCTGTTGTTTCCAAACTTTTTGGTGGTGGCACAACATGTGATGTCACATTTTGGATTTCAGTTCCACGGAGCTGCTAACAGTACTCTCCTTTAAATAAACTTAACTTAAATAGACAGGGGTTGTTGATATACTTCTAGCCCACAGACATCTTTTTAGGTCTAAGGCCTTTTTAGGTCTTCGGTTGTACTTTTTTTTCGTGATCATATGAGTGCAATTCAATTTCTTCACTGTACAATTTGATTTGGACAAATGTCTAATTCTGACTAAAGGGCCATGTGACCAGACTCGTGCCCTGAGGCCATCTCCCTGCACAGTTGACTTGTGTTCTCACTTATCGGATGAAAAAATCACAAACACACAAAGGGAGCACTCTCTCAAAATCATGAATGCACTCTGTACTCACACACACACACACACACACACACACACACACACACACACACACACACACACACACACACATATCCAGCCAATGATACTGGCAGCTACCCAGCTGACCCATGTTTTATATGTGTAGATTTATCATTGGCCATTAAAATACATTTGATTTTTACCGGGGTGGCTCTCAATTGCTGGTTTCTTCAACAGGCTCTCCTTTTATAGCCACTTTCTTTAACCTCTCCACCTGCTCATAAAACACCAACAGCCTCTTCCTCCACCTCCCTCAGCTCACGTCCTCCTTCCCTTCCATCTCTTCTACTGTATCTGCACATCTGTCCTGACCTCGGCTATGATTCTATCTTTATTGGGTGTGTTTGTGCTTTTCCTCTTTCTGTCCTTAACCTCTCCCTTCACCTCTACGTCCATACTGCACATATACCCTTTATGTCCCTGAACTGCTTTTTTCTTCGTTGTTGCTTTTCCTTCTGAATCTTCGATTGATCAAATTTATTAACAGTTTCAGAAAGAAAAGGAACGTTTTCAAACATGCACTTTAAATCACACATATCATGTGATAGCATGAACATTCATACTGGGCTTTCTCAGAGAAAACCTCTTTGCTTGTGTTTAGAAGATAATAGCATATTTATATGAATAATGATATTAAATTCATCACAGCATCACTGTCCATATCTGCTGCTGATTCTGTATCACTACCAACCCCAGTCTGCACTCTACTGTTTCATATGAAATTTGTCCTGCTAAAGCAGTACGTCAGAAATGAGTCGAATAGCTCCTGTGGTTAGTGTGGCACCAATTCCAGCGTGGCCATGGCATCAAACCCCATGCTGGCTACTGGGCCTGGCATAGAGACATGTGCGACTTTGTACATGTTCTCTTTCTGTGCAACAGTGGCTCACTTGGTAGAGCAGTCATCTATGAACTCTAGGGTCAAGTGGTCCAACAACTGGTTCCTCCTGGCTACATGTTGAGGTGTCCTTGGACAAGAGTCACGGAAATCAATAAAGTATGTCATGATGACAGCTCCTCCATTCTCTGTCTTGTTTCAGATGTTAAAGAGGCCATGATTTCTCTCTGCCTGCTATTCGGTGTTTTATTCACTAGAGTTCAAACGTTTGGGGCCACTGTCCTTTTTCTCCATGAAATCGCACTTTTTTCAATAGATAGATGTAAATAGATAATCTTGCCATAGCTCAATCAAGCCTTTACAATACAACACTAATGTTTGCTGATGGTGTGGTGGCACATGTCGCGCTGCCGGTTGCAGCTGTATATACAGTATGAACACTGTCCTGTGTATATGCCACTGAGATTTGTGGGGACTACAGTCTGGCTTTGTCAGGCTACTAACAAATGAACAACAGTGAGCAGCGAACCACTTTCTAAACGCCTGCTGTTCAACAGTCTAGTCAGCCTGATTTTAGGATGACAAAGATCCTGTCCGGTCTCGCCTTTTTTTGTTATACTATATGTTGTGCTCATTTCCCCATGTAATGATGTCAGCTATGATATCACTGTCAGTGTGTTTTCCTTTTGCAAAAACACACTGACTTTTGTTGTAATACTTTTCAGAAAGAATACATTTTGGTTATTCATTAATTTTTACCTATTTGCTGTTTTTGTTCTGCGCTTCTGTTCTACTGAATGCTTTGTTTTTCTACAGGTGCAGGAAAATTGTTCTGGCTCTCTCTGGAAATCACAGGCGCGACACCGTGCGAGGTAGATTCTGCATATGGGTCAATACGTGATTCAATAACAAGAACAGAAACAAAGCGCAATGCTAATTATCATGTGCCTGTTTTGGGCATGCCTCCTAGTCTGCTGTGTCACAAGCACGCTCTTCATACAATCAGGTCGAACATGTTGTCAATATTGCATTCGGAGGACATACATGAAAATGTATGTTTCATTTTGTTCCCCCCGTTTCTTATCGCTGTCTGCCCTCGTCTTTCTCTCCATGCCCGTATTACTCGCCTTCTGTTTCCTCAGCTCTGTTATCTATTTTGTGACTTTCCTCAGGCCATTTCTTTGTCCACCCCCAGCTCTGTCTCTCTCTCTCTCTCTCTCTCTCTCTCTTTGGTTGACCTAGCACCGGTTTCATTTCCTCTCGGTCATCTGTCTGTCCGCTGTGTCTTTCATTGGGGGGTGGGGGGGACTAATCTCCTTTCCAATCTCTCTCTCATATATGCTTGGTGAAGTTCCATGCATGAGAGTTAATGAAGGAACTGCATGGGTAAACACACAGGAGCACAGACTGAGAGAAGACAGACAAGACGGACGAGTGTAAATATATGCCTGTGTGCAAACATACACTGACAGATGAGCTCGGCTGTGTGCCGTCTGCGCAGACATTAAAGCCGAGACTTGTTAGTCAATTAGGCAACAAATTAGAGTCTTAGTTGAATGACACATTATTAATCAGCTGGAGGTTTTACATGATTGTTTACTCACAAAAAGTTATTCATAAAAAGTCACTCACAGCCCTAAGCTCTTTTCCATCTTATTACAATAAACTCGCACTTATCACCGCCTCCAAACTTGCATCTTCTTTCAGCTCTAGTGTTTATTAATTGCAGTTGTGTCCACACACCCATTCTGAGAAAGTGGCAACTGTTTCTCCCTTTTACTAGAGGAGAGAAGTTAGAGGAGAAACTGTAACACTTGTGCAGTAATATGAGAGAATAGAAGAAAACAATCTTCACCAAACACATGCACACTAGAGACTTTGTAGGCCTTTCTGAGACTAGCCACAGACCGTGTCTTTTCAGAAGGATCATCAAAGAGGCATTGAGTTTGTAGTTTAGGACTCCAAGATGTACAAGAAACAAAAATCTTAGTCAAATTCACCTGTTTGAAAGATGCGATAAGAAAGAAATGTGCCAATGACGGCGCATGTTTTAATGAAAAGTCTCAACTGAAAATAGAAAGCGCACTTTGTTCACATGATTCCCTTTCTTAAAGTTTATAATGGTAATAAAATAAGTTTGCGGTGACTTGCAAATAACTAAATTGCAAAACTCATCACAAGTATAAATTTAAATTTTTCATCATTCACCACTGTGCACACAGGAAATATTTTAAGAACAGCCCTATCTTGACTGACATGTTTTTCTTTTTTTATAAACATTCTCTGCTGCAAAATACAAAAACTATGAAGCCAGTGTATCAAAGTTTATTTCTATGGATATATCAAAACTAAGACTGTTCTAGTTAAAACATAGTTTAAGTTTCAGGACTTAAACCAACTCACTAAGTAGTGTTGTGTGGGCCAACATGCTAGTTTGTGTATTAGCATTATGCTTCACATTCGTCATGATGCATTAATAGCTCACAAGCGTGTTGGAGAAGGAACATACCAATTACCCAATCTCAGGTTAAAGAATCTTGAGGCCCTGCTAGCATTTGGGGCCTTTTTGAGTAAAACATTAAGTCAAACATTTTATGCTTATAAGATAATAAACTTATAATAAACTAAACTGATTGTATCCCTTTAGACATATGATGCTCTGGTTTTTCTAATGGTTATGAATCAAAATGTGGGGGTGCTGAATCCACACAGACAACAAGCACTTCATAAATCGCATGAATATTTTGGGACCATTTTAGATTTTTTGGATCCATGTTTACATGAGCAATGTAACAATTAAACACAATAATGAAACCAAACATGGCAACTAATATCCTACAGGATGCTAGCTGACTATGTATCAGCTGGTCAGGCTGTTGTTAGCAAGGAAGCTTTAGCTGCTTTATCTATTTGCTGTAGCTATCCTTATCAAGATATTATCTTTATAATTTGCTGAGTTCAACGTTACAGACAAACTGAAAATAATATCTTAATCATTTTCTAGCTATCATTTTATAGTCTCACAATTGTCACAAAAATAGAAGAAACATGAAGTATACATGAACATAATTTAGATACAATTTAAAACAAATAAAAAACTAAACTACCAAAGCACCCCCCCCCCCCCCTGCTGGTGGGGCTTTAGGCTGCAGCCCATATACAGGATTTACCTGTTTTCATGTTGAAAAAAGGAAAATTCAAAGGACCAGTGGCTACACTGCCTGGGCATGGCAGAAAAAGCTATCTCTGCTCTGCTTATACAAGATAGATTCATTCAAGTACCAGGTGACCATAGAAGAAAACATCAGGCTGTCTGTGAGGAAGCTTTAGTCTGGGCCAATACCCAAGTCTTGGCTCACTATCATCTGTCTTAAATCACATTGAAAATCTCTAGTGGGATTTAAAGAAGGTGGGCAGAGCAAGCAAACCCAAGGACTGCAGTGAAATGGAGCTTCCTCTGGAACAGTAGAAGAAGCTGGTGTCTGGCTATACATCACATTTGCAGCAGCTCATAACATATCACATCAACAAGGGTTCTCTACTAAAAACTGAAGATTTGTTCATTGTAAACAGCTAAATGTTTGCATATTTTGCCATAACGACTAATTTGCAATGGGGGTTGAAGAATATTGAGCAACTGTGCAACCATAGACGATACAGAGAAAATGGTGACTAATGCAAAACGGCAAATTGAATACTCAATCACAAAATTAGTCCAAAAAGCACATATTGATATGTTTTCATATCATTCAGACTCAGGACGAACCACAACAGCAACGTTGTAAAAGCAGCTGTGCAAATGTGCCGTTTAAGTTCATCACACTCATATTAATGATTTGCTCTATCAAGAATTTAAAGCACCTTCACATTAACGTTTTATTAACAGTTCATTTCCACTACAGCTCACATGGATTTGTTGCACAGCTGAGCAATGCTACAGAAAAAACCTTATTTCAGTGGATGAAGACATTAAAGACAGAGAAATATTATAAACCAGCACGTGTTAACTTAGAGGTAGGAGGAGGTGAGTAATCTTACCATCGTCTCCTGATCCTGAGCCAGCATCTGTGTAGGAGAACAAACACAGTGATCAACCAGAGGCTCACATAGCTGCAGACATCAGCTGAAAGAGTGTGTCTACAAATGCATGGACTGTACTATGCATTCTGGCTCTTTGTGAGTGTATGTGTGTTAGGTAGAAGACACTGTGTGTGCTTGTGGGTATGTTTTAGCAAGATGAGGCGTCTGTTAAGATTAAAGTGATGCTGCGAGGGAGATTTACAGGGAGAAAACATTGATGATGATAATGGTGATATGCAGGTTTGCCTGTGGCTTTGAGCATCATGTATATGTCATGCTGCAAAATTACACTGATGGGAACACGTCCAACTGTGGATCCATCCACAGTACGACTGAGGGAAGGTTCTCTGTTTCCAGTTGTCAGTGTGTTTTAGTATGCAGTATGCAGCGACTTCTTCTCTTGGCTCTCCCACTGGATCTGTGTAAAGCTCCCTCAAACACATTGAGCTCACTGAATTGGTTAACAATATGCCCGTGAAAGGGATACTGATGAGCACTTCGAAGAACAGTCACCGTGTAACTTGAGCCACGGCATAAAGTGATCTGCCAAAATGCACAGGGCCAGAGACCATTCAAGGTCTCTGAGGATTGTAGGGGGATAATAGCTCAGCTCCATGTGAATACCCAAGTGAGAGGGCTTTATAAGAAGAGGTGCACACACCATGGCGAGTACTGGGGCCATCACAGCTCCAGAATAAATGGGGTCTGACCAACAAGCTGTCCTGATACTGATACTTTGATGACATATGCTTTGGTTCAATAAAATACATTTCTGCTGGGACAAAAACATGTGCAGAGGGGAGGGGTGTTTCATCGAGGTCAGTGCAGCAGCAGACCGTCAGCTTTGCCCAGGAGAAGTACATTTCACAGCAGAGACTCAACACTAGATATAATCAGTGGTGTAGAACCTCAAACCTCCTCCTAAATGAAAGTTTAAATAAATCTTTGGCTAATATAAAATCACATTTAAATAAAGTTTTAATGGGTATTGAATTATTCAGGCGCCTTATTTTTTAATTATGTGAATGTTTCTCAATGAAGTTATCAACTGGAACTCGTTAGAATGTTTTGTTAAGCACCCGTACAATATTTTTATTTTCAATTTTGTCAATCATTCAAACTGATCTAACATCTCTAACTGTGTGTTCTGACTAAACACCAGCGTGGTGATTTGGGAAAATCACCTACAATATGTAGTAGATGTAGTACACAGCAAGAAATGCTGCAGCCCTCTCCTCTGTCCACAGAGAGTCTGAGGACGCTGATAAACATGCACAGGCTGAAGGTGACACATTTTTCTAGAAACGACAGGATACCATCAGGACAGTGAATTATGCTTTATCCCATAAAGACTGTGCACATAGCGGCTTTAAAAGAAATCAGACCATCTGTAATTTATGTGTAGATAACACTGTCTATAAAACATACAGTAAATTTCTAAAGGCAAAAGCTCAATTATGGGGATGAGTCAGCGCTACAGTCCCCCTGGCTCTCATCAGACTGAGTCTAGATTAAGTCTCGATGCAGATGGTGTTGGGGATGGTGATGTTCGAGTGTTGAGTGTTAGCACCAGCGTCAGGTGCTGAAAGCAGAGCATCTCAGCGCTGCTGACTGCACAGATGTAGTGGGTTGTCAGAGGTGATTTGTTCCCGTGTGGACACTTGAGAGACTGTTCTGGGGTGACTTCACTGGAGAAAGGGAGAGCTATTCAAACTGACCCACTATCAGAAACAAGAGGGTTGGCTTTCTGAGTAAGTCAAGTCAGAGCAGAGCTGACAGGGAAAAAGTGTATGTGTGCACTGTGTAAATGAGCTGCCGGGGCTAGCATGACTAACAAGCAGCACGTTTTGGATGATATACTGTTTTATCCAGCACTTTGATTGCCATTGCTACTATCCCACTCACTGAGTCACTGTCAGGCGTGCAGCACCGTTACATAAATAATATAACGGGGAGATGAATATACGTCTTATAAAACAGACAGTCTGAATGTTTCACTAAAACCCAGTATGTGTGTCACTGTGTGTACTTAGTATATGTTGTATGTGTATGTCATTTTATTGTATTGGGTAAAATGGTGATATCGTTGCATACAGCTGTTTAAATTCTGGATATAAAATACAGTTTTTTCAGCACTAAAATAGGAAGAGTGGTTGTTGTCAAGGTAACAAATCATCATTATAGAACTGGACAAACAATAATTAAACACAATAATCCCACTCGACTTCTTGTATTACTACACCATGCTGTCATAAAAACACGAGTCATTATAACAAACTATCAGTTTTTCCTGAACAACAGGTCAACCTCTTTCTCTTCGAATGATCTCAATGCATAGAATTACTATGACAAGTTTCACAGGTGCACTTCAAGCTGAATCAGACTGAGCTCCTCTGCTCCTTTTCTCTCTCTGTCAACTCTGGTGCCATGCTATTAACTTTCTTTCTTCTCTCTACCCTGTGCCGCTTCCTTTCTCTCTGCAGGTATCTTTGGCCTTGGAGCTGTGGTTGGTGATCCTGCCAACCTGCCTAATGCCTCGTCCCCTGCTCCTCTGATCTCTGTTGCATGTTGTTCTAGTCTCTCTCCTCTGTCCACTCATCCCTACCGGTCGAGGCAGATGGCCGCCGTTAGCGGGAGTTTTTCCTGTTGGATCTACACGATTCTGATCATTTTAATATAATGTGTAAGGTCTTAAACCTTACACTTTTCAATTGAAAAGGCTCTGCGAGAGATGAACAAAGGCGAATTCTACTTATGAGTTGAAGCATGTTCACATTACCCCACTTTTATGTGCAGTGAGGTGAAAGCCAATATTATCTGCATGTATATAATGAATGAAGGAGAAGGGAATTAAACACAATAGAAACACATTGCTGTGCAAGGCCAGTGCTTTGTGTGTCCTCAAGGTCTCGTATCAGAATTATTAAAACCAAAAAACCACTTACTGTATACACTACACATTAAAAAATGAATGACATTGCAAATGTTTCATGATGAAGGCGAGACCCACAACACTTATTCCTCGAATGTAAAATGAAACTTTGCTTACTAGAAAAAATAACCAGGGACCTTAGATCTTCAGAAATCTCTTTGCACACAGTCTACAAAAACTGCTCTCCGCTGTCTTTGCACCTTTTAAATCCACAGATTTTCAGTGACCTTGGAACATGTGGGACACTAAATGTGCAGTGTTTCATGAAAAAGCATAGCTTGAAGGCTCAGGCTGAAGTCAGAAGAGGTTCATGGAAGATCAATAAAAACCTTTAGTATCTGCACAAGGGTGGAAGTTTGAGGAGAAAAAGACTGGAATTAGAAAATAGAACAAAATGGCAAGGGAGATAGGCACAAGCTTCCCTTTTTACCTGCTTGTCTGCCAAATGAAGGGTCACAAATAGGAGATACCACACAATTTTATTTTGAGAGCCACTGCAGAGTGAGAGAGAGAGAGGGGGGGGGGGGGGCTGCTAAAAGAGGAAAAT
>JAUMHF010000013.1:17854000-17872179 GCA_032359275.1 Microctenopoma steveboyesi
TATATAGTCATCATAGTCTTTAGTTTTGTCTGCAGTTTAGGTTAAATGGTAAATGATTGGTACTTATTGTACATATTGCTTTCCACATTGGCGATAACCAAAGTCTTTCCATTCGATTTCATCCACACACTGGTTTGGGATTCAGTGTCTAGCCCAATAACAATTCGACACGTGACAAGCTGTCACTGGTTCACCCTGTCTCCCCTCACTGTCAGCTGTGTCTTCTCAGGTCAAAGCTCTATTAACCACGGTGTCTACTGACAAGACAGCAGGAAACAGAAAACAAAGTCAGTGAATAGCTGCTTGTGAGCATAGTGGAGGATTAGGTAACTCAACCTCCTAAGACCCGAACTCTTTCAGGGCATGCATTTTTAATTTATCTGCTATTTGGGCTGATGGTGACCTGATGAATGTAAAAAAAAAAAAAAAAACATTTTACGTGATGTAGTTTCTGAGAAAAAAATATGTCCACATATGATGATGTTTGTTTTAGATTTTGATAAAAAAAAACTATAGTCATGAGTAATGATGTGCAAAACTCAACATTTGTCCTGAGTACAGAAACAAAATGAGAAACAACAATCGTGTCTCTTTGAGCAATGGCTCATTTGAAGTGCTGCTAACAGTTGCTGGAAGATGTAACAAGCACAAACGGTACACGTATAATGTCCTCGTACGTGGATATCAGGCCCCTGTAAAGCAACATTTTTGTATTTTGGTCTAGACGACTCAAAATGTGATGTCCACATATGTGGACGCCAGGTCCTAGAAGGTTAATAATACAGTATCACTGTTCTGGCCAGAAAAATCAGCAAGTGCAACTCTCAAAGGTTTTATGAGATAATAATACTAATAAAACAATACAATACTATAAACATCATAAATATCAGGTGAAATGATCAAACATTTCAGACTATCAAACTACTAACGACTACTAATGACCAATCAAACTTTGAAATGCACGTGGTGATCAGACTGTTTCCTCCACACTACCAAATGTCATCTTATATCATAAGACTTCAATGGAGAGTAAAAGTAACACTGCATCTAGATAAGTCTGGCATGGCATCTCTAATCCAAGCAAGGAAAACGAGTATTGGCATCAGCAGCTGACATACATTTACTACACTGTGCACTGCTGCTGCTAATGGGATTTTGGAAAATTGAAATAGAAAGGATGACAGAGAGACTGAAAGAGAGAGAGCAAGAGACAGAAAGACAGAATGCTTTGTTGCAGTAAATGCACTGCTTGGATAAGGTTGGGCCAAAGGTTCCTTACTATTAGTTACTCTTATCACTGCTATACAAGATACTTTAACATGTTCCACTGCTGCACGCTTTCCAAGTTAGCTCAGCTGAGAGTGTCAACTAAAGAGCTGCGTGGTGAAGTCTGCCTTACCTTTCCACTTGACAGGCTTACAGTATGTGTAACACTTGCTTAACTCTGGCTGGAGGCGCTACGTTTTTGTGTTGTCCATCTGTCCGTCCCATTCCCAGTGAACTATCTAAGAAAGGCTCAGAGGAACAACTGTTTAATGCAGGCGCTGATGTCCATTTGGGCTCTGAATCTGAGTCCAGACCTACATGTAACTGGTTGCTGCAGTAATTCCAGTTTCTCTCTTGTTGGACTTTAAACACATCTGAACAATTAGATTCATATTTTTAAAACAAAAAGCACCATCTGGAATTTCTGCCTTAATTAATGCATATTATTATTATTGATAATTATACTTGCATTATGGGACACAGCAGATAAAACTGACTGACTAAGAGCACTTCTTATCCCACGTCACACTCTCTCACACCCAGCTGATCTTAAAATGTACTACTCCTTAAAAAAACACTGTGTAAAAGGGAAATGAAGAAAATAACAAAACAGGATGCATTGTTTAAAACGTGTAGCCAGAATAATCTTATATTTCTCATATGGACAGAGCAAGTAGAAGCTGGACCCTGCACTCTCCAAAGTGTTGCTTCGTATGTGGAACAAAGTCCTTTTCTGTTGTCTGGAAGAAGACACACACACACACAAGCACACATCTCATACACTGGCATCAACTATCACATCCTGAAAAAGTCCTCACACGCAACCCACAAACAGGCGATCCAGAGGCGTGCCGGTCATTTCATGTGACTGTGCACAGCTCTGCCTGCTGGCACAGACGCCGCTCCTGTTACTGCAGTAACATTTCCACCTCAGTCTCCACATGTTCCCTCTGCCGAGCTGTGCCCATTCGAGGGCCTTTTAATGGACTTCTGCTGGCTGCCTGTCAGTGAGGGTAACTGAGTCAGCGACTGCTCAACCTGAGCCTGCGATGATGTCTTGACTTAGGCGGTGATTCACATATGCCTACAAACCAACCAACACCAACACCGTGCCAGTGGACTTATTCACAACTCTGCGCATGATTCAGAACGTGACTCACTAATTGGTAGATTCCTTTGTGAGCGTCAGTGCTTTTTTTATCAAGTATATAGTCATCCATTTCAATTTGTCATCACAGGATTAAACAGATTTCACTGGGCAAACCTAATTGCATGTTCAGATGGAACAAAAAACTAAGTTACAGCCAGTACTAAAAGTTGCATAGAAACAAACATTAATAAACCTACAACAGATAATCTTCAACTCAGTGGTGCTCTGTCCAGCACTGTGGGTCACCACATCACAAGTGTCTTAACCTGTTCCAACTGTAGAGGCGCACACACCAAACTCTACCGCAGAGAATGTAAAGAAAAAAGTAATGAATGATAAAATAAGTGCTGCATTATAATATGACGTATTAGTGCTAATCTACAAGAAGCCACACAGTTGTTGAAAGGACAACAACTGGACAGAACTGAATCATTTTTAGACAGAGAGCAGGAGGTATATTGTGTATTATTGGTATTATACAGAAAAGGGAATGGTAAAATGTCTAGATTTGACTGTACTGAACTGCCTGTAAGCCAAGTCAACGGCTATTTCTACTACAACCGTCCTAAAGCTGGACGTATCCAGCATCCAGTCTCTGGCCTGTAGATGATTTGTTGTACATATTTTGATATTTACCTGCTATGAAGTATGTGCACTACAATATATTGCTGTGACACTAATTCATAACTCGTGCTAATAGTATTTACATTAATTATTCAAGTCGTGGCACAAAGCAACCAAGATTTCACTCGATATAGCTTTGACAGCAAAATACAAACTTGTCTGTCTGCCAATAAGCACTATGAAGTGGATAGAAAATGAACAATATCAACCATCCCAACATACAAAAGAACTCATGTTTTGACTTCTTCCTTCACTTGGATGGAAAGTGATTAATGTTTGCTTTGCAACACAACACAATGTGGTTATTACTGAGCCCTTGCTCAACTTCGTCACTGTGCTTGACAATTTTCCTGTGGTGCCCATATGCTAATGCAGTAATATTTTTCAAGGGGAAGCACATTAGCTTAGCTGCATCATGCTGAAGCATAAATCTGGCTGAGTGAGTGGAGGCCACGGAGCCTTCAAATCAGTCTAGCAGTTCATCTAGCACCCGTACAACAGCATGTCAGAGAATATGCTAAAAAAACTGACAGCACAAAACACTGTACTGCTTCAGAAAGAAAACAACATAACAAGAACCAATCAATATTCAATATCTTCTATGACAGACGCTCTGATTATCTGTGCTACCTAATAGTCCATTTAATATGATTATAAGACTGACTGACCAAAAGGTATTGTCATCACAAGAACACTGGTCTTAGCATGGGTGGAGAAAAATATGAGCATGAGTCCAACCTACTGCTGCATTTGCGAATATGAAGCTATATGCACTTAACTTCTCAATACTCTATATGCATTCAAGAAAAAGGAAAAGTCATAAAACGCTCGCAGCTTCACCGGATCCTTTACAGCTTTGATATTCTGTGAAGATGATAAAAGAGAAAATAGCTCCACAAACCCCCCAAAAAAAATTGGCCATCAAGAAGATGTGTGATTCAGTCATTCAATTTTCCGCTTTGTTGAGCGTGCCTCTGGGCAACAGTGTTACAGTAACTACGTATGACAATTTGGCACATGCAGCATTATTTACATTTTATGTCTTTTGACATTTTTTTTAAACCTTACATAACGAAAGGTCACAGCTGTCAAACTTCCTTTTACTTTCTGTTTAACACAGCGAATCTAAATAAACTGTATAATTAGCTTGTTTAACACAGCGCTGCTCAGCGGGCCTGTTGGCCAGACGCTATCAGTCTCTGAGTCTGTGAGGTCACTGTGCAGAGAGGATGAAATCTCTGCGCGTTAGAATGTGCGTCGCTCTAGTCGTGCTTGCTCGAAAATACGTCTACATCTGTCACCTCTAGCAATTCTTTCATCATGTTTGTGTTTGCTTTGAAGCAACGCATCACTTCGTAATTGCTAAAACCCATCCAGTGGAAGCATTTGCATATATTGACAGATACAACATTTAAGTCTGAAATTCGTACTAGTAAGTCTAGTACGGTTTGCATTTCTGGCTTTATATTTCATTGCTGCATCGCATTTGTTTGATTACAGACAACTGTGTCAGTGATACCTCCATCCTTGAGACGTTCGTACTCCCACAGCTTTGTTTGTGTGTGTATGTCAGTGCTCCTAGGTGGCTGTGCAGATGAGTGCGTGCGATTGCGTAGGCGCCACAATATGTACATACCGGCAGGACAGGCACCTTCTGACATAATAAGCACTTCAGACTGTTGCTTGCAGGCATCCCTGCGCAGGAAACACTCGTTCTGGTAGTTCTGATTGTTGGAGCCGCACACTGGGGCATAGTCGTTGTTGCACTGCAGACGTGAGAGAAGAAATGAGAGTGAATGGGTGAGAAAGAGAGGACAAACAAATCAAGTCATATTAAGGTCATCTAAAGATAAACCTCGGCGTGCACATATTCTTGATTGGTTAGGTAAGAACTCAACATTCACCACTGATAAGTGCTGTTTATATGAAGCTGTGTTCTTGTCAGTGAGTCTTTTGCTAACTAATTCTGTTCCCTAGAGAAGTCTTTTATATATATTAAGTAGTCTTTTCAAATGGAAAAGAAGATACATTCTCAACGAAAAAAAAAACAACCTGTATGTTTAATTATGGCTGAGGCAAAACAGGAGGACTTAATTAGACTAAACCTAACCTAGATGTCTGAACACCACCAGATCACTTTGTTTGCACTGTTGCTGTCCAGCGTTTATATATATAAGCATTATACCAGCTAACGTTTGAATACTTTACACAGATAAGATACTGTTAAAACAGATGGCCTGTTTGGCAGATTTATAAACCTGCAGTCAAGTGAAGGAACAAAAATAAAGACTGAACAACTTGTTACTTATTGTACTTGCTGTAGATTTTTTCACGTGACTGATCATCTGCTAAGGAATTGAAGAGCTGTAGTTGTCTCATAGAGCTTTCTGTCTTTAGTGGTTTACGGTACACATTACTGAGTTTGGGCTTTATTGTCTTGAGGAATAATAATTACAGGTTATTAATACAACTCCACCACAGATCACGTTCATTATAAAATAAAATATGAGCTCCTGCATCTGTCTTTTGACAAAGCATGTACTGCTGCTCCACTGGAGCAGTAAGAGGTTAAGTGACTTGCTCAAGGGCACTGAGCAAAAGAGCTGTCAAGGTACAGCAGAACATTATTCATTCATTTTTCCATATGATTTCCTTGCTACGGTGTAACTTTAGATTTTTCAGATGACTGACGGAACTATAGCCCTTCTTGTTATTTTTTTTCGTGGAGGAGTGATAGTAATTTGATTTGATATTGATTTGCCTGTGCTACACTGCAGGAATAACAAATGTGATTATTCAATTGAGAAAAAATTTGTTCTGTTCCCCGGGAAGGAGAAAAAGGCTGTCAAAGGTTTCAGAGAAATGGCTGTTCCATAGTTACAGCAGCCTGTAACCTTATTACTTTTAAAAGTGCTGAAAAATGGGTAGTGTGTGAAAATGTGTCTCTGCTGGGTGCGACATTGCAAGGACAAGGAGCCAGCCTGAGAGTCCCCACAGGAGCAAAGCCAAGGAGCTCATGGCTCTTTGTCTCCACTTCTGTTCCTTTTAAGTCTCTAACGGATTGACCCGGAATCTGGTCTCTATGGACCCAATCATCTGTCTGTGCTCTCACAGAACACCGCTTGGCTCTCATAAAAGGACATGATACTGTACATATGCAGGTCTGTGCGTGTCCACGGGGATATGACATACACAGTGTCCTACCAGCCACAGCATTTAAAGTCATGCAGCTTGATCGGAGAAATCTCTCCTTCCTAATTCTGCATAGTTAAAAAAAGTTAAAACGGGTGCCAAAAGTAGCACCCTAACATCAGCAAAGGAAGAGAAATCATTAGGAACTGGCTGAGCTGTGAGCTAATAATGGTGTGGAAAGTACACAAACACCTACTGGGGTCTTGGCAGCTGTGTAAAATGCACACTGGGGCAGCATTACACCAGCTTTGCTTGGTTTTGTGTAAATAAGCAAAGCCATAATAAAGAAGGGTCAACTTAATGTCAATCTGCCCGGACCTGTGTCGAAAAAAGGGATTTACAGTAAAGTAAAGCAAGCACACGAGCTGAGCTGATGGATTGTAGAGTTTCAGTGGAGTTCGCTTTTCTGGTCGATTGTTGTTTGAATGCAATGATCGTCTGTAGTTGGAGTTCAACGGGTCGGTTGTTCTGGGAACCTTGTGAATGTGTCTGTGTGCAAAAAAGAAGTGGCCTCTCACTAGTCTTGGTGGCTGATAAAAACACATAATAACACACAAACAGTTCTAGTCTCTGTCTCTCCGCCTTATAATGACACCAAAGTGCTGTTAGAAAGGGGTGAAGCCTTGGATTTAATAACTGGCAACAGTAACCTCGAACAAGCGCTTCTTGTAGCTATAGACTACATCTGCGCAATAATCACAAAGAATTCAGAACCATTTCGATCTCTGGAACAATCTAAAAGGCATTTCAAAGTTTTTTAAAATTTTTCCCTCCAGCCCTATGAAACCATCGTATAGTAAAGTCTGCAAGCTCGTCTACCCATACTTGAGTGCTAGCCCATTGTCCCTGGGCCTGAGTCCTCTGTGCCATATGTTAAAGTGTTCCTGGACACTGCACCTCCACAGCGTCCATAAAACCTCAGTCTCTAAGGTTAGCACACCATGACTGGACCCAAACCCACTGCAAAACTGGGATGGGTTGTGTCAGGAAGGTCGTATGGCATAAAACCTGTGCTAAATGCGTGTGCATTTAGTAGCCTCCTAAACGGGGGTGAAGAATCATGTTTTAGATGGAAAGTATTCTGAAGTTGAGATTTCATTCACTTTTTGTACTTACATTCACTACAAGGTAAATTGATGTGAAAATAGACACTACGTTAAATGTGAGGTCCTGCCTCCTCATACTCCTACATTCACCTAAAAAATGATTTTTACACTGTCCCAGTCATCTCATGTGCTCACTGTGGGTGTTCTAGCACAGAAACAGAAAGAAGACAGCGAAGAAGAGATTACCATTCAAATGTCTGTGGATGAATCTTACAGAAAAAGCCTTGACCACAAGTCCAAGTGTGAACACGTATACCATTTCACACATAGACTGCATTTTTTTAACTTTAGCAGAATCGTGTCATGTGATCCGCGCACACACACAAACACACAAGGTCTCATGGCCACAAGGAAAGAAACAAAAATAACCACGCCATCGATTTAGTAGCCTGGGAGCATCATAACAATCAAGTGTGAACACTGTTTTTAACTAGCTGAGGGGAAAAAAGATGGCAGAACACACACAGATAACAGTTAAAGGAGGAGGTGGAGTAAAGGAGGGAAAGGGAAACTGCACACTGGCTTTTGATCAAAGGGATTGAGATGCAGGAAGGAAAGAGGCTGCAGAGAAGACGAGAGGGAAAAATGAGTGAAATTGGACTGGGGGGGAGAAGTCAGTGAAAATAGATGGAAGTACGACAGAAAGAGACGGAGGGGTTGTGAAAGCAAGAGAAAATACAGAAGTGAGATGTAGACGGCCTGAGAGGCAGAGAGAGCGAGAGAGAGAGACAGAGGGAGCGAGAGAAGGAGCACAAGAGAAGCCCTGGCTCAACAAACTTGGCACAATAAAAAAGAACCACAGCGCCTGAAGAAACTGAGGCATGCAGTGAAAAAAAAGATCACAAAATAAAAAAGAAAGAGAAGAAGAAATGGGGACACAGACAGAGCAAAAGAGAGAGAGAGGGATAGAAAATCCCTTCAAAGGAGTGCGGGAGAGAATGAAGAAATGGCAACCCCACAAAGGTGCTTGGAATAGCTTACTGCAGGGCCCGTGCTTTTTACCATCCTCTATCCTTTCCTTCCCTTCCTCCCCCTTAAACCACTTTCAAACTCCCTCCCATCTGGCTTGAGCTGTTCTTAACCCAGGGACTCTCACTTTATGCCAGGCGTGATGCAACGGAAGGGAAAGTTGCCCGGCAGGAGCCTGCGGGTGTGTTTTAAGGGTGCCTTCTTTTCGTGGAGAAAAAGCCCTCCACCTCATCTCTTGATCTTCCCCAGCATCTGGCTTTAATCCAGTCAGAGAACTGAGGAGAGGACGGGGGATTTAAAAGCTGCATCTCACTCTGAGGGGGTACGAGACAGATGCCGCAGCTGTGTGCAGCGTCACCTAGAAATGCTCACGCACGGGTACGGAGAAGGATCCTGTGTCGTAGGAGTCTCTCAAAGGAAGCTGGGCCCATCGCTTTCATGTTTCAGCTGAGGAAGATTGGAAGTGAGGCACTTAGGTGTGGGGCGGAAATAGATTGCCAAACATAATATAAGAAAAGACGTGAAACTTTGCACATCTTTATCTTGACTGAATCTTTCACTGATCTTCCAGGAGGCTTGTTGACACTGCCAGCTTCTTATTTACTCAGCTGGGACGTCGCTTGATGTGACAGTGAAGAAAAGAGCGAGCTGAGGTTACACATTTCAAACATTCACGCCGACTCCTCTGAAACGTCTTCGCGCAGCGCGCCGCTGCTCAGCACATGACCATATTAGAGATAACAGTGTTTCTTCTTATAGCCGTTGTCAGGGCGCTGCAGTTTTGATCCGCCGCGTTCTTGATAACTAGCAGCGTGTGATGTTGGCAGCCTGTAAAATCTAAGCTTCGTCAGCTGTTGCACTGTACAGAAGGTCAGCCCAGATGACTGTCAGTGGAAAGTAAATTAAAATAGACAGGGTGCCAAAAAACATCTCAGATATATGCTTGAGAGATACAGCCATTAGGTGGACGATTTGGGCGGAGGGGATAGAAGCATTGAGTATGTTAATGAGAAGAGGAGTAAATGAGACAGAAGGTGAGAGAATGTGATCCTCCGATGTTCTCTGCGGACAGGGGAGTGTGTCTGTGTGTGCCATATGGCACGCCCTTATGTGCCCGCTGGCTCAGGATTTGAAGAAATCACAGACACCTCCGCTGTGACAAAACCTGGACGGTTGCACGGCGTCTCGACCCAGAGAACAGCGACAGCAGAGGTGTCGACGGTCCCGTGGCTGTGTTTGTGTGTTTTGGGGGGCTAGTAACAGACAATATGGAAGAAAGTGTGTGTTTTCCATCCAGGTCAACCTTACTGCTCTAAACTTTTCTGCACTCTTCTCGACAGCCACGTTTGCAGCATCCTATGTGCATTTACACCAGTTTCTTCTCTTCTTCCGAGTAATTTCATATTCTCTTCCGCCCACTGCAAACAATGTTTCCATAAACCTCCTGCAGGGGCTGCTGTGGCTCTGCCTACCCTCAACTCTCTTTATCTGAGTTCCAAATGCTAAGCTTTGGGACTGCAGCCAGGACCTGCTGTCTCCCTACCTGCCAGGGATCGGTGCATCAGTGCCCGCGCTCGCTCGCTCGCTCTCTCTCTCTCACACACACACACACACACAGTCAAAGCACTTTGTACATAAAAAGGCATCCTCGCCTTACCAGGTCACAACACACAGCAACCTAGCAAAGCAAGCACAACCATCATCATTCATTTTGTGAATCTATAGCAGCTCCTAATGCCGACTCCTCTGAGTGTCCAACAAACAGTAAGTGCTGTCTGACAGGGGTGGAACAAAGACAGGTGGTGGGAGGAGGATGGGAGGCAGAGGAGTAGGGAGGAATGCAGAGTAAAAATGCAGGTATGAAGAGGAGGATGTGCGGAAAGGAGGTAGAAACTAGTTGCAGGGAGGCGAGCATGCACGATGAAGAGGTAGAGGAGATGACACTGAAAGGGGAAAAAAAAGTTCAAGTGACGGGGTCAGAGGGATGATGGGCCGATAAAAATAACAGGCGTGTGGGGGAGTGGCGACGGATATGCACGAGAGGAAGCCGTGCGAGTGGGAGACAAAGGAAAGGCGAGATGAGAAGTGAAGGCGTGGACATGCATCGGTGCGTGACTACCATATGTAGAGCAGAGGGAGTAGGCACGCCAGTGTGAGAGGTAGAGCTCTGTAATATGTGCCAGTAAGTGAGAAAGCAGATGAAATCCTGCACACGGAATGTATGGTTGGATTTCAAGCTAAACGTATAAAGGACGAGTGCCTCTCTTATTTTGTTAAGTGTTACTTTAAAGAAAGCAGCCAAAACACCACGAGCCAAAAACCTAAAGTGATAAAATCTACTTCAGAGTGGAAGAGTGCAGTATGTGTGCAGCTCCCCTCACGGCAACACTTTAATTTGAGGCAGTTTGATAAGCAGCTGAATTAGACTCACTCTGCTGGGCTGTGTTTTACTGCCTTGGATTAATTTTGACATCAATGGGCACTGAAACCTCGCAGCAATATACTCCTATTGATGAACAGCGAAACGTGTTTGGAGCCATTACATTAAAGTTCACCGAGTCACATTTGTCTCTCTGATGGCATTGTTAAAGCACATCGATCTGAAGCTAAACAAAATGGTACAGTCATTACTGATGTCCACTCGAATAGCAAGAGAGCAGAGAGACAGAGAGCACCCACCAAAAGACGGGACAGAGGACAAACTTGCAGACGGTTAAGTCCTTGACTTTTATTTGCTGGGTTTGGAGCAGAGAGACTACACATCTGAGCTGCACAAACAGATGAGACCGCTGTAATGTGCTTATAGTATTTAAATGCTTTAATGGAAGACGCTGGTCTGGACATTCAAACATACTCAGAGCTGTTAAGTGGTGGGCTCAGCAACACGGGCTGGACATTATTCAAAGCAGCTGTGCAGATTCTCTGAACAGTGAAAAATGTGTAGTGGTTCAGAACAAAAACAGAAGTCTGCTGTAGCGAGAGTTGCTGCGGGTCATTGTAAGGAAATGATATCAATATATAGCTAAACAGTTTACAACCACTGAAGGCTTGGAAGACGATGGGCCCCCACCCCTCCTCCCTGAGAGCCAGACACCTAGACTCCAGGAGACACAAAGTGACACCATCATGATTGATTTGTGTGCCTTTGTGGTCGCTTATTGTGTATTTGTGGGTGCATCGTTTCATTGTTGTCTTCTGATCGACCTTCTAATACAAAATGTTATTCAATTAGCCGCTGTGCCCACGGAGCTACAGACAACTATTATTTTCAATACGATAGAAACCTTACAACAAGATGAGATTTTATTTCATTTATCTGCGTTACATGTGTTAAGACTTGATCGCATTATGACGGAGACGATGGCTCATGTCATCTGTGCCAAATGGTTGTTAAGGGTTAACAGACACTAGGTCACGCTGTGCTTTCTGCAGACCATTGGCAGCAAGGTGGCTGTCTCTCTGTGCTCATCGTGGGATATCCCAAAAAAGTCCCCGTAGACTGATGGGTCCCTTCAGTGTGGCCTCAGTCTACCCTGTGGGTCTGATGTCAGGTTGCTGGGTTTTAAATACCTTCCAGTGGAAGCACCCAGGGGGACAACTTTACCAAGTGCCTGAACTGCCTGAAGCAATGTTTGTCATGAGAGAAGAACAAATTCCCAAAGTCCTCTCAACCTCCCTGTGCTCCTCACAGCCAGTGAAAGCATGTTTAAGATGAGGTTATTAACTTTAAGTGCCAAGAGTCTGTTCAAACATAAGACGCCCACATCCCTGCAGTCACTGATGTAGCTAGCATTAACTGCACTCATGACTTATGAATACAACCATAACACAAGTAACAACCTGCTCAGTACCTGTGGAAATCTCTGCTTTTTCCACCCTCCGTCACCCCCACACTGTGCACTATTGTATCACAGTGTGCTTATGCATCAGTGTTTTCCTGTGACTTAAACTGTTGCTTTGTTCGCTGCTTGTAGACTCAAAAGAAGGTCAGTGGACAGTGGCTGCATGTACCTGCCTCTAAAAACAGCACCATGCTGGTCTGGAGCATGGCCGTGTTTCATGCTATCCAGATGACACCATCCTCAGTAACCCCAGTGTCCGCGTCCCATCTTCAGACACTAGTCTTACTTTCATCATTTCATTAATTGGTAACTGCTAATGTCAAATCTAAATACATTTTTCTTGTTTGTTTTAGTGTCGGTCATCCAAAATGAGTGGAACGAGGATCCTACTTTCTTTTCCTGTAAGCACAGTTTGCTTTGTTCTGGACTTGCTGTGCTAAATACATATAATTCACATATTTGTATGGTTCATTTTCAGTTTCCAGGTGACTAAAGAGAGTTCTGTTGAGTGTTGCTGTCTGCAATCCTTACACGTAAGAGCAACAGCGCATGACGATCTGTAGAAAACATCTTCACCTCTTGAACTGTGTAGTTTACTTGGCTCGTTAAATATCAGACCGAGACATGTATCAGTGGAGAACAAATACCACGACCCTCGGCCATTTCTACATTAACCCTGTAAAGCACCGCGTTAACCAGCTTCACCACTGATGCCCTAACCTCATCGATGGCAGCGGTTGCTAAGCAGTTAACAAAAGACGAAGGCACTTATTTAAATTTCTATTGATGTGGAAAAGAGGAAAGACAAAATGTGATATCTGCATCTAAATGTGCATGTATTTGCATGTAATTATACGACAATGACAAATACAGAACTTAAAGAAATGCCCGCAAACAAATGAGTCGACTTGTGTAGATGCTTTTCAATGATCAAGCAAAGCAACATGTCACTATACAGATGTCCCACTTATGACAAAATGTCTGAAGTTGCCCAAATTTGATGAGGTGTCAACAGTATGATGCCTTATCAGAACATCAGACCCCACTTTTCCAAAAAAAGACTTCAACCACAGGGGACTGAACCTGCCACTGAATCACATTTAGCAAACTGTGAAACTGGCATCTACAGAGGCCATATCACAAGCAAACTGGCTCAGTCGGGCACATCTAAAGTATGACTACAGTGTGTTAGAACAGCAATGGACTGTCTTCCAGATGCTATTCTCCAGGAAGGCATTAACTTAAATGGTTTAAATGGTTATTCTGTGGCAGTCTAACTCTTCCCGGACAGCTAACTGGTCCGGACTTACAGCAAGGCACATCCCTTCAATCAAGTTCAAACCCAAGTCTGTGTCATGCCAGAGACTAATGTCTATAGGACCTTTTCCCATCAGTCTACCAACACTAGATTAGAGGGAGCAGGGCGTGCTAGTGCTTAAGCTAAAAACAAATACGTGTCTGACAGCACTTCCTCACCATAGTCACTTTACCACACGGTGTTAGTTCACTGTGAGGTCACACAGACAGCTGGTGGGCACTTATGTATTAACAGGAAGGGTTTAAAAAAAAGAGCAGGTAAACTGCAGGGTGCAACCCCCGACATAATCAGGAACAACATACATCACTATGAATACTGATCAAGGCCGTTTCACCTTATCTGTAAGATACATCTATTATTTTCCACTAATGGCACCAATAACGTGTTGTGGATCAAATGAAGTCCGTATTAACAGTATTTTATCACACATATCAATTTTAAAACTGGAAAATGATAAATTGTTATCGTATCTGTGAGCTTCACAAATCCTGTACAACTGGAAATAATAGAATACTTCCTCTCCTGCATAACTTATTTGAGTGGTTGAGACAAGGCTTCAGTATGGGAGGCTATATGGCCGTGTAATCCACTAATGCTAATGCAGTTAATGTTATCCCCAAAGATACAAGCAGGCAGCGTGCATTTTACTCCAGCCGCAGTATCATTACACCTTCCGAGCTTCTCAAGCTGACAGTTTATAAGTGGAAGATAATAACTGAGGATGCATAAAGAGAAAACAAGAAAAGACAGTCTACTGTATGCGATACTACTGTAAGTACCATAACAAGGTGAACTCAACAACTTTCTGTCAAATAATCATATCTCAAGAGAATGATTGCGCACGTGGGCTTGTTCAATATCCTCCTAAATACAGAGTCAGTGGCTCAGAACTGCTGAAACAGGATTTCATTCAGCTGAAGGACACTCTTGGGAACATTCCTGTGCAGGCATCTCAGGCACTTCCCCAACATAAAACAGGGGTGTGAAATGCTTCACTACACCGCTGTCCCTTCATCAGCATGTATGGCATAGAAAACAAATTTCAATGACTGCGTTGACATTTTGTGGGGGGCACGGGAGACTGTCTCAAGAAGATGAAATCCACTGACCCCAGCGGGGAACTAAGGTGCTGTCTGATGATGTTTCACATTGTTTTTACAGATCCTTCTTTTAGTGCATCCTAAACTTTCTGAGATGGGACCCAGACTTATCACCTCAAGAAGAAGAGAAAGAACCAGTGTCCTCTTCTCCCACCTGGCGCACAGCTTTGGGAGTCCACCAACTCCCTCAGAGTTCCAAAACATTTCTTTTTCAGTCTGGTCTCTGTTGCTGAATTCATATTTAAAAACAATAATTGTCACAACTCTAATAATACAATTTCTAAAACGGTGCATTTGTAGGTAACCTTTGTTGTCAAATCTTTGTTTTCCTGAGAGACCCACAGGATTCTCTATATCACATCTCTCTGCTTATAAAAACACACAATATATTTCTAATCTATATCTATTTTAATCTATTTTTATTTTCACCACTTGGTCGCTGTGTGGCTCTGTCACACTTTATTGTGGGTAGAATCATGAGGGATTCATACAGGGAAAAAAGCCCAAATAAATATCTACACAAGCTCAAAAACCCGCGACTAACTAAGGAACCTTTTTTGAGCGCTTGAAACTACGCCCCCTCCAGAGAGTGGCACCCTAAGCACCTGCCTACTGCGCCTATGCCAAGCTCCTTATACTGATATAGATCTATATGCAATGAAGTATAATGTCATTGTTGTGCTGTGGTTCTGATGTGTTATAAAGGCAAACGTTTTTAGCGAAGCTGGAGACACAGTCATTCCTTGCTGTCTAGAGGAAGAAGACAACAAGCCTCCTCAGCCGTCTTCTCACACTTTTACTCTTTCAAGCGTCTTTGACAAAGAAATCTGTGATCTTTGAATTTCATTTCAGATTGTTCTCCTCTGGTATCTCATCTTATGGACGAGGAAGAATTATCCTTAAACTCATATCAAAGTAATTTGATATGACAGTACCCACTGTATCGCTATGAAGGTTTGGTTTAACGATTAACGTTCTGAAAATACAGACAACGTATACAGACAACTGTTTTCCTTTTACTATTTATTTTCTATAATGTCCTAGTATTACTTTTTTAATACTGGCTGTTGCACGCTGCAGCCCTTCTCTCTGCACTATGGCTGTTGCTGTTTGCACGATTCATCTTCAAAAATATAATAAATATATGCAAATGTACCTGTCACATTATATGAAAAATAAAATGTTCACATCTTCTCAGTGGGACTGTTCTTATATGACAGAAATGCTGCTAAAGGTTTGGCCAGCAGGACCAAAGCAGACATAGGACCAACCCAAACCTCTGGATCCTCCAGTTAAATACGCTTCAGGCCACAACTTAAGTGCAGCAGCAAAGCTACTCAGAAAGAATTATCATTATGACAAATGCTACATCAAAACTTCTGCTGCTTTATAAGTCGGCAGAACATAACTGGAGTGATAACCACTTTGGGGACAGAAAGAGACACAGTGTCCATCTAACAAAGCCTAATAAATGGTTTACAGCAAGCGTTTACAATCCCTGTTTCACAGAGACAAGAGCCTATTCACATAAAACCAACAACGGGAGGTCTGAGAACTGGGGACGGAAAAATGAGAAAGGCACAAACATGTATTCAGAGAAACATGAAGTATGTAAAGCGAGAAACAGAATAGTGGAGCAGTCATGTTAAGCTGTCAAAGAACAGTGTGATGTTCTAGCAAATGACCCCTTCGGCAGTATTTTACCTTACTATTACAGACTAAACCCATGATCTGAACTAAATTCACCATTACAACTGCAGAATGTTATACGCACTCGTCTTTTTTATCCAAAGCATACTTTCAGCAGGATTTACAGACTGGTTCTTTAAGTATGAAAACTCTCAAACTGGAGTTCATGACAGCTGTGGTGAAAACCTTCATACGAAAAAGACACTGCAAAAGCAACTATTGAGTGTTTTATTTTACTTTACATTGCTGATTGAAGCCAATACCCAACAGTTAATTACAGCACTAGCACAACTACTCTAATAATTAGTGGTCTGACATTTAACAGAGAGCAACTCTGCTGAGTCCTGCTCAGGGAACCATTCGTCGTGAATGTTTGGATACTTTGCGCCGTTATGGGCGCTAATATTACTGCACATACTAACAGAAGCTGAGGCTGAAGATCCTGCCTCAGAAAACGCTTCCTGTTCCTTGAAATGTTACTCCAACAAACCACACGATGTATGATCCTTTGCATCTCAGTAGAAAGAGACTGCCAGGACTGCGGCTTTCTTATTTGTCCACCAGCAGTAAGAGTATTAGCATCTTCTGTCCATATCCATGGTGTTTTCACTTATTCAGCTTGAATAGATCTGTCTGTGGAGGCGTGTAAAGACTCTAATAGTTGCACCTGTTAGAGTGAGAGAAAAAGACATTTTTTGTGGGTTGATCATTTCATGAACTCCCAACGCATATTTCCGCCTGACTTTAAATTGAGCAGAGGTCAAACCAGTGAGACATGGACACCTGTATGGGTGTACAAATTCATTTTTTGACTGGGCGAAAGCATCATGATTATTTCCAACTAGGAAACCGGACGTTTTATCATTTTCATGTTCTTTTATAGGTGAATGTGCATTTGTCAGAACCACGACCATGGGCGTATTAAAAAGGCCTTATCGGCACAAGCACCAGGCGAGCTGGAGAGCTCAACATGCTACATCTAAAAACACAAGCAAATATACAACACATCCGCACAAATCTGATAAGGACAGGCACAAAACATGCTACACATAACAACTGGAAACAACATAGAGAGTCACACAATGGTCACAGAGAGGTGCAACACACAGGATAATACTGCTAAAAGTAATTGCGAAGCCTGCAATAACCACAAAGAGATGAGAAACAACCACTTCAATGCGGAATCAGTGACTGACCTTTTACATATACAAAAATACATACAAGTCTCACTAAGTATGATTTGTTCTGGCTTTGACACAAAATACATCTGTTAAAATGTGTGACTCGGCCCCGTCCAGCCAATTAAGCCAATGTTTACTGTACATACGGTTCAAACATTCACTCGCAGTTAATTTACACAGCTTATTCTACCCTGTTACAAAGAAATATAGAAAAGTACAGCTGAACTGTGAGATGAACACTTACCCAGGTACACTGCTAGGCTGGACAGAAGGTGTGATGTGGATGACAACAGGCAGCTTTTTCTGACATGTTATAGTAGTAGTTAAGAACACTAATGATGGGCCTCCAGGTATTGCGCGTACTGGCTCACTGGAATAGCTTAACGTAAGTGAACCATCATTATTGTTACTAACACGCCTGTGCTTTCGCTGCTATGATACAGTCCAAATGTCTGCTATAAAAAATATGGAGGAGACAAGGTTCAGTGACTGATGAACATTTTAGTAAGGGCCACAAAGAGATGCATTCTGAGATCAAAGCCAGAATGGATGAAGACAAATATTATCACTGGTGGTGAAATACTCTTCAGCCTAAAGCAGGGGTGTCCAAACTCAGCCCTGCTGGTTTTCCAAGCCTCCATGCATTTGTGACTTCTGATTGGCTCAACACACCTGATCACCTTGGCTGAACACACCTGATCACCTTGATCAGGTGTGTTCAGCCAATCAGAAGTCACAAATG
>JAUMHF010000013.1:17880131-17897371 GCA_032359275.1 Microctenopoma steveboyesi
ACATATATAATATATATATATACATATATATATATATATAAAACAACTGCTCCGGTTGGCCATCATATACAGGGGGCCCCTGTTTTAGAGCCCCACCCCCCGATGTTAAATGTTCTAGATCCACAACTGTATACATTCATCTGACTTTTTTATACACAAAATGTATGTAGAGACTGTGTTATTTCTCCTCCAGTAATGTACAGGAGCAAATGTTAGTCTGCAAGAACAATCCACAAAACCAAACCAGCAGGGAATGAGCTACAATTACACAATAGATGATTAACCACTTCAGGCTTATTTCTAGATGTTTGCTGAAGAAACCCTTTGAGCATCAATGTCACCAGAGTAAAACATGACTGCATATCCAAACAATTAAATTACCCTCAAAAGTCATATATGGTTCACATCATCTCCAGAAACACGAAGTACTTTCTTGTGAATCCTGCATTCGAATTGCATTCATCCACAACTGTACAAACGAGCAGGAAATCCTAGCTTGATGTATGGTTTGTGTTATGAAAAATAGTAATAATGATTTCCAGTTTTAACAATATAATATAAGTACCATTACAGAAAGCAATGAAATGTGCCATTTAAGCCTTGGCGAAAGTTTTAGTTGAAGTGTTTCACAGTGCCATGAGCGCACATATTTTTAGAATTGACGACCCCTTTGGGAATCAGCACTGTGACCTGACATTAACAAAACCAAACTGGCAGCAATAGCTTTTTCCCAGCAGCAACTGTGAGATGAATTACAAAGAAATGTTATGTGATTAGTCAGGGTGTGGTGTTAGTTCACAAATAAGGCATCTCATTTTCTGCTAGGAGAGAGAGAGAGAGAAAGCGTGTTGCCTTTTAGCAGCTTGAGTCCGGTTAGTGAGTGAAAGTCTTGGCTCTCTCGCGAGTCAGTGTGAGGCGAATCTAATGCATCTTGGCAATGAATAGTGTCCATTGATTCCACCACATCAAACTCACTTCCTCTTCACAGAGCCCCTTGCGTGTCTCTTCCTTGGGTATATTTTCTGTGTGAGAGTGCACACACACCCATAGATTATGATAGAACAAAGAAAATCCATCCAAGTTGAGAATTTATACAACTTTCATGTCTCCTCTGACAGCCCTGAGTGAACTGCCAACAGGAGAAAAATCTTCAGCCTATTTTTTGACGTTGATCGAGAGTGACTGATTATTTTGGGGCACGCCAACAGTTGCTAGGCTAAGAAGGTCATGTTTACATTGACTGATGAAATAAAGACGCTGACAGCCAGGAACCTTCTGCACAAACAAACAGAAGATGTGCAGCTGAGCTGACCTCACACCCATGGTATTAAGTCAGGAATTGTGGTATGACCTGCTCTATCCTGAGAGCATAGAGAGCGCCGTGGTGCAGCGCGACAGCGGTATCAGTGTGAGATCTCTTGAAGAGAAATGGAGCTGTAATGTCATTTATCCACAGGCCTCTGTTAACGTTTGCTCTCAGGGAAGTACGAAATTGAGATAAAAGCCGGTGACCAATCGAGTGTCAGCCTGCCTAGTGCCTGCTTGCGCTGATGAAGCACTGATAAAAGCAACGGATGGGAACACGCGCTAAGTCTTCAGATCTTAGTGGCTTGATTTATCTGGGGCTCTGCATAGCATATTAGCTCACAAACATACCAAAATCAATACTGAGACGACTGGTTTATGTTATAGGTCTGCTCGTAAAGTTAAGCACGGGTGATTATTAGGAACGGCATACTTTTCTAGATTTCTGCCATTAAAAGGAGCCTTTTAGTCTTTGGTCTCATCAGTGGCAGTCTTGTTTATGAAGACGGAGAGCAGGCAGTGGTCTGGGATAGTGGCATGATAGTGACATTCACAGGGAGCTCCAAACCGGGTCAGGCTATGCAGCCAGCTCCCCTCGGGGCCAATGATTATCCAATCAAGACGATAGACTTCGATCCAGTTAAATATACAATATGGAGCAGTTTTAAGTATTGTTTAACCTCTCAGCTCATCATATTTTATATTAACATGCATGTTTTGTTAGACTGTATTGGCATTTTTGTTTCTTCAAGAGCACTTTAATGTTCTGTCAATCTCACTGTGAGTGTGTGACATCTAAATTAGTTTACGATTCTAAGCAGACACAACAAATGTTTTCATTATGAATGTGTTGTACATGTGCTGAAATCAGAATTATGGTGTCTTCTAAAAGCAGCCTCTCGCCTGCCCGCCCCATGCCTGTACTCTGTTATTAATGTACTATGCAATCAAAGCTAAACTCTATTTTTTTATATTAGAAAAATATGTTCCAAGTGCTGCAGCAACCACTACATAATATTTCTCAGCCCTCCACTCAAACGGTAGCTTATTCTGACATCTGTCAAACATTGTGAGTCTTTACAAGGTCAAAATTCTAAACTTTTATGAAAAACATCTGTGGCTAAAGCAGGCTTCACAGATTAAACCAACAACCACTGATAATAGCTGAGATCACAGCTGTCACTGGCAGATTTTATTAGTTTAGTTAGCTAGATAATTAAACTAATTCATTCCTTGTTCATAAATAAAAGTATGTATTCACAAGGAAGACATTTTAAAGATAAACAGTGTTTGTTAAATCTAATAACATTACTAATCTTTCCTTAGGGTTCTTGAGTGTAAACTCAATCACCAAATCCAGAAGGTTACGACTAAACGAAAGCTGCAAACATTAGTCTACACCCTGATAACATCCTGCAATTTGTAAGCTCATTATGGAAAATCCTGCCAACCAGAGGTGTCAAGTAACGAAGTTCTGTTACTTTGTTACTGTACTTAAGTAGATTTTTCAAGTATCTGTACTTTACTTGAGTATTTATTTTTCTGACGACTTTTTACTTCTACTCCCTACACTTCTAGAGAAATATCTGTACTTTCTACTCCTTACATTTTCGAAAACGTTTCCATTTGTTTCCAGCTGCAGCGAACGTAAAGAAGAACATATTCACGTAAAAAATGTTTCCTGCTGCTCATACATGAGCTGTGTTCCCTTCATTCTAGTTATGTTCCGATCGATTGGCCACCGATCAGTATCGCATGATTTCCGTGACAAAGTATGTGATCTCTGATCGCCTCCCTTCATTGCCGATAAAAGCTGATCACCTGTAGCTCATATTTTAAACATAAATAAATAAACATAGATATGATAATAAACTATGTCAGGTCTCATTCTGGAGCATTATAATTTAATACCACACATACCTCACCTAATAGTTTAGAAAATGTATAATCCAAACGATCGATATCAGTGATCATTGGTGATCGTATCAGAATCGCCAGCAAAAAACCTGATCCCTAGTTCAATCTATATTATCCTGTTTGAAGTCTGATTTAAAGAATAACTAGACAGTATTTGAATTTCTGAATAACATCTCTAAACACAATACAGGTTGTGAACAAAAGAAGAAAAGTCATATATTTTGTATGTGTAGAATATTTTTTATCATCAAAATGAGTTTTGTTTTATTTAAGGTGAAAAATTTTTTTTTTTTTTTTTTTTTTACTTAAGTAAAAAAATTCAATCTGTACTTTTACTTTTATCAACCTGTACTTCTACTTAGGTAGAGAATGTGAGTACTTTTGACACCTCTGCTGCCAACTCAGTCATCACTGATGGTAGATTAAGAGCAAACACCACCCTCATAAAGAGACACATTACATCTTGATCTTACCTTGAAATCACATATGCACGTCACCATGTTCCCAATTCTTAGACACTCCCCATCAAACTTGCACGTGTTGGTGTCGCATAAGAACAGGTCTGTGTCCCGGTCATCAAAACCTGGAGGACCAAAGTCAACAAGAGACATCAGTGACTAAGTGTTTCTCCATTCTGCCCTCAAGCAACTCACAGAGCACAGAGCTCCATTCAGGGTCGTTCATACAGAGCATCTGCCATTAGTCATGGCTCCCCTAGCACGACTAACTCTTTGATCACATACTGTGCATTTGAAAAACACAATGCTAGTACACATTCTTGTCCTTTGCTGCCAAAATGATAAAATACGTTTAAAAATGACTGGTCTCTGGGATCTAGTAGAAGCATGAACTAAAAGGTGTTTTTTTTATTTAGTGGTGGAAAGTCTTGCCTATTGGGGAAAACTAAAATATTACATCTGAGACTGTGGAAGACATAGCATTTGATTAATTTCATGCCAGTATGGAAACATCTGTTTTCATTATATTTTTCCACTGATTTATTCAGGTTGTTCCTTTAACATTTGTTTGTGTGTAATGAGGACGACTCCGGGGGCGTTGTCCTGGAAAAGCATACCTTGAATATGATCTGATTCAGGCTGCGTTAGGGATCTCAAATGTCTGCAACAAAGCATCCTGAATCAAATCAAAGAGTCACATGGACATGACGCTGTAGACTGAGCTCGGAGCTATTAGTCTACCTCAACTGATTATTACCCATGTATAAGTCAGCTTTTGCATTACAGGCCCATCCTAGTGATGCCTTTTTGCCATACAGTTTAATCTCATTAGTTCAAGGTCAAAATGAAGATGATTTTTCTAAATTTCTAATTGATACAGAAAAATTTTGAACTTGCTTTGAAATGTAACGATACTGAAGATAATTGCGGTCAATCCTAATTCATGACTAGCAACACATTAAATAGTGTGTTATGTTGAACAGTGGACCTGAGCCCATGACCTCAGTTGTTAAAGGGCAGGGCCATCTCTGGGTCTGTGGGGGCCCCTGTTTTGAATGGATATAACAAATTTAAACCCTTTAATTATTTGTTGCAATGCAATAGATAATCATGGTAGGTTCTCAAAACTGAGAAAATCTGATCTGTTTTTACATTTTTGTATTATGAAATTCAATAATTTGGTTTATTACATAAACATAGTTATGTCAGAAGCAGAAGTGCCCACACTTTTTTAAAGAGACAACAAAACAAAGCTACTATAATTGGGACAATTATTGTTTTAAAATGTGAATGAAGTCACTCAGAAATAAAAGGAAGTTAAATAAACCTGGTCACAAACCCGGGTCTCGCGCATATTAATGCAATATTTTACTGACTGAACTAACTAAGACTATAACTAAGTCATAAATGGCTTGTGAAAATGCCTCTGGTACAACTGTTTCTACTAGAAACCAGAAAACGGTTTACAAAAGTTTTTTACAGAGCAAAAATAATCTGTTAAAGGGGGTTTAAGGTGAACAGAAAAAAACACGTTATTTTGAGGTCGATTCACTTACATGAAATCTGTTTGACCTTATTCTGTGTATTCAGAGACCTTAGTGTTGAAAATAAGCATTATCATCATTATCGGCTCTAAGACACTAAGAAATATGACTGATGGCAGCAGTAAACTATAGTTCCTTCAGAGACCTATGCAACTTAACTAGTGAGCTAGCATTAGCCTTTAAATCAGTCCTTTGTGCTCTGCTACAATCTACTCTACTCCATTAGGCTCAGGCAGACATCACACATGAACGCTTCCAAACATACTTATACAGCAGAAATAATAGAAAATCTCTAATTAGTTAAAGCGTTTTTCGGCTGCTACCTTTCGAGGTCGCCACAGCAGATCAGGCCACATATTTGACTTTGCAATGACGTTACACTGGACGACGTTCCAGATGCAACCCTCCCCAATTACAGGCACCAGGGAGGAACGTTTGCCCAGCACTTTATATTTTTTTTTTAAACTGTGACTACTCATGTGACAACAGAGAAAGAATATCAACAACAAGGAATGACTTCACTGCAGCAAAGGAAACCAGAGAACAGTGCAGACTGATCAGATTACTGGATATAGATGCAACATGTTAAATAACACTTGTAATTGTGAACCCAATCTGAAACTTGAGATGAAGTTTTCCTTGAAACTCGGTTTTGCAGCAGCTCAGGGGCTTGGTATTTTTAACACATTTTAAAACGTTTAATTTAGTATGGTCTCATTGGAATTTGAGAAATACTAATCTTTGATGTTTAAAGATGAACAATGTGGGGGTTGTTTGTTTTTCTCAGTTCAAGTTTCACGGCCACAGTTTCTCTATAATGCGTGGATTCTACACGTGCATAGTTCTGCACCTACGTAACTCAGATCAGAAGTGAGTACACACTGAACAGATTGATGGTTGCTACATTTAATGCCTTTATTATAAGATGTGTGTCAAACAAATCTGTGACAAATGGTGCAAACATCTCTTGTAAATAACATAATAAGATTTCACATTATTTTCATTAGTTTTATCCAACTGCGCAAATCCAGTGTGAATGCAAAGCCTCACAATTAAAGGCTTAACAGATTTTATGCAGATATTCCGGTGTGACGTGCCGTCCTCCACAGGGAGCACAAAAGTTCAGCTTGCTGTTAATTCTCATGGAGCAGGTAAGACGTCACTGTCAGACTCAAGGATGTTGTCTTGTTAAGCTCTTACAAGCCACTGTCACAGCATGTAGTGTTTGTTTTACTCCCACTTGGTCAAGGTTTAACGTCATGTCAAGAGCTGCATTCAAAGACCAATAAATAGATTTTATAGTTTTACTATATATGTACGTGATAATCATTTCCAGCTCTCCAAAAGAGCACTTTCAAACCTTTAGATTTCTAACCAAGATTGTCTCTTAGATGACACTGATATATTACAAGTGCTGTACTCAAGTGAAAGACTTCATTAACAGTCAAAATGAAAGTGTCGTGAAAATCCTGCTGAATGCTGACATTTAAACAAGCAACTTTTATCAACAAAAAGAAAGAAGCTCAATGTTTTCAGCTTTGGATTATAAGCTCCATATTACAATGCTTTCATTCTAATAAACACTTCACACTGCACCTTCTGCAACCTGACTGTAAAAACAATGCTTGCACTTCTAGTTGCCCTGTTTGGCATGGAGGAACCTCACTGGCAATACTACCTCATGGAGGGGAAGCCAGTGCTAAATCGAACCTGCTCTTTGCCAGGTCCTGGATGACTATAAAGTGCAAGCTTTCTGTGCAAATATACGATCATCAAACCAAGAGCAGTGACAAGAGGTCTCCATGCTTTAAGTGCATGGATGGAACAAAGCCCTTAGTCTGCAGTGGGCCTTATCTAGTAAACATGAAGGGAAAAAAAATGATGGCACCAAGGCAACTGGCACCTTAATAATACTCACTGGACAGAGGCATTGTTATAATGACAATCCTGGGACTAGAAGCTTGTGTATACAAATGATTAGCGAAATATCGGGTTCTTCTTAGGCCAGCTGGTACACACTACACACCAAACTGCTATCAGTTTGATTTTTTCTTCATTCTTATATAAATAAACTGTTTTTAAATGACAAGAAGTCTGAATCACAAGACAAAACGGAAACGTGGGTATCTTCAGCAGACAAAAAGACTTACAACTAACAGTAAGTTAGTTGGAATAGACCTGTCACTGTATGAACAATGATGCATCCATCATTTTCCTAATTGCTTGTGGGTTGCGGAGGGTGCTGCAGTGTATCCCAACTATCATTGGGCAAGAGGTGGGGTACACCCAGGACAGGTCGTCAGTCTATGGCAGGGTGAACACATACAGAGATGCACGCTCACATACAGACAATTTAGTGTCACCAATTATCTCATGCATGGTTTTGGGAGGGAGAACATGCAAACTCCAGAAAGGTACTCGGCCGAAGCAGGGGTCAAACCCGGGGCCTAACCGAACAACTACAACACCAACAATGATGCAAACAAGTTAAAATGAAAAAGAATCTGATCATTTTAAAAGACAGGATGGAATAAATGTACCAGATGATCACTTGGCACACATGTCTATTAATTATACACAATTGTTGCCTTCAAGCAAGTACAAATATAGATTTACAGCTCTGGCACAACCTGGGAGGTAATTTCTCATACTTGTCAGTTCATGGTTTAGGGAATAAATATTTTTTCCTTTAACAGTAATACATGACACCCTAATATTTTCATTATGAAACTAATTTAGCAATTGCTCAGATTTGGTGTTTTGTTTTGTAAATCTGCATGTTTAGTTTTAGAGACGACAGCAGCACTTTCACCTGATCTGTAGGTAGGATCTGTTGTCGTTAAGACATGGAGATAAGATAAGGGATTCTTTTACACCCCCCCCCCATCTACTCCTCTCTGATAAATAAAGTTGTGTGACGTGACACATCAAGGCTTTAATTATGGTTGTATATTGTCAGAAAAGCTAGATATGATACATGACATTAACAGTGACAAAGGGTCACAGGTCAATATATTGCTATATACTGTGAAACTTTTAGCAAAGCGATTTTTTAAAATCTAGATTTAAGGAAAGCGTTACACAGTATATCATATTCTTGGTTCACCAGTTGTTGCTGTGGCTTTTTTATGGCCTGAGCTGTTGTGTATGATTTCTGGCTTGTTGTTTATGTATTCATGTCTGTTCGCTGCTCTTAAATTCTTCCTCCGTAACAGTCTTCCACAGGATGTTAATGGGTACTGGTTGATATGGGCTCTGTGTCATAGGCCAGGAAAACTTACACTTCCTGTGCTGTCCTGTCGAACCAGGAGGAGATTACAGTGAACTGAATAATTAACGAAAACAAGCTGGCAAACATCAAATATTGAAAAGGTAATGTTTATATGCTAACGATTAAGATGGCAAGCAAAGCACTTACTTGTCTAAAAGACAGAGCTTGTCAGCCAAATGCATCCCCTCCTACCTATCTGAAATTTCACAACACTAAGAAGAACGAAGAGTCCTTTCCTCCCCGTTTTAAACATTGTGCTGATCAATATTCAAGTAGACTAAATTAATAATGAAGGCTGAACAACCACAGTGGTGAGACATCCTTTCTTGACCTCCCTCATGCCTGAGGGTTTTTATTCTTTACCTTTGCAACAGGTTTTCAAAGGTTTGCCACCGAGGGTGTTAAGGTTCAGCCCTCATTATGTTAGTTTATTTAAAGGCACAATAGCAACATGGCACTTCACGGTGCTTCTCTCAGTGGTGAAATAAAGTATTTTCCATTTAAATCTCACCCAGTGTATCCACTTGTCAATGAGTAACCTTTCATCTTCCTAATGAGACCTCACCGTTATGGCGTTATCTTAAAATTCACAGTTATCTGCTTCCGTTTTCTGTCAGTGGAGCGTAACCTGCACGCAACAGAACTACTTTTGACCTCTCTGTTTACACATCCTGGAAGCAGATGGCCAATTCTCTCCAGACTCCTGGTAATTCACTGCGCTTGATGGGATTTACAAGGAGGCTTTGCATATTCTTTACTTATCACTGTCACTTCAACTATCTGAGCATCACATGGCCTGTCAGAGTTAACGATAGCAGGGGGATTCGGCGAAGACGTCATCGTGGTGTCTTCACACGCAGGAGACGATGGGGGAAAGTAAACTGTGGTTAATATGTGAAGAAACATTATGATAATGATAAAAATTAAACTGATTAGGGAAATGATGACTAATCACATATTGCTCTTCAAACTTTTGTGGGTGAATCAAAAGGAAAAATGAACTTAAGTGCGTAAGTGCACCTTTTAAACATAATACACACTTTTATCATTTATTTGACAAAGTCAAAAACTGCAGGCAGTAGGTCACGAATGGTTTGACTATGATTATCACTAGATGTTGAGAGCACTGTTAACTGTGGCCTATGAATTTAAATGTAATTTAAAGAGATTTGGTGGCGACTTACTGAAACTTATTGAAGCACCATCGTTTATGCTCATCAACTCAACACTAAATAAATATATGGCTCGTAGATTCAAAACCTTCCCTTAACGCTGCACTCATCAGACTAATAGCTCATGTTTTAGCTTCTTTTACCTCTTTGCACTGGTTTTAAGACTCATAACTTCACTGCTTGGACTGACTTCCACCACTCATGCTCTCAGCAAAAAGGAAACCTGTTTAACACACAGAGGGATCAAGTCACTGATGAACATGATGTTACATTTATCAGGAGTTGGTGTCAGTTTGCTGCACCTGCAGAGGATGTTCTGTATTTTCTGTATTTAAACCCTCACTTCTTTTTCTTATTCCCTTCTGAGAAGGCTTCAGTGACAGTTCTTCCCGTCACAGTGGTACCAAAAAGAATGATTATCTTTGTCAAAGCAAAGAATCTTTTTGTCCTTCTCTTTCATTCTGTGAAACAAAATCTCATTCAAGACTCTGAAAGGCAACAGTGCTAAAACTGGTACCCAGTCGTCATGACACTACTGGGCCTAATGTGTTTCTTAGCAGTAGAGTGACATGAACTAAAACTGATTTACAGCCTGTGTTATTCTCTGGAATAAAACCTGTCAAACTAGTGTTGCTGTTAACGTGAGAGACGTGAATGACGACACAAGCACCAACATTCTTCATTTAATTATTACCGAAAAAAGAGCCTCATCTTTGTCACTGTGGGCCATGCACCACTTGTTGTATTCTGTTTGTTCTAATTGATGCTGAGTGCATGTGTGTGCACGGATTTGTGTGCATTATGCACAGTATATGCACTTAAGGCTCCTCAAGGCGTGTTGGATAAAAGCCTTCGCCCGAAATGCATATGAGACTGTGCCCGGAAGTGGGGAGGTAGGCAAGTGTGTGTAGCCTGTTTGGACAGGGTGTGTACCACCATTACCAGTCATTATGGGTAAATCATCACCACCATCAGCAGCAGCAGAAGCACAAAATCAAATCTGAATATGGTGTGAAAATGTGAATGCTCCAACACCAGGTGCAAAATGTGCACCTAGTGAAGTAACATGATGAGCACAAGATCCTGTGTCATATATTTAGATATAAATATCTACAAATACAAATACAAATATCTAATACAAAAATCTGAAAATAACATAAAAATACATCCCAAAAATGTCCAGATGGTATCATCAGAATTTAAAAATATTTCTCACGTCATGATGTTTGCCTTTTAATGAACCTATTATCATAACAACATGCACTTAGAAAACTTTGATATCCAAATTCGGTCCCCACCTTCTGATAGTCAGCTGTATATTCAGCACACAGGGGTCTACGGCTGATTTCTTTAATCTGCTTCCAGCTACCTGTCACCACATGTGATATGTTTCTTATGAGCAGCATCACACCAGCATCTCCCTGTCATTTTACGAACACATCACCAACAGAGCAGCGTATTGGTTTCTCCGTCTGTGGCAGCAAGCGGCAGTCATGACTCCGTATCGATGTGTGGCTGTTATGAGCTACAATATCAATAGTGCTGCCGCCCCTGAGTGTGTGGAAGCGGCTTGGAGCTATTTTAGGGGTTCGGACTTGGACAGGCGGCAGGGGAAATATATGGCGGCACTGTCGGCTGATTTACACAGGGAGGAGAGGAGAGGGGGGGAGAGGAGCTGGGGCTCCGCTGCTCTGATCACTCTGCACCGAGGAGAGAAAACAACTTTACAGCTCGGTGGCCTATAAAACAAACGACTGCCTTTCTATTTAAACTAACACTTGGTGAAACACGCCTCGCGCCAAATAAGCCCGTGGAAGTAGATTTATAGTTTCTCGATGCGACTGATTGCACGATCTGGAGGATTGAGTCCAGCACATGAAGTCTATTCTGCAGACAGCGTTTGCATATGATCTTATTCTGTGCCTCATTGTTGCTGTTTTCACTTTGTGTCGGATCGAAACCACCATCCCGTACGTCCACCCCCCCCCCCCTGTCTGCCTAGGTGGTAACCCAGACATGCGTCGCTGTCATGCTCCGAGACAAACTCCACAAGGCTTAATGCGCATCAAGCACAAGCCGCCAAACTCTGCATTCTTCCATCAAGGGGATTTCAGCGTGTGAAGCCAGACTGCTGCGCGGCACAGCACCAAAGCCGCGCATGGATACACACACTCATCCACAGGCGACACTTATTGGAGCTCTAATGAACTTCTAATGCTGCCCAATCCTGCTGCTTTAGCTACTTGTCCTACATGTTTAACTCGCACTATATATTTAGGAGTCAGGAGAGAAACACTGTAACTCTGCTGCCTTCATGAAATGACTCTCACCGGAGCAGTTCCAGCCGGTCGGCGTCTGGCAGTCGCTGAGGGAGGACGGGAAGGCGCGCAGCTGCTCCACAGGTAAAGTGGCGAGGAACGAGACGAGTGTGATCCGGAGCCAGCCTCCCGCCGTCCCGCTCCACTGGCGCAGCCGTCGGGGCTCCTCGAGCGGTGCCTGCTGCGCCGCCGCGGACAGACCCATATCTCACTGGCCCCGACAGAACAGGCGAGGTGGGGAAGAGACGCACACGCACACCGACAATTCCAATCCCGACAGGTTCAGCGGGGCGCCTAAAGCCCGACAGCAGACCATTTTCCGAGCGAGACCGTGCGCCCCATGTAGCAGTGTCCCCGGGAAGTCTGACCAAATGGGTTCCGCCCGATCCAGGACAGGCTGCTGCAATAAGTCCGGGGCTGAAGAGGGAAACTGGTGAACGATGAAGGAGGTTGTGTGTGTGTGTGTGATGGAGTCGGGTGAGAAAAGTTGGCCAGGCGGCAGAGGAGACTTGCGAAAAGAAGAGGATGCTCAAAGATGAGGAGAAGCGAGGAAAGATGGGAAAGAAGCAGAACGGGGTGACACAGAAGGAGCCTAATAAAGGTGTGAAACTGAGTGGGTGTAGCCCTAGAATGCCACGGACACGGTCTCAGGAAGGATACGAAAGCAGTTGTGTAATAGTATCCACGCGTGGAACGAGCAGCTCTCCTGCGCGAGCGGAGCGGTCCTCCCGATCACTTTGTATGTGCGGCGCGTTCAGAGGCGCAGCGACTTAGTGTTCCTCTCTCTCTCTCTCTTTCGCTCTCACCAGCAGCTGGTTATGATCACGTGGAGTATGATGCGAAGAGGGAAGGGAAGGTGGACGGGGGATGGGGGGGTGTTCGCCAATAAATGGACTATCTTACTGGTGGCGAAACGGAGAGGCACGCGTAATGAGAGGAATGGGGAAGAAAAGAAAGAATACGAGGGAAGACTTTCTCAAACGCGCTCCCGTCAGCTGGCGAATAGGCAGCACAGGGCAGGATGCACTGCCTTTATAATTGGCCAGGGGCATTTAAAAAGTCTGCAAGAATCGATTCGTCCAGCCTCGCCTGAGATAATTGCTCCTCTTTGAAACGACAGTGACACTATTCCTAGGTCTCTGCCTCCGAGCCAACCCAAAGAGACCTCAATATTATTCATATATTTCAGACGTAAGCCAACACTGTCAGGCAGGACAGGATGCGGCTGGTAATTGACGTGCTTTCGGCAATAAAAGCCACAGACAGCGCATCTTCACAAGTTAAGGAGGTCAAGTCCAACATCAGGGTGAGCATACTCACCCTCTTTGAACCTAGGAAATTAGAAGCCACGGGCATGAAAAAACAAAGGGGGTTCTGTTAAAGCTTGTCACGCTGCAGATACTTGACCCCGTGATATTAAAGAAGCAAATCTGCAGCTGCATGTAAACAAACCTTTTATTGCTCTTCACTTCGTTAAAGATCATTAAATGGGAATAGGCATCGGTTTAACTCCACTAATGGGGTTCATGACACGCAGGTTTTATCTGCTGCTGCTGCACAGCAGGTATAAACAGACACACACACACTGAGATCCTGCATCTCATCACTATGTTTAAACAATCATGGGTGTCACACTCCTTATACATTCACTGTAAAAAGCACATGACCCTATTATGATATTGTTATACTCATTATATTTTGTCAGTCATTTGATCAACTAGTGTGGAAGAGATTAGTCATACTGCTAAAGTTATTAACAATCACGAATCAGCTCAGCAGTCCCAGAGGTCTTAAGCCTCGTTACACTTCTTGCTATTTCCAGCTAACAGTGAGCAAATTCAGCATGAAGCGATATTAGCGTTCACTAAAGTTCCATATCCAGATACCTGATGAATGTCTCAGCCAACCTCTGCTAAATGCTCCACTGTGTTCATTAGCTGCGAAGCTGTCAATTAGTGTTTGTAGGAGGTTCTGAACGCTGCAGATACTGATGCTGTGGACCAATGCAATAAAGATACGGACAGTAAAACAGGAACTTAACCTAAAAGGAGACTGACTGTATACTATTTGTGTCTAGAAGTTATTATTAAGACGAACATCTATGTGAAAACTTCTATTGGCCATACTACTTATGACACAAGCATAGAAGGCAGTGAGGTGATATAATTTTGACCGTCACCATTCCTTGAATTAATTGTATTTGTTTCCATGACACCAGCCATCATTAGAGAGCTATTCCAACAAAACCTATTACACTCTAATGGGCTAGAGACAAATTAGCTATTTGTTTGATTAGGCTGAAGGACTTAGAGCTCAGTGGAAGTGACAGGAACTGCAAAGTCTGGAGATAATTGTCTGTGACTATGATCAACACATTTTGCATAGACATTATCAGCCCGTTGTTGATGGTTAACAGTCATTTCATCACCTTTAAATACAGATGCACACATATCAGTCAGTTTGGATGTAGTCATAGTACATGGCTTTACCATTACACTCTAGCTTTCTGTTTAGATCAGGTAAGAATGAAAAAGAAGGAAAGAATAGAGTAATTACAATGTAATTGCATAAAGTATCTTCTATTTTACATTTACGTGATGTTCATTTTAGCAAATAAAAGTATTTGAACTTTCATGTTGAGAAAAATCATTCTTAAAAATTTGTAGTCCATTGCTTTCAGTCACATATGGCGGCTTTCTTCAGCTGTTATGTTGTTTTCATACTACCTAATTTTTAAAATGTGACCACTTTATGTTTGTATTTGTGGAGGACATTGGAATGGCAAGATGTGCCTGAAAGCCCAGAAAGCTATCTACTGTTATAAGTGGAACTTGTGCTAAAGAGATACAAATGTAAAATTACTAAGGAAAAATAATGATGGGTTTGCTGCCATCCCGATGCTAGAACAGTCTGGTCATTAATCACCAGCTCCTTGTGTCCACTTACTGAATTGTCCTTGATCAAGACTCAGAACTCTAAATCTTCTTGCAAATGAAAGCCTCTTCTAAATTAATATTATGTTTACTTTCAATATATAATAAAGATGTGTAATCTTTGTTAAATTTGTTAGATAAAATCAAAGTGATTGCACAAATAGAAGTTGCATAAATCCTCTTTGCATGATTGTAATTGCTAAACTCTGATAACAAAGACAGAATAGAGAGAGTCAAACTAGCAGATCGGTGTCAAGGCAATCCAAGTCTGCCTTTATAACGGGTGTTAATTTGGATGTCAAAGCGAGACTCCCAGTCTTCACTTGTCCACTAAAGCATTTGAGCTGACTGTGCAGTTCCCGCTTTCCTGGCAACCTCGTGTATAATCTGGTGTCTAGGAAGCAGGAGTACAATAGGATAAACTGGAGGAACTATGACGGGTTTATTACAATTTGGTTTAACCCATTTCTTTGGAAGCAACAAAGTCCTTCAAATGAGGTGTACAGTAACTTTTCTTTTCAGTAGTCACACCATCGAAGGAAGGATGCTTCAGACCTGGTTTACATTAGTGGCACATCATTACTAAATTTACTTAAACTATGAGTCACTCTCATTCTTGGAAGAGAGAGGAAAAAGCAACTTGCCAGCATTCTGGTTTTGAGCAATCCACAACAAGTGCAGAGTGTCGTTTTTCTAGTGGGCTGCTCCAACCATTTTGTCTGATGCAATGCTTTGCAAAAGAAAGAAAACACAAATCATCTGAGGGCTGTCACAGCAAAGTCGAGTGGCCCACGCTGGCCTAGTGTGTTCAGATGGGTGAAGCTATCTCACAGGTACAAGTCATGGTCATCGCATACATGGTCATCGGTCCTACCATAGCTGCTTTAAATAGGGGTTATTTAAAGGCCATGTCAATGAATCCTCGCTGGATTGGGTCAGAGATTTAGCGGTGGATTCCCAAGAATGAAAGCACCCAAACTTGCATATGAATACAGGCAGTGAGGTCTGGCAAATCTGTAGCTGAGGCGGTGTCTTGTGCTGAACATTTCATGTTCCCCTTTGCATGGTTGTCTGACATATCCACCACTATCAGACCAACCATGTCAGTGATTTCTAAAACATGTTAAACACACAGTTGGAATAATAATCGTAACCACCGCAATCAGCTTTTCCTCATGTGTTGTTTGAAATTCCTCTATGTCAAATCTGTCTTCACCAGTTTCTGCTTAGAGTTTACTATCCCTTTGACAAATGTCAGTATTTGAGGTTCTGGGGTTAAGAACAGGTTGGCGAGACTCCATATTCCCTACATTATAATAACACAATGTGCTGTGTTGGTCGGGGTGTGTTGGGGGGTAATAAAATGCGACCTCAGATCCAGGTAAGAGTATAAAATACCAAAAAATAGAGCAGGGGTTTGAAACACACAGACTTGAACTTGCATACATGTGCCTTGCCCACACAGCACCTTGCTGCAAAGTTTCATTGCAGAAAATATTTCAGAGTTTTGAAGAAGCACGATAAGCTTACCATGGTTTAAGTCTTTAGTTTAGTTCTTCCAAACTGTTTTCTTGCTCATCAAACCAGGATGTGTGTCAGGACATTTTTTATACAAAGAAAGAAACTAAAATATTTGTTAGATTATTGCTCTATTGCTGAGTTTTGATAATTAATATAGTTTCATTGCCTTACTGTCTCTACTGAATGTCTTCTTTTAGGTTTAATCTACAGTATATAAAGCCTCCCCAAATGTTGAACCCTGCAACAGCTTAGCCAACTAGCTGCTGAACAACAAAGCTAGTTTCATGTTTGCTTCATGTTACTTTAGAGAAACATGTCCACCGACCTAGCTAAGGCAATGATAAATGGGTTAATAATAACACTAAAGCCAAGAATAGTATTAGCCTCTGGCACATTTGATAAGTACTCTTGTCCTACCAGCAGCATTTTGGGTCAGTTGATTGTCGATTGACCAACGACCACGTGTCTCGCCCAGTTTAACATCTTAGCTCAAGGTTAGTGGTACCCTACATGCTACATATCATCCATCTTGTTAAGACTAACAATGAGGAGCACATTTGAAGTGGTTGATACATTTGATGCAAGCAACTTTTTCTTAGAAACACAGTGTGGAAAGTGAGTCATCTGAGAAATCAGTCATCGTATCGTCAATCATAACAACTACATTAGGTTCAAGGTTAGCTTTATTGTCACTTCAACCATATACAGAGTACACAGTGGAGCAAAATAACGTTCCTCCAGGACCAAGGTGCTACGTGCAACATACAATCACAACATGAGATAATAGACTATGGACAGCAG
>JAUMHF010000013.1:17902732-17919968 GCA_032359275.1 Microctenopoma steveboyesi
CAGACAACCAGCGCTAGCTCCTTGTAAGTCGCTTTGGATAAAAGCGTCTGCCAAGCAAAGTAAAGTAAAGTAAAGTACCAACTGGCCACCTCTCTATCTGAGCAGTGATTTTAATGAGCAGGTGCTGGACAGGGACAAAATGCATTAAGCAGATTGTTTCTCCTTATTGCAGGCAGCTGTGCTCCTCCAGCTTGAATAGTGAGGGAGGAACAAACTCATCCTCCCCACAGCAGCTCAGTGCTGATACATGAATAGGGTTAAAACAAGCTTTGATGCAGATAATGATATCATTTGTAATAAGAATATTGAATAGTAGCGTATGTAGCGTAATAAATCTCACAGTCAAAACCCAGTCAAGTATGAACATCACATCAATTTAATCCAACTAAAGCAGAATGCTGACACGATGGCATTCAGCTTCAGTTGGCACCATATAAAATATGACAATAGAACATGGTGAAGGGGTGTTTTTTGCATGTGTATGTATGCAATATGTGTCAATTATAATTATATGTAACTCATAAAAAAGCCTATTGATCACATCACAAAATGATCACAATTTTTGGACACAATTTGATAAATGACCATGCTTTCAGGTACTTATTGCAGAACTACCTGTTGTGCAGCTGTTTGTCGTAAGAGTACATTCTTACTTGACCTGTCTATCAAAGCCACCTAGTTACTATATGATTGGCAATCAGTGTTCATAGAAATTCTTTGAATGGCCATTTGCTATATTTTGGGACAAAATTAAGCAATGCTACTAAATTGCTACTATTTTTGCATTTTTACATCACTTTCAGTGTAGAACGCTCAATTCATTGCTGATTCCGTAATGGAAGTTAATTGCCACTTTCTTCAGCAAATTCAAGACAACTAAATGGCCTTTCTTTGTCAAATGGTTAGCTGCTGATTTTCTTTGACATTTTTGGAGGCTTTAACAAGCTCAATAGTTAAGTATTTATTTATTTTTTGTTCACGAGGATGTTATCTATTTCTCATAATAAGCTTCATGCTGGGAGCTGGGATAATCAGAACTGTTTTTGTGTGATTATTAGATTACTGTCCTCAGGATGAAATTCTATGCACTGCCGGTAATTTATGCTCCAACATGAACTATGCATGAAATTAGGATAATAAATCCATACCAGAAATACAAATGTTTTAAATTAGAATCTTGGACTAGTGTGTATACACGGTGAGAGTTTTCCTCATAGGGAGCTCTCTGGCCTGTTTCTGCAAGAGTAAAGGAACAGTAAAATTATTTGTGCTGACAGTATAATAACGTGTGCTTTCAATGTCAGAGATGAGGAGATGGGGTCACACAAATTGGGAATAGGGAGACCAATTACTTCTGCAGAAGCAAATGAAATTCTATGTTTTTTTGTGGTTTGTGACAGTAGGCATAATGAAAAAACTAATAATTCCAAATAGCTGAAGCAGAGAAATTATGCTGCACTGCACATGTACAATAAGTGTCTAGTTCATAAGTATTTAGTGAAACTGTGTTTTTCATTTTGGCAAGTTTAAAATAAAACTTTTGAAGTATGCTTTAAGTGAAGTCCGTCCACCTTAAATGTATAGTTCATGATTTCAATCACTTCCTACACAAATCAAGTCGCAATGATTCTAGCAGCAGGTCCAGCAAAGACATATACAACAGGAAAGTAATTATCAAACCAAACAAATGTAATCATACAAGCACGAATGGCAATACAAAGTTGCTGTATGTGGTGGCAAAATAATGAAAGTGTAACACACCAAACCGTGATTATATCGACCATAATCACTGTTGCTCCTCAACTTTTTTTCATTCATCATTTCCTTATCTTTCAAGACAACCTCAGTGCCCAGCCAATTGCTGAAAGGTCAGAATGTACAAAAATCTATACTTCTTCCTGTGAACACATTTTAAGTTACACTGTATTTCATTTGTCACTGAGAGAATAACTTTATAGAGTCTCTGTTTTTTTGTGAAGTGTGAATCACATAAAATTTAAGATGACCAGATGCTTAAAAAAGTAAAGGAACACTTTGGAAAAATTTGGATGGGCAATGGATATCCATACTGATATGGAATGGGCAATGTGTTAGGAACAAAAGGATGTCACATCATTTAAAGAAAATGATCAACCTACAGAAAGCTTAATTTGAAGTCAGAGATGCTAAGAATAATCCTTCGATCTCTGCTTAGATGACTGTTGCAGAACTGGCTCATCTGGATTAGGTGTTTTAAGGGAGACTATTGTGAGGGCTCTTCATTATAGTGGGCTTCGAGGTCATCATCCAAGAAAAAACTCCATTGCTCACATTGCGGCTCATAATAGCACTTTGAAGGACTCAAGGTTCGAGGTCCTGGCCCTCTCAAAATCCAGATCTCCATCGTACTGAGAATTTGTGGCAGGAGTTCAAGGCTAATGTGAACAAGCTGGAGGAATTTATATTGGAAGAATTATTATTATTAATATTGTTATTTTAAGAATCTAATTAGAGATGCGCCAACCTAGTTAACAACATTTTCTTGGAAAAGTTGAGTGTTCTGTTTGATTTCATTGAGAGGGCTTATAGGGCTCAACTGAATTAATTTTTATTTATTTTTTATTTTTATAATTCTGTATTTTCACAGTTCACAGGGGCGCCTGTTCTACCAACAGAAATGCATTTGCAGCAGCACCTTCACCACACCATGTTCTCTAATAAGGTTTGTAGGGCACAGACGTTTTGAGTGACAGCAGGCAGTTATGTGAAATTAGTGCAATAGCCAATGGCAAAGGAAATGACTATATTGAGATGATGTTATCTGGGCTACATTACAGACAGTAGAAGAGATCGGTTGTCACGTGAGTTGACTGGGGTAACTGGAGTTTTGGGGTCCAGTAGCCTTCCCTCAGGAGAATACACATCACAAACAAACAAGACTGAATCAGACTAAAGGTTGGAACTGAGCATTACGTTCTATAATGTAAACTGTCTTCCTCATTCAGGAGCATAATGTAGTTTCAATGATACAGCAGCCAAGTCAAATAGATTTAAATTGATTAAATCAAAGTCAATATAGTCAAATTACCAAATGAAATATGTTTCATTATCTAACCAGAGTAAGACAAAAGTTTCACTTGAGGCCATACCTCACCTGGCTGTTGAGATTCCTAAGCCTGGAGCAAATAATTTAGTGACACATCTGGTGTAAAAGGTCAGGAACATACTGAACATAATTCTTAGTCAGGCTTAGACTTTCATCACTATTTTTCTTCCAGCAACCCCTTCTTCGAGTCATGTAAGAGGGTGCACCCCATACATGACTCAAAGAAGGTAAATCCTATGGATTCCTCACACTGTCCCCAAAATTTGGAAATCTTTAAAAGATCGCATGAAGATTGTATTTTATTTGGTTTAGATTTACTCTTATAATTCAGGTCAGAAAAATGAAGTTCCTTCGCACCACCGCAACACACTATAGCATAGTTCTGTTGGAACAAAGAATAAATAAACATAAAGTAATCTAATAATCTACAGAATATGAACCTGGACCTGAAAGAAAGCAACTAAATATAAATAAGATGCCTAAAATTATATGTATCAATCAGCTGTTACTCTGTATGCTAGATAATGATAACACAGAGCTCCCCATTACTTTAAAGTGTTTGTGAAATTGTTTAATTTGTGCAAATATATGATGGATTATAACATATGTTTTTATAACCTGAGCCACATGTGCTCATCTGATGAACAATGCTATTCAAAGCAGTCCGGTGTGCTGACTTCTCAGAATAAAAACAATACAGCTTTGATTATGGTACACTTGATCATTCACAAGGGTCTTCACACCTACACCTCTTGGAGAACACTTGCCCCTGCACTTGAGGCCATTGCAAGAATACCATCATTGTAAAAACATTGCATAATAAAAAGAAATAAGCTCATCCACCTGGTGCTTCAGTAGAGGTCTGAATTACAGCTATTACAGGTCTGAATTGAACCATTATAATGTAATAAGTAAAAGCTTCAGTTTTTTTCTGCAATTCTAATAGTCATTTAAAACTCTTTAGGTAGAGCTCTTGTTAAAGTCAGTTCACTTTAAATGATCTGGTGTAGGTCAATTGAATAAATCCAATTGTGGCCCCAGAGGGCAGAGAGGCTGCAGCACTCTCTCAGGCCCCTTAAAGTAATTAATGTTGCAGTTGACTCAGAAACTGAAATCCCTCTTAAATCTTCTCATCTGTGAGGGAGGGTTCATGCAGACCTGAGGGCCTGCTGCGGCAACGAGGCAGCTACAGACTGTTGTTCATGTCATTAGCTTGAGCAGCCCACTCGACTAATTGGTTAGGCAGAGTTCATTTGGCTTCCTCTATGATTTGGCTAGCCACTGGGGATGGGAGGAGTGAGTAATTAGTAACCCAAATTAAATGTAGTTTTCACAAATGCCTCAGAGGAGACTGATGGCACACGTTGTGACCAGAGGTAATCTTAATGAAGGGACGAAGCTATGTCAAAACCAAATGGTCAAACGTTGCTAAAAAACTCAATAAAATTAAACTTTGACCAAAAGTTTTGTGTTGGTTTTGCAGATTTTCTGACTCCTACATGACTGATTGTTCTCTTGAACAAATAAAGTCTAGGGATGTTCATGATTTGTTTGACCACAGTCTTGTCCAGAGACTATAGAGATATCTTAGATATCAATCTTGCAATCTTAGATGAACACCTTTGAAATCGGCACAGCTGTGATGAACCAATTAAATTTTGGTTAAATGTCTGCTGTGCAGAAATCTGATGCTCTTGTAGTAGTTGTATATGCTTATTAGTGTTCACACATGAGGCCGTGCAATGAGGTTTCACAAAACAGTCTCACAAAAGTTGTAGAAACAATCTGTCCATAAACGTTTCTTTCTGAAATACCGAGATGTTGGTGTAGTTTATTGGTCATCCTCTCCCACTAACAGCTTTTCTACCTCTGGATAAGTTTCCTCCTGTGTTTACACTGGTTATTTTTCAAACGCTCCATGACAGACACCAGTGAAAGACACCAAATCCTGACTGAAATACCTCCACTTCCGCCTTGTTCCACCACTTCACCAGCACAACTGCCACAAATGAAACGCAAAAGTTTCAAGATTGCAGACACAATTTAGCTCTCCCTATTTGAAATGTTAATAAATCAGGAACTGCATTGCAGCAGACAGGTTGAGATATGAGCAGAGCCTGCACATAGAGCTGGGCATAATACGAAAGCTAGAAACAGATCACTTTGACGGTCTAGAGAGTAGAAGAGGTGGAGGATATGCGTAAAGCCTAGATGGTCGTGAGTGATGAACTCCAGATTTCACGTCCTACGTTTATGCTGGTGCAAAATTGTCCACACATTTTGAGTCAATTTGCACTTATAAGAGACCCAAGTTGTTTATATAATATCATATATAAATATAGTGTATTAGAATGATAAAACAGCGGCATACTTATTTGATTGTGTTGGGTAAATTGTTGCTGAAGAGCCGCACACAGATGATGCTACTTCTACAGGGTTTGAGTATCTTGTACTCGACCCCTCGGCATTTGACTAGGATCAAAATACTAACCTTGGGTTTCTTAGACAACTAATCCACTAATGTCCATTTATTTAATTAACGTAAATGAGACTCCTCTTGGAAAGTGTAGCTGTCAACTTGAACGTGTGATTAAATGGATACAGTGGCTTTGAAGCAGCTGTAGTTAAGCTGCAAAAGTGAAAAATGGGAAAGCTGTACAGGGATACACATCTGGACTCATTGTAGTGCAGCAGTTATTTGCCTTTCAATCCAAAGTGTAATGCTTATTGTTAGCTGTAATGGGTGCATACATGACCAACTGAATGTCTTTCCTATCCAGCAAAGCAATAGAAATAACAAAGCTTACATTCAGTCCCTGAAATCAAGCTCACCATCCTCATATTCCTCCATCAACAGTGTGAACAGTAAAATATTTACAACAGTGTGGAGAAGGAGGATTTCCTTCACTTTCAGTTTCCATCCAACAGACAACCTCTTGCCACCTACCAGAGCTGTTATACTTGATTCAGTTGAATTACAGAATTTGACACTCTTTACTTAAGCTATGCTTTTCTGCGTATGTGAAGTGCCTCTGCATCTCTCCACTCCCAATCAATGCCCTTTGGAGGTGGTTGTTAACACTCCATTTGCACTAACGGTGCCTCTGTATTTGTCTTTTGACCAAGTTGCACAATGTCAGCCGTAAAAAAAGATGCAAATCAGAAGATAGAAATTTGACACTAGACCAACTCACAGATATAGCCGAGCACTTTGAGGCTGGCTCTGTGGGAGAGTGGAGCCGGTTACACCACTGCAGCCCTTCCACAGTAGTCTGACATATGCAGTGTTTTGCTCTATTACAAGCTTTGAGGCATTGATCAAAGGAACGCGCTTTAACGGGGTTAGGAAACAAAACGAGAAACAAAGGACCAAATGATTTTTATTCCGACCCAAGTTTGACATTTAACTCTGCCAGCTGACTTCAAAAAGCCATCTCCTCATCTCACTTTATTTATATCTTCTTCCCCCACCCACTCCCGCCATCACCTTTTCCCTCATGTGTTTGTCAAAAAGGAATTCTTTCAAAAGCAATGAAAGCTGCTGGACTCCGTCAGTGTGCTTTAGAGTCTGGTCAGTACAATGGCAGAGACGGTGTTATTGACTGTTTTCAGGTTATTACAGTACAGTTATAGTGACAAATGCAAAAAGGATACCTCAGCACAGAATGCACTGACAGAGAAATATCCAGCTGAGTAAATAAGTTGATCACAGTTGTCTAAATTCACACTGGTCCATATGAACAAGAAAAAAGATTCAACTATGTATTCAAACTTATCAGACGTAAAAAATCCATTATTGCTTGGCTTCTAATATTTAAGTGTAGGTACCGTTGTGGTAGTAACAATGCAGAAAAGGCAAAAGTGAAAAGGCACGTTTTATATGAGGCAAAAGATCTACACTATTACATGTAGGTAAATACAGAATTAATATAATAGTTTCCTATAGAACTTACTCTACTGTTAGCTACTTGATTGAGATACTCAGACATCCATAGAAGTTCTTTCCTCTCCTTTTCTTCAGGTTGCAATGTTTCACTACTCATCTAAGTAGCTAGAACTTTTTTGGTATGATGACATCTAACAACATAAGTACTTCAGTCTGGTGGGGTAAAAGCTATTCCGTACTAACGTGTCATATTCTTTTTAAATTTTAGGTTTTGAAATTTTAATCTATAAAGTAACTATTATCTAAAGCTCATTTTTTATAACCCACCAAATACCAGATAATTAAAAAAAACCCACCACTGACCTTTGTGGTGAAAGATTTTAAAATCTCCACCAGTTTTCATGTTTGTGTGGCAAGTTTGCAGAAAAGTATGTTTTATTTCCCCCTCAGGACTGACGTAATGGGCTGTCACCGCTAAAATAGCATTCTGTATCTCTGGAGGTTCATGCATTGGTGTTGAGTGCGACAGCAGGTGCGATGGATAATTTCTTAACAGCTTGTGCTCTTTATACAGGGCAGGCACCACGGACTGACTCAAGTGCACACTTGAAGGAACATTCTGTGCTCATTCAAGGACTCTGCAGATATTAAATTCTGTGTTCTCAGTAGGTGAAAGTGGGAGTACATCTGCAATGACATTTCTGAGCGGCTTGTTGTAGTTTTGCATCGGTCGGAACATGTGAGTGTTGAGGAGAAAACGAGTGCCCAGGATAGGACTGATAAGACTGGCTTGACATTGAAAAAGTGACATGTTTGATGAGTGTGCAACTAAGGTTGCACCAGGTAACAATTAATGATCAATGAGGGTAACATACAGAGCAGGAATAAAATTACGGTGTGATAATTGTGGTATATTGTTGGGTCTGCTCAGCAGAGTAGGATTGTGAGACTAGTTTGATGCCTGGTGCAACAGGCAGCACAAAAGCTTAAAGGTGACACAACACAGTCCCATCCAAACTAAGCGTCCTGAGATTTTCATGAATCAGCACGATTCACACTATAGGGCAAAACGGGCCTCCAGAGAAATTGGCTGAGACAGATTGGATGCTAGAAGAGGGGATTCTAAAACAGATCTGCAGCGGAAACGTTACTGAGCACAGAAAAGAAAAAACTAAATGGCTAAGATAGCTAAATGAATACAGGTACAAATGCTAATTTTAAATGTGCTTTGTTGTGAGTGCTTATTGTTTGTAGTGTATTCCTGCAGCTAAGTGGATTGTTGCACAGATGACTACTTTGTTATGATCCAGTCAAGACCAAAGCTCATACATGAGTCCAGCTGTGGACTTCATATTCAACTAAGATGCAATCCCAATTATGTTTTAGCTGTAATTGTCATGTTGCACAGAAACGTATTTGTAAATGAATGACATGATACATTTATTAATTTCAACCAGGGAAGTGGTTGAAGGCTGTTTACTGTGCAGGACTGACATGACACCAAAGTCCCACCAAAGTAGGTTTAGGCAAGAAAAGTACTGAGATTGTGTTTTGGTTTCAATTTTAATGCAATAATGATGTGTGTGAAACGACTGTATGAAGTAAATTTTTGTCCATTGACCAGTCTACGAATTACTTTACTGAATTGTTTTATTTTATGTTACATTTACATTGTTTATATTACATTAGTTTTACTCTATCATAACTCAGAGATAAATGTTGCACGTTTTACTCCACTCATCAAGGTGTAGTTTCTGATGCTTGTAGAAAGTCTAATAAGCTAATACATTATGTATTCTTATGAATTTAATAACAACCTGTCAGTTCACAAAGGTAATAAAGTCAGCTCCACCTTTTGTTCAAATAAGTTACTACAAACCTTCCTCATTCGCATTTTTCATACTTATCAAAGTTTGTTTGCATTTTAGAGCACAGACATGAAATTAGCTCACAACTAATATTTTCATGTTTTAAAAAGTTTATATTGCTTTCAGGGTCTGCATATAATACATAAACTAATTGAAATGTTTACACATATACATAAAAATAATCAAAATCGAGTCAATAACACAAACTGAGACAAATCTCGGTACCAATAAAAGACTTTCTTGTACTTCCACAAGTCTTTTCCCTGCTGCTCTAAAACACTCACACTCAGAGTCAAACTTGTGTCCATGTCTCTGTCCACTAAATCCAGAGGTGTAACATATCTGCTATGCACAGACCCGCTTGTAATTAAACACCTCAATGAGCAGATTACGAGTTTCCCCATTTGGAAATTTCATTACCATTCCCATAATTGGATTTCAAATTTAATTAGTGTTCCTGTGCTAAACAGCATGTGATTTGAGGGTGAATACAGATGCTTTCAGGGGTCTTGAACACTGATTTAATGCTCCTTCCTCTTCTGTCACCTTGGCAAGTAGCACACTGACCAGTACAGAAAATCAGATTAGACATTTTACCCTGACTTTTAGTTCTTTACTACTTTAAGGGGAAATATAGCCTAATGTGGGCAGTAAAAATAAATGTGTTATTATCAAAAACTATAACCAAGAATTACACATGGAAAGGTTACACAGAAATGTATTCATTGCCAATGATACCCGATCATTATAAACCAAACTGCCATTTTATTGTTTTTTTTGTTGTACATATATCCAACAATTCAGATAGAGTGGCAGTTTCATTACCAGTTTCCCACTTTTACAAGACACTTGGAAATTAAGCGTCTTCCCTGATGCCTCACAATAATTAATATATAAATTAAATTAGAGAGCCATGGAGACCAGAAAAAAAAATCCCTACCACAGTTTCCTAGAACTAAACAGAGCGTGTTGTTTAAAATAGTGAGCATCTCAAGTGACTGTAATGACTCATGTAATAGCCACAGAATATGTTCAACACTGAGAGAAACTAAAAGAAAGGAATTAAGTAATACAAAAAAGAAAAGCAAAGAAACCATTTTGAGTTCTTGGCACCTGAGTGAGACTTTCGGGAGGCTTTGGAGCGTCAGAGCTGCAGGCCCAGGCGTGACCTCCACAGGAACCAGGTCTCAGGCAACATGACTGTGAGTGATCCAGAACAGTTTGGGTTTCAAACCAGGAGCACATTCCAGCATGTAAACGTCACCTGTCCAACAACCAGTGAATTAGCTCATATGTCAGATGGGTTGACGTCTTAGGTGTACTGACTTGACATGTGTGCTCATTGCTGGTTTGAAGAGGCTTCACAGAGACAAACACGGTGTTGGTAAGAGAGCATTCAGAACCCTTTACTGCTTACAACTTATATTATGTCCATTAGAAAGTTTATCAAAGTAATAAAAAACCTGTCAGCGTTTACCAGTAGCGGCTGGTGAAAAAATAATTTTTATTAATTATTTAAATTTTTTCTTAGACGCTACCAAATAATTAGCAAGTCTGCTAATATTCAGCAGCATTTAACATAATGTAACTACAATATAACGTAGCTCATATGCCGCTTTAACTTGTGGGGATGGTAATAAACCTTGAGTTTTCACTCCAAAAACAGAAACATAACTTTAATTTAAACATCCTCTGTCAATACAACGCAACTCTCTATCTCTGTCTCTCTCTCTCTCTCTCTCTCTCTGCTGTGTCGCTGACAATGAGACACTGACTTAACATAACAGACAAACTTAAGTGTAACTTAAGTTACACTATCAAACTACATATCTACCTTAATATACATCACACAAAGTGATTTTATTTATTACCACGAAATTGTCACATATTTATCAGACTATTAAATGAAATTAAATTGTGTGACTGGTTTCTGACAGCAGTTACACTAATTATTGTAAGACATGTAGCATTTTTCAAATAGCTGCTAGTCTGCTCATGTTCTCCCACGTTATCAGGAAAATGTATTAAATCTATATTACCTGTTTGAATCCAGACTCTTTTCCTCACAGCTGACACAGGAGAAAGGAAAAACAAACCAATCTTTTCCTGTGGGGTTCTTCTGTTGAACTGTTTAGTATGGAGCTTCTGAATTAGCTTTGTCCATGACAAAAAAACTGCTCCTTGACTGACTGTAAACAAAACACAAGCATTGCCGTGAGTTTCTGTTTGAATTTTCTGGTGTGGAATTGTAACTTTAGTCTTGTGGGAGGGTTTTGGGCACAACATTTTGCATCCCAAGGCTCTCCTATACTTTTTTATTAGAAGTGGTTCCAGTGCACATGCACCACTTATAGAGTAGGTCTATGGTAAAGATTTTTGCGCCCCAAAAGAACAGGAAATACATCACACGACGTCATGGTAAATGAAAGAGAACATTTTTAAACTACACCTAAATGCAGATTATACACAGTACTTATGGTCTAAATAATGTATTGATCATTTATTTGAATTTTCATGTTTTTTCTCAAATTATTTTCTCTGATTTCTTTCTTCTTCTTCTTCATGTGAGATTGGTGGCGCGGCACCCCAGCATCTCAATTATGTGGGAAGGAAAAGATCAGGGTAAAAGTATATAAATATTTCTTAAGCTCTGAGAAGCACAGTGGCCTCAAAAATTGTGAAATGGACAAAGTTTAGAAGTATTTGCAGAACTTTCCATTTTTTTGTCCACAAGTAAATGGACAAAAGGGTTCAGTAAAGAAACTGACTTGGACCTAGAGGGGTTCTGAAGTCCTCTGTGGAGCTAGAAGAAGCTGCTGGAAAGATGATGATCTCAGGCCTTTACAACAGAAGCATAAAAATGAGCATCATTCCATCATTTTATCTTGTCTATATATTATATTATATGTGTTATCTTATGTTATTACATATAATTAGTTATTTTTGTACTTGGCTGACATTAAAAAACATAATATATATATATATATGTATATTTAAAAAAAACTTGCCCTTCTTTGGGCAGTCTTTGTCCGTCAAGCTCAGTTTTCTGACTCCTTCTTTCTGCTTAGTGTATAGTCTCAGTGTGCTGGATTTTGGGTGAAACCCACCATTCATTGTGAGGAGCTTCCTTGTCTTGATGTCAGTGGCTTCTACCTTCTACTTTGGCCAGCTTATAACGCCAGCAGGGTATCTGATTACTGGCAGGGCAGAGGTATTAATTGCCCGGATCTTGTTCTTCCCATTCAGCTGACTTCTCAGGACTTGCCTTACTCGTTGCAGGTATTTGGTAGTTGCTGCTTTCCTTGTGGCCTCTTTAAGGTTCCCATTTGGTATTTGTAGCTATCCTCAATGTCTGCTATGTTGACCTCTGGGAGTAGGATCCCGTCAGTTCTGACTACTTTCCCCCTGTTTGTTATCATCCGACTACACTTATCCAGCCCGAATGACATTCCGATGTCATTGGTGTAGATCCTGGTGGTGTGGATCAGTGAATCGATGTCTCGTTCACCTTTGGCTATATATATTTGTCTGCGTCTGGAGAGGATGGTCTAGAACGAATGGCACAAACTGTCTAAATCTAGGCAAGATGTTCTAATGTTTTAATTTTAATAATCATCTACTGGTTTTGTCATTACATGTGATTGAATGTAGATTGGTAGGTTAATGTGGATTGTATCATTTATCTATAAAGTTGAAAACTCTATGTCTGTGTGAAAAGCCTTGCAGAAGTGCACATAAATCAGATGTCTCATTAGAATTTACAGCCGTGTCAGTGCTCAGGTACTGTCAGCTTTCTATTCTGCCAGGTAGCTCATTTCAGTTGGGACAAGTCCGGTCTTGTTAAGATGGCAACCCAGATGACTATACAGTTATTAAAACTTGAAAGCCTTTGGGTCTATGGGATCTACGAAAACCTAACAGGTATCTGATGCCAACAAACAGCATGGGGGTGATCTGATGAAAACAACAGAAACAAAAATACTCCCAAAAAATTATGCACACTCTAGGGTTAGACAAAGTGTTTTTTTTACCCAATGGATAAACTTTATATCTCCCACATCTCTTTCAGAGAACAGAGTTGTCAGACAGTTTAGCTGCCTCAGGCTAAGTTTGAATTACTTTCAAGTGACTTTGTTTCATCCCTGATATCACCTTAGCCTAAACTTGTCTTGAATTGAAATCTACCCAGAGAGGGAGAGAATAGCAGCAGATATTGATTAGTGTGCTTCTCGTGAAAGGCTCCCAGGGTAAACAATAAATACTGGAAAAGCGCAATGGCTCATCATTGTAGGGTGATTGTAACTTTTTTTTCCCAACATATTGAATTAATTTAAACAGTGTAGGTGAAATTAGGTAAAAAGGGATAATGGGTGGTGCTTTGTGGTGTGACCAAATACATGGTTTCCATAACCATCTACAGACAGCTAACAAGTGTTGATCTTTGATATCTTAATAATAAAAAAGATGTTGGTATATGTCTGGTGTTCAAAGGGCTGGCAAGTAGACTTAGGCCTGTAAAAAAACAGTGGGGGCTAGCCATGGTGAGCATGCACTCTCTGAACATCAGATAGTCAGTAGAAGCCAGAAAGCCTTTGGCTGGTTTTGTTAGACATTTCTGTTGCTGATCCCGATTCACATTAATAAGACATACTGTATCTGGAGTTTACTTGCAAATCACTGCTTCAAGGAAAAACAGAACTCCCTATAACGTGAGGGATTTTACTGTAAATATACAAAATAAAATAATATGGAGAAATGAGTTCACAGAGGTAAAGCTAGTTTTACTTTCCCCCTGAAGTCTGTGGAGTCTGTGCTCTCTCACACTTAGATGGAAAACACCCAGCATAATCAAACACCACTGAATAGCTCAACTCATTTCTTTGCTCAAATCCTTATTGTGTGACAAAGTAGCACACACACACCATTATTTTTTTTTTTATATCTCCAGCTGCAGGTTTAAGGCAGATAATCCACATGACACATTTCTGTACAGTATATAGTGTACTATATATACTACACTATGTATATAGTGTAAATGATTACTATCATGTGTCCAGGACACCCAGCAGCTGAATGTACAGGTTTGCCGTGCTGCCTGATTTTAATGGTGAAGCTGTATTTGCCTCCTCTTAGTTATTTACTGCAGCAGTATATGTGTATGTGTGTGTGTGTGTGTGTGTGTGTGTGCACTAAGCACTAACCTTCCAGCCAAGGGTTGACCACAGTCGATATCTCTGGATTTCAAAGCCTCTCTAACCTCAGGAGTAATTTCTTTCCATTAGCCTCCAACAGTACATTTATAGTTTTGTTAAACAAATGTGTGTAATACCACCACTTTCCTTAACAAGTGTGCAAACACCCGCACTCATCACACTAATACACTCACACAGTAGCCCTGCAATCTGTTTAAATCCATCACCACGCTATCCTATTGCTGCTCCCACTTTGAAGCATAATTAATATGCAACAACAAAGCAAGGGATAATTGAATTTTCTTTCCATTTTTATATTGCAGCAAGTGCCATCCAATGTGACACTTGATCAAAGGAGAACTCCTGCTGTCCGCATATGCTGACAGATGTGTTTCAGAGGAATATTCAGTATAGACACTGGCACCGGGTGGAGGGGATTTTCAGCTATGCTGAGTCTGTCTACTGTGAGGCAAGAAAATGAAAAAGAATATACAACAGGGTTTATGTAGTGTAGCTTGCTTCTAAATTAATAAACTATGGAATGCACCACACACCCTGATAAAGTAAAGTTAAAAAGCAAAAGCTGAAGTATTTCAAACACACTAGACAAATTACATGTCCACAGCTCACATGCACATTTGTCCCAGATCAAATTCTAATTGATTCATCAGTTCATTTAGTTAATTTACGAGTGTAAGTGTGTGTGTGTGTGTGTGTGTGTGTGTGTGTGTGTCAGATGTGATGAATGATGCTTTTCACACTGAAAATGACCTCTCGTGTCACGATGTATCAGATATTGGCTGTGAAATAGTTTAGGAGTAGACTGATCCCTCCTAGCAGCGCACTTCACACTTCAAATTCTCCCACTGTGAGAAGCACATTAACATGACTGGGTCCAGACCGGGGGGGCTGGGGGTGGCTACGTATTGGTATTAATAAGTGTGCCATTGCCAAGCACTGTAAAACAAACATCTCAAAGTATTCTTTGTTAAATTTAGTCTGCTTGGTAAAAACAAAAGTGCTGAACGCCTAGCAGCAGCACCAGTGCACTGAGTATCCACTGTTGGTGCACAGGTATGTTGTTACAGCAGCAGGAGGAGAAAAAAATCAAGCTTTAAAAGATACTGAGAAACCAGACGCCCTCTCCAAGTGACACAAATTAATGCGACATTGAATAACTTTGCAGATGCTTTTCAGTGTCTCTGTATCGAAACAGCAGGGTATTAATATGGTTATGGCAAATGAGAGAGAGAAAGTGCTATAATTGTCAGAATCAGAACATATAATACTCTAAAGTGACACTGTCAGTACTTTGACACAAAGCTTTTAGCTGTGAGGAAAGAAGATGTCTTCATACTTTGACAGCCATTTAATTTGATGAAAGCATATAATTAACAGTCATCTCACGCAGTTCAGAAGTTCAGAACTAGTTGAGGAGGCAATCACCAGCTTTGTTTGTGTATGTCCTCTGCATTACTGTACTACTGCTGGATGGTACTGTCTGTGAGAGCACTGCTGTGTCAGTGTGTCAGCTGTAGTCAGTGTAGTCTCTTCACCCACAGAAAATCTGAAATGCACTGATAAGAGGTCACATACTAAATGAGGTCTAGATAAGGTGTGAACGTACCAGGAGCAGCACGGTAGCAGAGCAGCAGCAGCTCTGGTGTCTCTGACTGTACAGTAGTGAGTCAGGCACAGGTTGAGTGTAGGTCACCTGTAAAACACAGGGAAATACGCACAAAAACACACTTCTCTGTGCATTATGGGTGATTTAAGTAATTGCACGTGAGACAGACGGCTGAAAGACACATTCCCTGTCATTAGTAACATCAGTGGGAATAGGTGCAGCGGTTGTTTGTGCATTAGGCAGAATTATAAGCTAATCAGTATTTTGGTGAGCAGGAGAGCCCGTCATAAGAAGAGCTAAAGGTCTCGCTGTCTCCCCTGGTGATACATGCTGGTGCCCGGCTAATAGTGGCTAATTTGCCTGTGAGGCATAATTGGGCTGCGAAAGCACTAGTTAGGTGAGAGAAACTGTGAGTGTGTGTGTGTGTTTTAAATAGGTTTGCACACAGTACATTCATTCATGACATTACACTCAGGATCAATACTGCATAGAACTTTACATTTCTTAAATGAGACATTGAGGGTTTTGCTATCGAATATCAAGTCTGTTCTTTGTGTCCCTGTGTGACTCGACAGTCTCTCAGAAGGTGTTTTTATGTAAATGAGGAACCGTGGGAGGTGAATTGAGCAGCACGTGGCTGTTAGAACAATTGTACTGTATGGTGCCTAAACGCTGGGGTGTAAGCAGCTGCTTCGGAAGCTCATGACTAAGCTTAAAGTATTGGAGTATTGGAAGAACAGAACTGCACTGAGAGTCTGTGACAATGATGTTTCTGATATTTCTGATACATGTAATACTGGTAACTCAGTTTAAATGTGAGAAAGCCCCTCTTCAAAACATCTATTATACTTAATGGCTTTTCTGTTACTGTTTTCTCTCACACTTATCCCTCTACAATGTCCTGCTTTGAGGCTACAAACAGTTAACTGCACAGAAAGTATGACGCTGCTCAGAGCAAACTGTGTGCTGCTGATGACCCCTAAGTTTCAAATCACAATCAAAATAACCTTTCCACCACTTTTACTACATCCTGACTCAAAATAGAAAACTTGTCTCCAACTGTGTCAACAAAGGGGGGTGTGCATTTCATTGTCTCATTTCTCACTTGCAGAGATATTTGGTGTCTGCCATACTCAGTTTCTCTTGTCCTGCTCAATTACACACACTTGTAAAAGGCTTGAGATACTGTGCTCACTTAGAGCGCTCCGCTGAAACCTCAATTTGTGAAAAATGAACTGTGTTGAAAGTAATGCTGTTCCTTGCTGTTTTCTGAGTGACATCTATGAAGTTAAGTTTTTTTAAGTTTCTTGATTTCAACTCAGTTAATCTGGGAGCAACTGTGGCATCATTTCTGCTTTTACAAGGGTTTAAGTTCACACTTGTTATAACTCTACTGCATGTTTGTTACTGAGTGACAGTAGAATTGTGCCTTAAATTAAGAAGTGTTTCTAATGTTTTGGCCCTCTCATTTATATGTGGGAAACATTATAAACACCAGTTTATTAGATTAGATTAGATTCAACTTTATTGTCATTACACATGTACAAGTACAAGGCAACGAAATGCAGTTTAGGTCTA
>JAUMHF010000013.1:17920068-17933055 GCA_032359275.1 Microctenopoma steveboyesi
TGTTGTTGATGAGGCCAATCACCGTGGTGTCGTCTGCAAACTTGATAATGGAGTTCGATCCATATATGGGTCGGCAGACCTAGGTCCTCAGTCATCCAGGTCATGGCTTTGCCAAAAATAGCTGTTCAGCTGCAACTAGGCTTGAAGACGTTTTACCTTCAGACCACATTGGTTTCGATGTCACTCTTGTCACGATGCCTGACTTGAATTGAGAAGAAACTAACTAACACCACTGCATATAATCAGATTCTCATTGTGTATCCCACCAGGATACAGAACTAGTTACGGGTTAGCACATCCTTAACTTTCTCTTAAGAATAGCACTTCAGCAGTACAGCAGAGAATGTAAAGAACTGAAAAATACAAGAGATGGAGACAGTGGTACATTCAAACTAGAAAGTGTTGAGCAGCTTGTCCTGTGGCTAATGTTGTAGTTTTCATGAGGTGCACATTTCAAGCGTTCTGGAGTTTACTGAAACATGCTTCTGGTGCTATTATTTTTTTAGCAATGGCTCATATGTTGTTTGGTCTTTATTTCTATTCATGTGGTTGCACTTCACTCTGCATTCTGATTGATCTCTCTGTTACTTGAATGACACACTGCTGCATCGTGCCCAGTCAGATAAAGTTGGCGACCCAAGCATAAGATATGTTTGCGAGGTGTTTGCAGTAGTGCTACATTACAATAATAAGTTCTAAACCAACTAGAAGACAACTGCAACATAAGAACCAATGACGGACAATGCTCTTGGAAAGACCAGAATCATATCTTATTTTCCCAAGATGCTGGGATGATTGGGTATGTAGGAAAATTGTGTGTGTCAACAGCAGCCTGATGTAGGAATAGGCTATTCAGTATAGAGCTTGACAAGTAAATGGAGTTGCTGCTGCCTGTTTCTGATACACAATAAAAACTTTTCAGATAATATTTTCATCATCTGGAGAAAGGAGTCTATTGCTCCGTTGTACTGTCGGAACATAGATGCCTGTCTTCCACAAAGCCAGTGGTTAACCTCACTGTGTGTGTGTGTGTGTCTGGGTGTGTTGTAGTGTTATTTGTTATTTTAAAAGTAAAGCTTGCACTCATGAAACTAAGCTCAAACATGCTGGTTGCCACAGTACAATCATAATCAGTGTGGTGGCGGACACTATGTACATGCCTACATGTGCATGGACTGAGAGTGCGTGTGTTTCTATCAATTTTACACTGTGTGTACCAGACTGAGAACTCAGGTGTGGGTATGTAGGTATAATCAGGCTCCATTCCCTCAGCTGACAGCTCTTTTTACCCTCTCTGTCTGAAGTTAGCTTCTTCACCAGGAGCCAATATATTACTGTTGCCAGGCCACAGGGTCGTCTTTGGAGAGTTTCAGGAACATTCTGAGTTAACCACTTACACTCCGTCCCAGCGTAAATCTGAAAATTCTCTGTGAATCATCTGACACAACAGCCAGCTTGTTTGCTTCTCTGTTTTTCCAGAGAGTGTCTGACTTACTGTCTCATGACTTTATATTATACCACAATTCAATACCTTAATTCTCAACTTTAGTGATTTGTATTAAGCCATTACATTTGTATTCCTTTATAATAACATGCTGATAATATTCTACAGGTACATCCCAGTTATGTTAATGGCATCATGTCGTTCAAGCCCTAATTAACACTAATCAAGACTAATCTTGCATGCATTTGGTTCTTAGTTGGTGGTTGTTAACTATGCAGTAGTTAGTTTGCAACATCAGCTGTGTGTAGGAGATGTTGTTGAAGTCACTAATAATATTACATTTTATATTTACAAATGAAATACACAAAGACAGCTTTCTGTGTCATTTCCCTAAATCATGATGGTGAACAATCTTTGTTTTCAAGTCATTTAAGAGTTGTTTTATATATATATTTGATTTATTTAGGAAAATCACGAAGATTAACAAGGTTGCCCAAACTTTCACACCACTGTATATCTGCCACAAATATCCTACAAACAATAATTTATTTAAGGCTCTTTAATAGCTGCAGATTTTGTTTTCTTGAAAATCTGGTAAAATTTATATATATATATATATATATATATATATATATATATATATATGTATATTGGTTAGCCATTACCAGTTTGTCGGTCTGTATCTGGAAGTCCCACAGGATCTTAGCCTTATCATTCTCAGCCACCTTTGGAGGTGTCTCCCATTTTGACCTTGGGACTTGCAGCTCATACTCGGTGCAGATTTTCCTGTACACTGTATGCCAGCTACTTGGTTATGGCGTTCCATGTACGCCCTGCGTGCTTGCATTTTGCACCCTGCTGCTATGTGCTGGATTTTTTTCAGGGACATCTTTGCACAGCCTGCACCTGGGGTCTTGCCTGGTGTGGTAGACCCTAGGCTTTTTTGATCTTGTACTTAGAGCTTGCTCCTGTGCTGCCATGAATAATGCCTCTGTGCTGTCTTTCAGTCCAGCTTTGTCCAGTCACTGTTAGGATTTGTCACTGTCAGCCACTTCCTCTATCTGCCCATGGTACATGGTACATGCCGTGCACAGGTCTGTCTTTCCATGATGGTTCCTGTTCTTGCTCCTCTTCCTTCTTGGGTTTCGGTTGCCTGAGGTATTCACTGAGCATGTCATTATTTGGGGCCATCTCCCTGATGTAATCCTGGATCTTTGATGTTTCATCCTGGATAGTGGCTTTGACATTTTCTACAGCCCCATAGAATTCCTGATAAAAGCTTTTAGATCTTGTATAGTCCCAAGCATTCCAGGATGCAGGTTTTCCAGAGTTTGGATACCACAGAACAATGTCCAGTTTAGTCATGATCTTATTTCTCATGTTAGTGCTCTTGTATTTAGCCAACTAGGTCTTGTTGCTCTTGAGGCTTGGTACATAATTTCTGAGTGTGGGGATAATGATGATATCTTCCCTCTGACCTGTCGTCCTGGCTCCTCCCACATCTGTGTTGTACTTTATTGATCTCTAGTTGTTTTAGCAGGTGTTTCTTACAGATGTTGTAACATTGAGCTATTAGCTGTTTTGCTGCTAGTCTAGATGTTGGGTATCAAAGAAGCCATAGGTTCCACATTGGCTTCATGTAAACCCCTTTTGATGGGGTTACTTGTATAGTAGCATTCCAACAGTACCTTGTTCTTGTTCCAGTAGCCCATATATATATAATATACATGCAGCTATATTTATAAATACACATGCGGCTGGGTTAGTGTAGTATATATTTGCAAACAGTGGCAACGGCTAGCAATAGAAGAAGAAGAAGAAGAAGAATCTGCTTTGTTGTCATTGACACATTTTTACATGTTACAACGAAATTTTTTCTTTGCATTTGACCCATCCCCCCCTTGGGGTTAGGGGAGCTAGCGCTGGGTGTCTCGCTCAGGGACGCATCTGGTATGGGGGGTGGGCTGGGTGCCTCAGCTGAGAATCGATCCCGGGGCTCCTGCTTTCCAGCCCTCTGCCTTAACCACTCTGCTACCAGGCCGCCTAACTTCTATCCTTCGAGCCGGAATTGAACCAGCGACCAATAGGCACAGGATGATGTGAAAGTTCAGTGAGATACTCACAATTTGATTTTTTAGCCATTATAATTATCATCTTGTGGTAAAATGTATTAATGTAATTACAGGGAAAAGATGAAGGTTGTACATCAGATATCTTGGTGGATAAAACCGCCTCTGTACATTTAATAAATATATTTAGGATCACTGTATTTGCGACTTGTCTTTCAGAAAAATTATGTAAATGTGTGATTAAACCTAATCTCGTTGCAATTTTGTTGTATACAGTTATTTATTGCCAAGCAATACTGTTGTACTGATCATCACTTCCTTAAACCTTGGCTTCAACTTACATTCCTTAATTAGCTATGAATTACTATTATGTAACATCTACTTTAAACATGTATTCTGTATCAGAAACTATATAATGATTATGTCATGAAATATATCAAGACTTTTGCTTTAGGCGCACTAACGAAAAACATGTGTTAACAGCATAAATTAATCCTAATACGTTTAAGCCCACAGAGACTAAGTCAGTTTGGCCTGTGCCTCCTGCCAAATAAATACATAAATAAAGAAATCTCAGGGTAAAGCATAATGTTATTTGTTAATATCTTAAGAGCCCTGAGAGTCTTAAAGCCTTAGCTAATTAGCCGGTCCAGGCTCTCACCTTTTAACAGAGTCTGAGTTTTACCTGAACAGAGCCCTCAACTGATGAAGTCCTTGCTGGAGACTACACAGACCGTCAGAGGTTTGTTCATTATCTTTATCTTTGATGAGTACTTCGTCTGCTGGCCCATGACTGTGTGAGTCAACCTTTTATTCCCAAAAAACTGCAACTACTACATGATAATTAAATGTTTTGTAGCAAACGTATATCAATGAGAACAGATTAAAGGAACAAATGTTTATTGTTGAACTAGGTATGTGGCGGACAGACCCTGGACAGAAAATACACGGTGCAACATGTTGATAAGCAAGGATAGGATAGACAAAATCCCCCGGGGTCCAGATGCTGGTGGTAGAGGAAAACTAGTCAGGAGACAAGGATGAGCGATGGACAGCTGCTTGGAGTACCCCTCAGGAAAAGTGGAGGAGGCCAGTGCAAGCGCAAGCCTGAAAGGCAGAATGACAGAAACAGAGTTACATTTTAAGAATGGACTTGACAAGCTGAGTGGCTCGAGAAAGCAGGAAGAAAAGACATTGGATAAGGACGATGACGAATAGAGTGAAGGGAAATTTGACAGCTTAGGATAGTGAGAAAGAGTGAGGAAGAGTTGCTACTAAGATCTTCCTTATTGAAGTTTTGCCAAAGCATCACTATCATATTGTGGTGAAATGTATTATTTGAGTGCATGAAGCTCTACATTTATTAACACAATGAATGAATGGAGGAAGAGATGTAGGAAATACGCTGAATGGCCTAATTGAGCCACTTCAGTACATGTCATAGCTGTGCTTTGAGTTTCCTTTAAGACTGTTGTGTCATTTGTACAAACAAACACAAATGTTTCTGCACTCAAAGTTGCATGTAAATATAATTATTTTGTATGTGATGTGCAATAACTTGGTTTGAGGCTGAATTATGTGCCGTGTTTCTTACAATGGAAAGAAAAAGGAGAAACAAACTGGTCTTAGAAATATAGCGTCATCAAAATGTCTCATCCTTTTGACTCGAGTCTCCAGTGCCTCTTTCATTTCATATAGACAGTGAGCCAGCATGGGTCATTTCACTGCTTTTAGTGCAGAAAGGCTAAAATAATCTCACAGACAGTGTAAAGGGGAACTATAGTCTCTGATTGAAAAGTGCAAGTTCCACAGTTTTTAAGATCTTCTTTAAGATTTATTTTAAATTCATAGTATATATATTTACTCTGAGCCTTCGATAAACAGTTTGACAGCAGAAGGCAGACAGCAAACATGGGAAAGGAGAAGGAGGGTGTGATACACACAAGTTATTTTTTATTACAAATTTCGAAATACACTTATACTGAAATTCACCTTTCAACTTGCTTATTTTATATAGTCGTGATTTGATATACAGCTGACTTACACAAAGATGAGACAGAGGATTCATAAAGTAAGGTGAAAGTGAATGAATGAATGATGGATGAAAGCCGTGGCAGGAGAGCCACACTCTCCGGTGCACCATGGAGACGCCACGGCACAAAGTATGAAAAGTGTGTTGTCCTGTCTTTTATGACCCTGCATCACTGCCTATAAAAATGGCTCTGTCTCTTTGTGGGCACTGGAAGGGTAAAAGCTGTTTGAAGTTATAGGCTGTGGACAGAACTTAATGGTGCATTTGATTTGAAAAGTGAAAAGTAATGACAGATTGTCTGCTTGTCTGATATTCCAGGCTTTGAAAGTACTAGCATGTATTACGCTTAGGGACAATTGTATGATTAACTGGTGAACTGGCACCACCCACTTAGGTAAATGGGAAGCCGAACCAAATAAAGCTGTGACACCCTAAACCACAGCTTTGACAGCTGCAGGATGATGATTTTCAAATAAACACTTAAGCTAAGAACAATGATAAGTCAAACACGTAACACTTCTGAAGAATTACCCAAAAAATGTAATTTAGAGATTCAGAGCACACTTCTCTTCCTCTAGCTTAGCTTTTTTGTCTGCTATTCCCTGCTCTCCATACCTGCAAAAAAAGAACAATCTGGATTCTGAGAAAACATTAAAGATCCAGCCCCCAGGACAAACCCCTGCTGGGCGCACCTGTCAATCAAAGCTCTCCCAACACGGCCCGCTGAAGGATGATTTTCTGTCTGCAGATGACATCAGCGATAGAACGATCAGCCATTTATCTCCAGGCTGTGCTAAAATTACCAACAAGACCTGTCAGTCGAGCTATGGTTGTAGTAACGTCTCATCCTTGCCAAGATGAGACAAATGAACACTGCGAAGGCAAGAGCAAAACAAAGAGTACAAAAGGAATTAAGGTTTTTACGTTTGATTTTAGTCTAGCTTGTTTCAAAGCTTTTCCTTTGACCACAAATGTAACTGTTGTGACTGAAACTCACTCTGAGGTAGTTGAGTTACAAACTCGCTGAGTAGAAAGCTTCCTTTAAGGTGCAGTGCTTCAACCTTTGTCACGGCGTAAACTGTGAATACTTACAATATGCTCACAAATAAAAAAGGATATATTTCCTATTAAAATTGGATCACACTGCTACTTGTGTGTGAAAATAATCATGTGTAATAATGAACAGATTATTGCTATAGTCCCTCTATCCTATACCACATACCCTGTGACTCATATAGTATATTATAATTGCATTGTTATTAGTCAGGTATCAGTGGGTAAGCAGGACTTTACTGTTGCAGCTAACAGAGGTGGAACTTCTGTAACTGTTCTGTGCTCAGAATACAGGACTTTTACTATCTTCTTTATGGTTTTATCTCCTGGTTGACTCATTGATTGCAGTTTTGTAGAAATCCTCAAAATGAAAAATGTGCATCAAAATTAAAACAAACAACGCAATACCATCACAATGCTCACACGGTTCAAAGGTTTGTCTAAAGTCTACACCACAGTTTGGGGTTAGTTGCGTTGTTGCTGTATACAGCTCTGCTTTGCTTTCTGAAACATGCTGCAGACTGCAATATTTACTGACGAATAACAGCTGTCTCTGGCAATATTCTTGTTTGTCCCTAAATGCTGATGCCAGGACTGCTCTCACAGATGCTAATGTGGTCTTGGTAGTCACCACCACTCTTATTTGTGTCCATTTCTGCCCATCATTTCCCTTGGTAACGTGAAAGCTTCTGGCCTTGGCAACCAGATATACAAATTTGTACTAAATTAGTCAATTAGGTCAGGCCTTCTTCTGGACTTGCAGGCAGGCAGCTCCTCACCTACAAAGCCTGGCTGTGGTCCAGTCTGCCCCATCTGTTAAGCTCCTTAACTTCTATTACTCAACTCGTGGTTTGCCTCTTGTCTCTCGTGTCCCCTCACTGGGTCTGATTTTGTGCACTGAATGATTAGTGAGTTGTCTATCACTGATAAATGCTCAAACTCAGTATACAAAAAAACCTGTAATAGTAATTAATACAGCAGTATGTGGTAATATACAAAATTATGTTCTAAAACATATAGTATTTAATATTACCTGATAAATGTCTTGACGAAGCTGGAATGTACATAAATGTCCGACTTTAAGGTGTGCTGGTAAAGGTTCTAGTAGATGGCGGCCAAGGTGGCCTTTGTCCCCATACTGCTGTAGAAAACAGCTGGGTGTAAATTGAGGGGAGACCTGTGGAGGTACTGGACCCAGCTGCTTCTGGGGTGCTGCAGGGTTCAGGCAAAGTCCCACGGTCCCAGACCTGCTGTTCTCTTTTGTTTTTCACAGCACAGCAGTCAGTGGGGGTCAAGAGTTTTTTTGAGCTAAACACTAAAATCCAGTAAAATCCCCTCTAGCGTTTCTGATAAGTGAGCTTTTCTTTTTTAATTTACAGGGCAGAGGGTGAATTTCTCCTAGAAATGTGTTTATATATTATTAAATGGCCTTAGAGTATAGTACAGTTTGATACATATTTCATTTAGGAGAAAAAAATATTCCATGGCCTCTACACTAATGCGTCATTTTACCAATGGGAAGTTGGTATTTTAACAGATGTAAGGTTAAAGTTATGCCCGACACCACACACACACACATACACACTGATATAAGAGCCATTTTAATTTTTTATTTGTATTTGTATATTTATCAGGTGTAAATCATGTCAGTGTCATGTCGATTATGACCATGCACACTTGAGTGAGTTTGGTTACATAGCAGCATTGTACTGAAACTTATATTTGTAATGAGGTGATTTGGATTTTGTGTCATGTTTTCAGTTGTTATTAGCTGCATGTCTGTAGGGACTAACTACACTCCACATTCAGGTAGTAGATAGATGCTATAATTGCCACAACTTTGTAAACTTTATGCTACGTCTGATTTTCTTGCAACAGAGCAACAGCAGGTGTACGTTCACAGAAAGCAAAAACTTTTTCTCCTTATATTGATATGCCAAACTGTAGTATTTGAAAATAATATTTAAACTTTCCTCTACCAATATGTTTAGTTAGTCACATTCATTGTGGATGCAACTCTGAGACTCTCTCACGGAGAAATTGTAGGTAAAGTTGTATGTGTGTATTAATGACGCCGCCGTAGACGAGTGAGTACTTTGAAACGTACTGCTCTATATCTGGCAGAGGATTTTTTCAGTGTGTGTTTCAGAACACACACTGAAACACAGAACACAATAAAGAGGCTCCATATAGTTTAGTGGTTTTAATGCAGGTGGAGGCATCGCTCCTCATCACTTCTTCATCTGTCACATTTATGGATTTCTGTCTGGGCTAAATTACTCACTGGAGCCACAGACAAATCAGGCCTTAAGGTTTATTTACACATACTCCCATTAGACATTTCTCTTAAACATTCCTCGTGTCTTGTTTGCTGCCTGAGCTCTACTCTGTTTGCTCTGAATAGTTGGAAACCAGTTGCCTTTGTATACATTGCATTTGCAGCCTACATACAGCCTTTTTACGTTAATTTGTCACGTCTCTATTTAATTAAACTAAAACACACAGCCTCTGGTGGGAATCACAAAGGACTGGATGAGCACAGCCATGCTACCAAGGATGAAAAGTGATATTTTGACTAATTATTCACAAATGTCCACAGTCTTAATTAATGTTTATAGACAATGTGAAATTAATAGGGCTCTGTTGAAAGCCCTCTTTGTTATTCTGCTCGACAAGGTTTCATACGATTCTAACACAAAGGAATGTCCGTGCGTACTGAAACCGGCAGAATGAAAACCGACTCTAACCACAAAACATTTTTAATAATCATTCAACTTCCTCTACACTTGGCCAACAACATAAATGTGGAGCCAGCTTTCTCAGCCAAGTTCATGATTTAACATTGCTGACAGCTCTGTGAAATAAACATGTTGAGAAAGATAAACGATTGATAATTATAATACGGTTTGTGTAGCAAGCAAGGACCTGAGGGGGAATACCAGGCAAGACATGGTCTATATAGCCTGCATGCATCAAGCAAGCTCAGCATTTTTTTAGTGCAGGTTAAATACTTTTTATATTTCATTTAACCTGTCAAGTCCCGCTGATGTAGGAAACAGTGTTGCCAGATTGGGTGGAGTTTCTGGCCAAGTGGGGAGGCCAAAAACCTGCAGACAAAATGGTCAAAATTACACAAGACTAAAACAAAACTTAACTAAAATGTGACAACATTGCATTAAAATATTCTGACATATTTAGATCTCCGAGCCCCCTCCCTGCTCCTCTGTGATATCAAATTACAATAACCTAATGACACACACACCTTAATAAAATGGTTGGCCTCAGATATCTTTTTTGTTTCACATGTGAAACCTAACAATAGACCTGAAAGGTAAAAATGACACGTGAGCCAACAAAGAGCCAGTATAGACGACTAGACTGATTAAAATAGAGATGTACCATTTGTGTGATATGTATGCATATCAAAGTCAAAATTAAGCCAGTCCTCTCTTTGAAAAACTTAAAATCCATTACCACAGCCCTGATATCTTTTCATTCATTGTAATTCCCCCTATTTTGGTGTCTCCTAGTCTGCTCTGTCACGTTTGCAGCAAGACTCGTAACTGGAGAGATAGCATCACCCCTGTCTTAATGACTCTGCACGGATTACCAATTAAACACCGCATTGAGTTTAAGATTCTTTTATTTGTTTTTAAATCTGTTAAAAGTTTAGTACCAGGGTACATTTTAAAATGTCTCTGTCCTTAAAATACGAAATCTTATATCTGCTAATCAATCTTTTTTACTTTTGTGATATTGCCTTTGCTTTTGGAAATTGTTAAGCACTTTGGTCGACCTTGGTGGTTTTTAAATATGCTATACAAATAAATTTGATTTGAAAAACATGGCTAACATGACTTTTGTGAAGCCAAGGTATGGCCTTCCCAGGAGGCATTAACAGCGTGTCTAAACATCAGCTGATCATTTTCATATTTGATTTGCACTTAATATTTAATACATTTGTTTGATGATCTGGATCATTAGTGTAACATAAAATAAAAAAATCAGGAGTAGGGCTTTTTCACAGCACTGTCACACAAGTTATGTTTTCAAGCTTCCTCGTATTGCACTTTTAAACTCCAGTGTGGATTATAATAAATTCCACCACACTGATTCTACTAGTTTAGTGATGCCCTGTGAATTCAGCAACAAGCATTGCCTTTTCATGAGTTTATACAGCCTCTCTGAGCATGATCACCCACTAAATTGGCTCTTGCCCCTGGAATTCTAATGAGTCAGCTTGTTTGAGGTTTGCGAGCACAGCTATTGTGATGCAAATTTACAGTGCAACCAGCTCTTTACACCAAAGGAAAATCTGGAATACCTGACATCAGATTTTAGAGTCCCAATGATTTGTTTATGAAATAATCCCACCACGCTTGCCCACTTCAAACACTGTAATGATATCAAAACATGGGGAGCTTTGAAATGCAAATGTTGTGTAAGGGGATATGAAATTCTGTTTTCTCTCTGTTCACCGTATCAAGCTTCAACAAAGATGCCGCTTAGTCTCATTTTTAACACAAAATGCCCCATTAAATTCTATTTAAAGTCGGCTCTGGTGAACCTATTTGACAACGCCTCCTACACTAGAACCCACAAAAGCTTTTGAATATTTCTGTGCGTTTGTTTTTCGTCTTTGTTCTGCTTCTTGTTCTGTTGCCACTTGCACATCCACTTTGGTCTGCAAAACAAATCTCCAAATCTATTCCAAGACTGTCATACTTTGCAACACGATCTCTGACAACCTGTATTAGCAGCATAGTTAGTACCTTCTAAAACTGTTTTAAATTATTATAATTAAGGGCCATCAACAATTACCAGGACAAAAGTGCCTTTGCAGCCATGCTCAGTGAGCTAAATGCTAATATCGCAATATGAACAGAAAAAAAGTTTACGTGACTTCAGACACAATGTTTTGATTTACATGTTACTAAAAAATACAACCTTAAAGAAATAGTTTAGGTCTTGGTTGACACATCCAGTGGGTATTTCTAGTATGATCACAATGATAGTGTAAGCTTAAAATTATTAACCACGAGGTGCTGGATCTGTACACTTTTTCTGAATGGCTGAATCAAGCCATTCCGTGGTCCCATGTTGGTTGTGTTATGTGTGTTACCATCAATGTGTGAAAAACAGATATTCTAGGCAAAGAATAAAATACCTGATGGTTTTAGGCATGATATAGAATGTCTGTGTTATTATATATTCCTAGACTTTGCTAAAAAATTGGTAGGCCTTAGAGAGAATCACAAGTACTATTTAGGCAATGTGTGAACTGTGCACACTGGAAAGGTCTTTAATAACAAGATGGCCAAATAAGTCTCTGAAGTATGTATGTCAGATAACCAACTGAGTAAAACTGGATCATATTGATGCTTTCTTTTACAGCAGAAATCCACTTACTCTTGGTCTCTACAGCCATCACATTGTGCCATTTCAGCAGCCAATAGTCCCGTGGTTCCCTCTTAGTAGTCTTAGTTGTTTTGTCTAGTCGTTAAGCTCAGGCAGTTAAACAACCGCTTAGGGGCCCAAAGATTGAGGGTTCAAGCCTTGTGTGACTTTTTGGGCGGCATGATAGCTCAGTGGGTAGAGCAGTCATCTTCAAACCCAAGGGTGAGCGAGTTCGATTCCTAGTCCCACCAGGTTACATGTCGATGTGTCCTTGGACAAGACACCGATACCCTGTAGCGCTGACACAGGTCTAGCAGCTGTCCAAACAACAATTTCCCCAAGGGGATCAATAAAGTATTATTATTATTAGTAGTAGTAGTATTAATTATTATTGGTATTATTATTATTATTGTTATTATTATTATTGTTATTATTATTATTATTGTTGTTGTTGTTGTTGTTGTTATTGTTGTTGTTGTTTTACTGAGGCTCAAACTTCCCATCAGTTACAGAAGATCAATAATTCCTATACATTCTGTATGTTTATATTTCTGAGGCTTTTGTAAGACTATGACCTGAAGGGTTGTAACTCTAAGTAACAAGCATTCACAAAGTAGACTATATATGGCAACTTTATTGCTTTATTATATTTGCATAGAACCCTTTGCTGGAATATCATCTGTCTGTATGTTTGCTGTGTGGTAGTTTGATTAAACACTAATCCTCTTCTATATTCGATTAGTGTTGACATACAGTATATGCACTGCTGTATGTGACTAGAAGAGAGTTCGATCGATAGTCAAATCTCGGATTGAAGAGGAACAATGCGGATTCCGTCCCGGCCGTGGGACACTGGACCAGCTCAACCCCCTGGCCAGGAGCTTGGAGGGGGCATGGGAGTTTGCCCAACTGATTCACATGTGCTTTGTGGATTTGGAGAAGGCATTCGACCCTGTCCCTCGAGGGATCCTGTGGGGTGTGCTCCAAGAGTA
>JAUMHF010000013.1:17933155-17944869 GCA_032359275.1 Microctenopoma steveboyesi
TCAGGTGGTCACATTAACATATGTGAAAACCAGAGGGGAGGACAATCCACAGATGACCTCCAATCACCAACCTGAGGCTTCCACAGGGTTTATAAACCGGCTCCTCACACCAGTCAGTCAGACTTGAGAAAGCCCTCTGGATAGAAGGGCAAAACGTCGTCAAGAAACCTACTAAGTCCAGTTGCTATTGCATAAACCTTTTTTGAGATAACCATGACCTGGATGACTGAGAACCGTCACAGACACACTGGTTGACCAAATCAACTGTTACAATTTAAAACCTTCCGAAACCAGAAGTTGTTGTTCAACAGACTTGTTCTGGGAGGAAGGCCTGAGAACTGGAAACATGAGTTAGTGCAAATTAACCGGCTAAGGTTTCGGGAACATGTGTAGTCACATTTTCATCCAATATCAACCGCTTATCCGGGGACGGGTTACGGGAGCAGCGGCCTAAGCAGGGAAGCCCAGACCCCTCTTTCCCCGGCCCTCTCTTCTAGCTCATCTGGGGGGACCCCAAGGCGGGGACCCCCAGATGGGAGATGTAATCCGTCCAGCGTGTCCTGGGTCTGGCCCGGGGCCTTCTACCAGTGGGGCATGCCCAGAACGCTTCCCGAGGGAGGCGCCCGGGTGGCATCCTAACCAAATGCCTGAACAACCTCAACTGACTCCACTCCACACGGAGGAGCTGCAACTGCCTGCATCACATTTCTACCTACATAACTCCGATTGTGACACAAACTAAATACAAACACGAATTATAAGAATAAACATGCTGTTGCTGTGAACACTTATGCGGAGTTCACCACTTAGTCTTCATATGGTTTGAGATAAAAAACTATAACCATGTTGGAGATAACAACAGACTGATCTCGAGTGAGTGAGGACCGGGCTAGGCTCTGATTAGTCTGGCAAAGCACAATGTCCACCAGACTCTGAAGTAGGTGAGTGTCAAAAAAACTGCAGGACCAGAAGGAATTTCAGGATATGTTCTGTGACAATGGATAGATACAGCGAAGCCCATAATTAATCATACCCCTCGCACATTTTGACTCAAAGTTACTTTTATTCAACCAGCAGGGTTTTTTGTGACAGGAAATAAGATAGGCGTTTCCTAAAAGATAATACGACAATGTACAAAAGGCATTATTGAGGATAAAAAAACAAATTTCAGTTTCTTTTACATATGAGCAAAAGGTGTCATATCCAAAATTATTCATACCCTTCTCAATCATCAATAGAAGAGCATTTATTGGCTATCACAACAATCAAACATACAATCAAACCTATAATTGCAGACCAGCTTTTTGCATGTCTCCAGAGGTATTTTTGCCCATTCATCTTTAGCAATGAGCTCCAAATCGTTCAGGTTGGAGGGTCTTCTTGCCATTACCCTGATCTCCAGCTCCCTCTACAGATTTTCAATTGAATTCAAGTCAGAACTCTGTCTGGGCCACTCCAAAACTTTAATGTTGTTGTCTGCTACTAACTATTTCTTTACCACTTTTGCTGTGTGTTTTGGGTCATTGTCATGCTGACATGTCAATTGGTTCTGATTTATGTGAGTATTTAGTCCTTGGTTTATGTGAGTGTTCAGTTTACACAAGTGCTTAGTCCTCAGTTCATGTATGTTTGTATCGTGGTCCCTGTTTAGCTTTCACTGACTACAGTAACTACACCAATCTTTGGTGTAGTCAGTGTTAGTCTGGTTAAGTTAACCAGTTTGTCAGCTTTAGTTTCCTTATTAATTCTCACAATGTGTGTGTGTTTTTGGCCTCCCTCTGGAGTGATTTTCAGTTTTTCAGTTTGTTTTTTTCAGTGTTGGTGTTTGTTCAATTAAAACATTTGAACTTAGTTCTTCCGTTTGGTGTTCTTGAGTGCTGTTGGGTCCACCAGGTTAAAATCCTTAAAAAGGATGGTGTTCTTTGGGTTGAAGGCTTCTCCTTTTTAACGCCAAATGAAAGAAACATCATTGTGACCAAACAATAAAATTTTTGTTTCATCTGACCATAACACAGAAAACCAGAAGTCGTCTTCTTTGTCCAGATGAGCATTTGCAAAGGCAGAGCTTTTGTGTGCCTTATCTGGAGAAGTGTGAGGTGCGTGATGAACGCCCTTGTAGCGTGCGGGATCGACCCAGATGCAGAGTGTTAGCAGGAGGGTTGAAAAGCACACGCGTTTTGATCTTGAAACACCCGGATTCCACTGGAATCGGTGTTACAATAACCGGCCAACAAATAACATAAAGAAAAGCAGAAACTATTGTCTCGTGATGAGAAAAGCTCAGGACATGAATAAAAACCCAATGTCTGAGCAGAGAGCAGGTGAAAGGACTTCCTGTTTATATCCTGTCCTAGCCAATCCTAGCCTTTCCTCGCAGACACCTGATCTGCTTACCTGACAGGACCCTCCCCCCCCCCCCCAAGCCCACTTGATAGGGGCAGGTGACCGGGTTGTTATGGGAGATGATGGTCCAATGAAGGGAGGGTAGAGCTTGGCAGAGTCAGTATGCAGCCGGAGGTTTTTGATGGATAACCAGACACAGTTGCCAGGCGCAAACGACCATCCTGGAGGTTGCTGTTGGGCATAGTCCGAATTGGCTGGGGTAATCCAAGCTAGCTGGAACCTATGGACCAACTGCTGGGCCGCTGGCACCTGGACCTGTGGTTCCAGGTGAGCAAAAATTAGGGGTTGAAAACCATAACAGGTCTCGAAGGGCGACACTCCGGTGGCAGAGGAGACGTGGAGGTTGTGTGAGAGCTCCACCCATAGGAGATAGTGAGGCCAGAGAGACGTCTGGGAGGAGACGAAGCACCACAGAAAACGACCCAGTTTCTAGTCTGGCCGTTGGTGGTAGCCTGAGGAGAGGCTGTAGGTGAGGCCGACCAGACAGCAAAAAGCCAGCCAGAATTTTGCAACGAACTGGGGGCCTCGGTCAGAGACGACGTCCTTGGGGAACCCGTGCAGCCGGACAAATGCTCCAGAACCAACTCTGCCGTGGTCTATGCAGAAGGGAGTCTGGACAAGGCCACCAGGTGCACTGCCTTGGAGAACCGGTCGATGATTGTGAGGATGGTGTCTTTGCCGTCTCCTGCTGGGAGTCCAGACACAAAATCCAGCGGGGACGGCTCTCCAGGCAGTGCAGCATGTAAGGAGTCCTCCAGAGGCCAGTAAAGTAAAGCCAGTATTTGATGGGCAGGCAAGAGGGGCTCTGGGTCTGGAGGTGGCGCAGAGGAAAAGAACTGACGGGAGAGGGCGTGAGCTTTGGCGTTTTTCGCGATGGGCCGGTAGGCTAGGTGGAAGTTGAAAGATTCAAAGAAGAGAGCCCACCTTGCCTGCCGAGGATTTAACTGCTTGGCTTGCTGGATATGGATAAGGTTCTGATGGTCGGTCCACACCAGGAATGGCCCTACAGTCCCCTGCAGCCAGTGTCGCCACTCCTCCAATGCCTACTTGATGGCCAGCAGTTCACGGTTTCCCAACCATGTAGCACTGCTGAGTGGGGAAAAAACTTCCTTGAGAAAAAACTACACAGATGGAGTTTCCCGTCTGGACCACACTGAGATAGAACAGCGCCTGCACCCACATCAGAAGAGCCCACCTCAATGCAACATAATAGAAGCGGTGGTGAATAGTTCCAAGAGGCACTGGAAAGCTCACACGGCCTCTGAAGGAAGGTGGAGAGGATGAATCGCCGATAGAAATTGGCAAACCCCAGATAGCTTTGTAACTGTTTAAGACTAGTGGTTGAGGCCACTGAGTCACAGCCTTCACCTTCCGGGGATCCATGGCCACACCCTGCGGGGTGATGGTATAACCCAGGAATGTAGGGGAAGGCACACTTTTCCTACTTACAGAACACTCGATGAGCGAGCAGCCTTTAAAGAACGGCCCTGACGTGACATGTGTGGTCTTCCTCTGACTGGGAGTACACCAGGATGTCGTCCAGTTAAACGAAGACCCACCGAAGCACGTTGGTGATGAAGCGCTGAAATACGGCGGGCACGTTGCACAGCCCAAACGGCATCACTAGGTACTCCCAGTGTCCGGTGGGTGTGATGAAGGCTGTTTTCCACTCGTCCCCCTCCCGTATGCGCACAAGGTTGTAGGCACTGCACAGGTCCAGTTTAGTGAAGATGGTTGCCTGGGAGAGGGAATCCAGAGCAGAGGACACCAGTGGAAGAGGGTGCTGCTTTTTAACAGTGGCCTTGATCAGTCCCCATAAATTAATGCAGGGCCGGAGGCCCCTGTCCTTTATTTTAACAAAGAAGAAACCAGCTGCAGCTTGCGAGGAAGAGGGTCTGATCTGTCTATGTTGGAGGGCCTGTGTGATATAGTCTTCCATGGCCTTGTTCTCCATGGGGGACAGGGAGAACAGCCGCCCACGAAGCGGGATCGCATCGGGCAGCAGGTCGATGGTCATGTCATATTTACAGTGTGGTGGGAGAGTGGTTGCCTCCTCTCTACTGAAGACCCTGGCAAGGTCCTGATAGGGTAGAGGAATCAGTTTGAGGTTGGTTTGCTCAGGAGCCGTTGTGGAACATGTGCTGAATCGGGGAGCAAGCAGTGATGAAGGCACTCTGGTCCCCAACTGAAAACGGTGCAGATTGATCACGTGACATCCGGATTATGTAGGCAGCTGCAGTGATGACAAGAAAAGAGAGATGTTCGCAGTGGGTGCCGACGGACATCTGGATTGGCTCGGTTTGGCGCTGGAATGGATAGGGCTGCAGGTGATGGCCGTGAAGGACGTGATTAGTTCAGCCAACCCACAGTAGGCACAGAGACCCTCGCGCCGACGGCAATCTCACACCCCCGGCTTCAGTCGGCCTTGCTGCATGGGTTCTTCAGCTGCAGGGCGAGGCACAGCTCCCGAGGCAGAGGGTGCAGACACCTAATCTGCTCACCTGACAAGAAGTGGCATTGTCCTTGGTCTGCATCCGTGGAACCCAGCAGTGTGCAGCGTCTGTTGGATTGTCTGCCTTGAGACATTGCCACCAGCAGAGCCCACATTAACCAGGATGGCTTTGGTGGTGATCCATGGATTCTTTTTCACCTCTCTCACTATCCTCCTGACCAGCACAGGGGTCCCCTTTGGCTTCCGACCATGTCCTCTGAGATTTTCCACAATGTGGAACATATTGTATTTTTAATAATACTTTGCACTGTAGCCACTGGAACTTGAAAACATTTACATATGGCCTTGTAGCTCACTTGTGGCCCTTAGCCATGACTGTCCACAAACCAACTGCAGAGAACTGCTGTTATTCACCTGTTGAGTTGATTAAAACAGCTGTTCCCAAATAATCAGGGTAATTAGGATGCTTTATAACAGCTTGGACTATTTGGAATAATATAAAACTTTGGATTTTCTGACTTCAATACTGAGTTCTTCTGACTGACTAAAATGCAGACACATAATTATAACTATTAATTATGCCCAGTAACCTACATATTGTGTCCTAACAGCTCTCCCTGATCATTTTAATTTAAAGCTAAACTAAAAACGGAACATTGCAATTGCAAAAAACATATACATTTAAATACAAGTATTCCTCTAGATTCCATTGATACTATTATAATCTGAAACTATCACAATAATTGTATTCACACTATTTGTGGTTCAAAACAATGTGTAACCACAGTAAATGTGCCAGACTTTTATTATTCTCTATTCTACAGATGAAAATTTAAAAGTAGAAGCAAAGCTGCCAATTGTACAGCATGAGCAGTTTTTATTTCTCCTCAGGCTCCTACATTCACTAGTAGCTGATCTTAAGTTAACTGCAAAGCTAAAGCAAATCTCACAAAAAGGATTTGTAACAAAACATTTCTATATGAGTCATAAAGAAACGCGAGGGAGAACATTTAACAGAGCTGGGCAGAGAGAGAGTGTGAGGGACGCAGTGCCTGTGAACTGCCCACAGTTATGACAGTGACAGCTCAAGCTTGACGTTGACACTTACACCAAGGGTTACTTATGTATTACTTTCTCGTGTGTCATATGTAAGAGTGAGATGCATCTGTTATTGATCAAGCTGAGGCCAAACCTGGTGGGAAGACAAAAACATGTAAATGTCAAAAAGTTGATGATACAGGTGCAGTTATTAGTAATGGCCCTGCTGCATCACAATATGAATTTTATTATAACAATGGCTTTTTCTATTGCAGAGATTGCAGATTGCAGAGAAGAAATAATAATGCAGCAACATGATTTTTAACTTGTATAAAGCATTACATGTTACCACTTCAAACTAAAAGTAAACATGCAAACACTAAGACACAAGCTTCTAGAAAACAAAATGACATACAGCTCAATTTGTTCTTTGGCAGAGGATTATCCAAAAAGCTCACAAAACAGGCCTTTCCCCACCAGCTGTATAGCTGCCAAATGGCAAAAAATCAGAGTAATCCCCTGTGAAAAAACACTAATCTGTTCCCCAAAACCTGCTAATTGTCCATTTGGTTACAGATCTGGGTAAACACAAAAGAGCACCGCTCTCTCACTAAGCACAGTTTGCACCCACCCACAGACATCTTGACCGAGATCAATGCAAAAAACCCAGCACTGCTGAATACCCATTCGTTCTGAAAACATGCTAAAAAAAGCTGAGACAGCACCCAGTTTAAACAAGATAAAAATACTCACAGTTATCTAAAGCAAAGTTGTGTCCAAAGCATCTTATGTATTACATTTTCTATTGAAAATAATTTAAAGTAAGCAGAAAACCTATCTGTCTTTTAAGAGGTTCTGTGAACAATATGCTTTGAGCTGTGAGTTCCAATTAGGCTGTCAAAATGGCAAAGAGCAGCTGGTACAGCAATGTTCTGGATGTAAGAGTTACTAATTGCTGTAGCAAAGTGCTGCAAATGAAAAATGAGAAAGAACTGTGTACCATTCCTCCATTAATTACCTTAAGATCTAGTTTGCAAGATAGTTTGATGCTACCAAAGCAAAAAATAAAAAATACTGAATAAAAAAACATATAGTGTTACTTTTGGCATTTTGACCCCATGGGGTATAATTAACATCACTGCTCGTCAAATAAAGGCCTGTTGGAGGTGCTGAAGCTGAAATGTATAATGAGCAGAAAATCATTTGCTCCTCTTTGTAAAAACAAGCTTTTGTTTAATCCTTAAGCGGTGTCGCCACATTTTCATAAATGTATATTATATCGAATAGTAATATAGCTGAAGTCACCATACTAGAGTCATCTGTACACACACATATTGTTGGACATATTAGCAAATGTGACAGTGTAACCGAACAGCAAGGATGCAGGTGCTAGATGTTGTAAAAAAAAGAACTAATATTATATGTATAGTAACTGGGGCTGCAACAAGATTATCTCGTGAGCTTGGGTTATTTGTGCAATAAAAGTATTAAAAATGCTATAAGAGTAGTCAGAGGCCCAAAGCTTAAGGTGAACTTCAGTGAATTTCAGTCTGGTAAATTCACTTTCTTCTTATGAGTTTGGTAAAATATGAAGGTCCGGTTTTCCTCTGCAGGTCTGAACAGTTGTGCAACCAAAACAGAACAGAACAGAAAAGAGAGAGGAGAAGTGGCAGGTGGTCTAAGCCATTTCAAATTGAAATGATTGACAGCTGCAGTGACAAACTCATCACAGGTATTTAATGGGATTCTAACTTTTGAAGTGGGTGGCAATTTGTTTGTAATGAAGCCACCCAAAGCAGATTTCTTCATCAGTGTGATTTCTTCATCAGTGTGTCTCCTATAACAAACATTGCAACATTTCAAATGTCAGCCATGTCTTTTAGTTGTCTGCCCTACATATAATAATATATAATTTTATTTTATAGTCAATATAGTTATCTGCAGATAAGTTTGACTTTTGGTTCTTAGTAGTTATGCAGCACTTACCTTTTACTGTATTCAGTGAGTTTCAGGACCACCAGGTCATGGTTGATAGGTGTTAACACAGTTGTCATTACTAGCTGGATAGATGTGAGATATGTGGTTCTCCACTTAATGTGATCATTTTGAGAAGTCACCTTCAAAAGGACTTATTAGCTCTCCTTGACCTTTTTCTTTTCCAGCAGGCTGGACAAATTAGCAATGCCTTGAATGTGATAGGGATAAATTACATAACATAAATGATGTACTTCGCCCAATGGCCTTGTCTGAGGTGACTTCTCATTTTACACAGTGCTTATGTTAAAGAAGACTGTGGTTTGGGAGACGGATGGACTCCAAACCACTGAGAAGGTATCAGACATCCAACCCGATAGTTGATCAGTCTGCTCAACCACTTTATTGACCAGAGTCAGAGCTGACATACAGCCATGGGAAAGTAAAGAAAAACAAAATGCACCATACTGCACAAGCACTGTGCTGTGGGGTTTCTGCTATCACAGACCCTACAGACTATTACTAGACCCTCAGATTACAGTCATGAGAAGCAATACTTTATATTATTTGGTAGGTTTTTGAAACACTGTAATCACACCTGTTCTTAGTCTAACACTGCACTTAAGTACAATTCAATGCAGTAAAGAAGAGCATTATCCGTTGTCTGTTTGGTTTTATGGCTCGCAACTTTATCTTTTGATTCTGACCACTTTCATGTGCAGCTGCAGGCAGCTGTCAGTTCACTGTGAACACAAACTGACAAAGGTATAAAAGATAGCTTTTGAACTTAATAAAACATTTAGTGGATAAAGAGCTAAATAGATGTTTGTGAAGATCTAAAACAGAGCTTAAACACTGAGGATAATGAAAATGCATATGTTTGGCCTGACAATATTTTATTGACATTTTATTTAAATAAATGAAACAAACGAAACTTTTCTATTCTTCTTCTAATTTCTGGGTCATAACTGTGTGATCATAGCCCTACCACTAGGTAAGTAACTTAACAGATGTCTTCTTAATGGTAAAGTGAAAATACATTTAGCGATTAATAACTTCATTAGCTCACTGCTGTTCTAATTATAGCTTCAATAGTGCTCATTAAATATATTGACCTCCAGATGAATATTTCCTGCCTTTCTCTCTCACATTTTCCCTTCTGTCTCGCTCAGCCTCCGTCTTGTTCCCTCCACCACAACTGCAGCTGCACGCAGTTAAAACTCACTCATACCACACTGGACAGAACACTGACAGCTCATTACAAGTTTCAAAATTGAGTTCAATTCTGTGTGATCTATTAATCTATTTCGTGCTTCTGCCCATGCACAGTCATTTCTCTATTCCTTAAGCAGAACAATAGGCTGAACGCCACAGAATCCATTAAATGCAATCAAAGGCAGATCCCTAGGGCCCTTTTAATTCACTTTCATTATTAAGATTATCACTACTAGTAAGATGTTTAAGTGGAAAGCTGCTGTGATGTTGTGCATTCTCGAATTGAAATACAAATCCACCCTTTGACAAGTGTTATTATTGGGGGCAATCACCAGCCCAGTGAAGGTACTGAAAAGTTGGCGTCACAGTCAACATTTGGGTATGTGAGCAAAAACTAATAATTTACAAGGATTTACACACCTTAGTGTTCTAAAGTGTGTCTGTTCCTTCTACAACTTATGAAATTGGTTGGTCCTGAAACACTGCATCCCCACGTTTGGACAATATCCTATTAAACAAGATCCCATTAGGTATGTCACTTTTATTTGAATATATTGTTGGTAGAAATATTCTCCAAAAACAAATGTGGAGAGTTCAACTGACAGAACAGTACTGGAAAGAATACAGAAAATCGAGAAACAATTTCTGCTTAAATCATCCATTTTGTAGGGCATGAATGCAGCAATTAGTAGAAGACTTTAACAAAGTAGGAAGATAGGTGGGATGGATGGACCACAGTGAATTTACTTTTGCTCTCATGCTAGTGCTAGCTTATATTACATATTGCGGCTTTAACGTTAGGCATTTATTAGTCCACCATCTTTGCGCTATGCAGGACTCAAACTATTACTCAAACCATAAAGATGTTGGTCTTCAGCATTTCGTCACATTATGAGTTATATGAGTTATGATTTTTTTCTTTAATCCATGTTCATTTACATAAAATGTTGACCAAAATAATTTATGTAAAGTTTTATGTTTTTATGTTGTTTTGACTCTCTACATTTTATAATGTAGAGTGAACAACCTGTGACTGTCTACATTGCAGTGTCTTTGGATTAGACATTCTCACAAACAGACCCCAGATGGTGAGAATAGGGAACTGCACGTCATCCACATTGGTCCTTAAGACTGGTACTCCACAGGGCTGTGTGCTCAGTCCAGCCCCCTTCACCATCTTTACACAGGTGTGCTCTGCCATCCACTCCTCAAACGCTATTATTAGGTTTGCGGATGATACCACCGTAGTAGGGCTCATTTCGAATAACACTAAGACCCACTACAGAGAGGAGGTCCAGCTCCTGACCCCATGGTTTTCAGACAACAACCTGTTCTGAACACCATACATATATACATATACATCATGATAACTGATAAATAATCATTTATCTGAAAACTTAAATATTATCAAGATAGTAGTTCTCCCCCTTACACATGTGGGAGGAGTTGAACAGTTGTATGGCCACTGGCACAAAAGATCTCCTGTGGAGTTTGGGCAGTTTCCTGCTGTCCAGCCTGTTAGCATCTGCCACCTTAGCATTTGTTGATAACTTAGGCAGCAGTAAAAGGAAAAAATGGTTATGGCTTCATGTTGAGAAAAGACTGGCAAATGTGTTATTGTTCCTATTGCACTGTGAAAATTGAAGGGTAGACCTTTTTTATATTAGAAAACAGCAGTGAAACAGCAGAATCACCAAAGAAGAGCAAAGCCTTTAACTTCTAACAGCATAGAGGAGCAACTCGCTGGTTTCCAATTATTTCCTCACATGAATGAATTAGTGGACACTTAAGAAACTTACCTGAGACAAGTAATCAGTTACTGAAAATCACTTATGTTTTACTTTAAAGTCAGACTAGAACTTATCAGTGACTCACGGTGTGCAATCAGGTCGTTTGATTGCATTCATTAATTTATAAGGACTTAAGCCAGAAAAGTTGAATTTTTTTGATTAGTCTGGAAAAACAGTTCTCTCTGGGATTGTCTACCTGATTAAATGCCATTAAACAAATAAGGCTGTTATGGCTGTTTACGTGTTATGAAAGGCCTTGATGCCAAAATAAATTTGACCAAGAAGTAGTTGCATGGGGTGCATGTTTTAGTGCTCAAGACACTGTGTTTCTGTCAGCTCTGACAGTAATGTGCTAGATTTGTTTTTAGAACGGGTCTAAAAGAAACATCGTAGATTATCCACTGTACTTGAATAATTACCTTTTTCTTATTTCTTTCTTGTTCAATACATCAACTGCATGTGCCTGTGGCAACAGAGAGGGAAGGTACCATCCATGTACCATAATAGTAAGCTAATAATACTGATGCAATGTCATATTCAGAACAGACATGACAAAGTAGCTTCCATGTGTCTTGTGAACCACGTGAACCTGGCCAAAAACACCACAGTGACTGTATGACGCTGTCCAGCCCACTAATGGCTTATTTTAGTAACACATGCAACCATAAGCACATGCACCCCGATCTGAATTACCTAAGGAAATACAACATGGTTCTTACTCTATGTGTCTTCAAATGTAAAAATTCCATGAGAAATCATCCTCATATTTTGATAAGTATGGGTACTGTTGGATCTAATGTACTTGTTCTGAGTGTTGGACTAATACTTTTGTCAGACTCATA
>JAUMHF010000013.1:17949236-17960940 GCA_032359275.1 Microctenopoma steveboyesi
TAAAAAATGACATTCTGACACTTCTAGGTGGCAGTAGGCAGAGCAGATAGTTGACCAGTCACAGGGCTGATAGTTTGATCCCCGGCACCCCTGGTCATATGCCAAAGTTCCCTTGGGCACCCAAAGCCCAAATTGTTCCTGGTATGTGTTCCTCACACTTTCACTGAGGATAAAGGCATCACCTGTATGAATGGAAAAAGGTTTGACAAATTAAAAGTATGTTTGTGCCTCTTATTGTAACACCACTTGGTTTTAAATGTTTTCTTTCCATAGAGCAAAACGATACAGATATACGACAAAATGAGAAGTAAAATCACTGGGGTCAGGTGTCCCATGCTGTCCTTAGACCAGGTCTTGCCACATCATCCTTCCATTTTAATAAAACTTCCCCACTGTTTCCTACCAACTGTGATTTGACTTTGAGAAATGTGGACTGGATTAATCAGTATTTGAAGTGTGTCATTGCTGATTTATCTGTAGAGAACAGAAAAAGCACCACAAGCCACTGTTTGACTTTATTAAAATTATGGTGTAAATAGAATCCGACTGGCACAAAGGCAGGGACTGACTAATACCATACTATTATTACTGTAAGTCTTAATGACCACAAGGATGAGGGTGGGGAAGTGGATTATTCACCTAGATGAAGGTGACACTCAGGCCTAGCATCTTACCTGTGGCACAGTAAGTGAAATAATGAATCCATCCTGCAGTGGTGTGCCTCCTTTTTACTGCCATTAACAGTGAGATTCAATAGCCAGACTCCATATCAATTTATTGGATTGTTTAATGTAATGATGAATAATGCAGAAGGATTAATTAGAAATGGCTGCAACATGTAGGGGTCAATGTATTAAGAAGCTACTTAGAATCAAAAGGGGATTTGTTAAATGGTCCTTCAGGCTTAAGATACTGCAGAATTAATTCAGTGTGGTGGACAAGAGAGACACTTTTCGGAGAGTGCATTATCTTGTAAGAAGATCAACCCTACCACTGTTTTTGTTGCTGCAAGATGAATTGATATCAAGGTGCTGAAGATGTTTGGTAAAGCATAAACAAATCTTCAAATAACTTGCCTGTCAGAACAACACTCATCGTCTTTTAGCTGTGTGTGGTTCATGGTGAATGAGGAACTGTCACGGTCGGTCTACTTTAAGTTGAGGTTTTATGTGATTTTGACTTTCTGCACTTCTGTCTGGTTTCTGTCTTAGTTGGTTCAGTTTCATGTTTTATTCTGAGTTCTGGTTGTATTTGGACTCCCTTACCCATCATCCCCTTGTCACCCTCTGGACTTCCTGGTTTTATGAACTACTACTCCCAGCACTTCTGTTGACTCTGGTCCATGTGTCTGTTTCAGCTGTCTCTAATCAACCAACCTGGTTCACATCATATGAACCCTGCTCCTTTAGTACTGCTTTGTCAGATTATCTCCCTATGTACTCCTGTGTACTTATACAGGGTACCTATACAGGAAAAAAGCACTATAAAAGTGCAGAGCAGTTATCATTACTAATGAAATGAAAACACCATAGTTGGTTTTCTGACGATAGTAGCCTATTGCACAAATATTTTCTCAAAGTGTCTCTCACTTAAATGTAAATCGTGTTCACTGCAAAGCACCTATTTATTGTCTTATATTTAAGGCTAATAGAAAAATATACAAATGCATTTGTATACCCTCCACTGTTGTCTTATTTATCTTATTGTTGTGCAAACAAGCTTCTTTTACTTGTAATATTTTTTTTATCCCATGTACATTTTTATGGGTGTGTATAAGAGATCAAATTTCAGTCAGACAAAGTATTTAGTGGTTAACAGCAAGCTGGGCAACCTTCACCAGATGTCAAAGTACGATTTAGTTAATTCATCCAACTCTAATAACAGATGTATAAAGGCGATTTAAGTCAGACTGAATTTCATACTCGCATTATAGAGCAAATGGTTCAGTAACGCACAATCATCTTCAAACCAAATTGATATTTTTATTTCCACATCATTACAAATGCCCATTTAGGTGGAACACTAAGTGACTATTCATTGTTTGACATTATTTATATTTTAACCTCTGTGTCAGGCACGTTCTTAAGTCTTATTTTTATTCAGGATGGATTCCATTATCATAACACACCCAGCAGACTGACAGACAGGACACGTCCTACCCTCAGGTGATGCACTAATGTCTGAATAACAAAACCCCTCCACCTAAATCTCTCTAGCAATTAAATTAAAAAATATATTTTTATTGACATTTGCTACTTTCTTTTTCATCATTTGTCCATGCCTGGCCTTTATATAGTATGTACATCTACCAGAAAATACCTTTCCTCAAACTCTCATGAGCATTACCCTGGCAGTGGCCAAAATAATAACTTTGCCTATCATTAGAGTGAGTCCATTTGCCAAGAAGTAACAACTAAAGCCTAAAATGGGTCAGGACACTCTAGCTGGGCATTCTTGTTTTGTTGCTTGAAAAAGCCAGGCACTGGTTCTGGTATTTTAGTTAGGTGCATGCAACAAAACGAGCCACAGACAGCATCTCTGTGCTACAACAAAATGAAGCTCACACAAGGAGGGAGACTTTTAGTAGGGCTGTATTTTCTCTGTACATGCACAGCCTGACACCCAGACAATTATTTGCAAGTGAAGTAGGGCATGTCAGAAGGAATTTCACAAGGAAAAATTAATTACATAGGTTATGGGCACAAAGAATAAAACAAAAGCCTGCATCACAGCAGAAGAGAATCTGATTACTATGATTAATTTGGAAGATCCAGGGTGCTTATGCATGGTAATTTGAGGTTAATTACTTTGAGTATTTATCACAGCAAATTAGCACACTGTAACCACAACAACAGAACAAAGGTGAGCGAGGTGGCATTTGATGTGAGGGATTGGGCTTGGATGGGCTTTTACAGGTAGGCGACTGCCTATGTTGAAATGTGGCTGCATCAGAGCAACACAATGTCTGGGAGCCTATAGCTATAGCTGAATACTAAGACTGCCACGGCAACACACACATAACCATGATGCTGATAGGCTGATTCAGGTATAAGGATAAACACATCCCACATGTTCTGTCTATGCTGCTGGACATTTCACAGGCTTGTAGTAATGACCTAAAGTAAAGTGGCATTTGAGCCTGATGAAAACATAAATCAAAGACACACGCACACACACACACACACACACACACACACACACATACACACGTACACGTGAATCATGACAAATCACATAGAAATAGATTTTGCAAACTAAAATTTGGCACTGTCATATGATAATGTACAGTTTGTAGAGATTTTAAAACTGAACCTATTACATGCAAGGGATAGTAGCAGAGGAATCAATGACTGAACAAATGGAAAATATGTGTGGCTGCTTGAAGATATAAAGTAATGGTTCTGGACTCCTGCTAGCTATAAAATATATTTTAGATGGTACTTTAAGAGAGAACCACCCTGATTTTCATTATTTACTACTGGCCTACCACGTTAAGCACATTCAGAGCAGCGTCAGAGTCATCAGTCAGATTTTTGAAGGAAGACTTCTTTCGGTTCGGCTGCATGTCATTTGAACCTTTTCTTTTGTTTTTTTTCTGACTGTTTATTTTGACAAGATTGTAATCCATAAAAATATAGTAGCAGCTCAGCTAAAAACGGCTTTAAGGCTGGGCCAGTTGATTATGGTCACAAAAGGCTTGAAGTCATTATGGGAAGCCAAGTAAGAATTTAGTTGTACTGCTGACCTGTGAATCCCACACACAAGGAGTTGGGGTCTCGCAGGTCAAATACAGAGCTGGTAACTCCACATGTGACTTTACATTGACACCAGGCTGACTGGTAATTAGTACTGGACTGTGGGTAATCCCTTTTCACGGAGTCACTTTGACACCTGTCACAATTCCAATGGTGACTTCATGTGAACTCAAGTTTTTAATAATAACATGACATTTGGAGAGAATATAAATCCTTGTGTATCTCCGTTTGCTCTCTGATCTTAGCTGCTACATCCTATAGCTCAGCTCAAAGCCCCTAGGCCATAGTTTTCTTGTAATTACCAGCACATGGTCACCCAGGAGGCCCAGAATCATCCTGCTACTCTTTGATCATAACTGATATTGAATGGCATTTACCCCCTGGTCAGGGGAGAAACCTGCTTCTTTGACTCTGCGCACAGATGGCTGCAGGATGGTGTTGCTATTATTCAAAATGTCTCAGAGAATGTGGAATGCCAGAAGCTCTTTATACCCACCAGGAGAGCTGGAAGAGAGATCACAAATATTTTGGTGAGGATCTGGAGCATTTGTGCTTCTGTCAAACCCAGAGGAAGCTGGTGTCAACCTTTGACATTTGCTGGATGAAAGTTGTTTTTCTGGCTATTAAGGTTCGTCACACTGAAATTAAATGCAGAAGATGTTACTTTCGATCATGTTTTATCACTTGATACCTCCAAACAAAATTGCGAGTAATTCATTTCTTTGAATTATCAAAGCTTCATCTCAACCTCACTCAGAAACCTTGTCTACCAAAAGCAGTATGCACAATGCTTAAAGACAAAGAGACGTGTAGAGCTTTCTACAAACAAAGGTAGAGCACAAGGTTATCTAGCAAGATATTTGCACTCCTTTGGAATGAATATTATCCCATAAAACTGGAGACATAAAGAACATGTGGCATTTGATTTAATGGCATAATACACTGTCGTACTACAGTTTTGCCAACAATTTGACAAAACAACAGAAAACTACAACCAATTTCTATTTCACACCGGAATTATTGTGTGAGTCAGATTATCCTGGAAACGCTTTGTGTCACACACAAGTTACAGAAAAATCAAGTGTCACTCTGGTGCCACAGTCTTACCTGAGAACCGTAACATCACATCCAAGGCTGTTTTTGCTGAAAGTTAGGAAAGTGTTCCTAATACACAATAAATATGCATAATGTCCATGTCAATGAACCACATTTTTACATTCAGCAGTTTATTAATGTTAAAAAAATGAACTAGCAAAGGGGCAAACTTGCTTATGGAGCCTTTTTAATGTGATGTTGACAATGGGTTAGGGACAAAAGTAATGCTAATAGTGATGAGCTGCAGTCCTGCAACACAATCTTTGTGCCAACTGCAAGTAATTCACAGATGGTAACATATGTTTTTGCATTTGCATTATACAATTATTTGATCCTTTTATATACAACAGAGCAAAACTCTCAAACCTTCCCAGTATTACAGTTAACTCAATTAAAACTTAAACTTCTTGTTTCCCAAAGAGAAACCATTGCTTTGCATTATTGAGTTATTCCATGACTTAAAAGCAGACAAGCAAGCTGTGGAGGAACAACTCCAGCTTGGATGTGCTTTATGACTAGATTATATATATTATTTTCAGCTTCTAATGCTGTATTGGGTTATAAAACTGACAGCCCCGTATAACAGGGCTGGAATAACACATTCCTAGTAATAAGAATGTGAAGATGAAGATTTAAACATCAGTTGCACAAACACATGAGTGCTCAGCAGAAATACTGCAAAAAACAATAATGGTAGTGTGATTCGGCTGGCAAATGTAAGGCTTTAAGCATTTTAATTAGAGTGAAGGCTGATTCCATGCTATCATCTGCTGCCAACGATACAGTCTTAATTAACCCATTTAAAGGCAGTGGTGTGTATTTATGTCTATAATGAGCCTTTCCTGTGTCACGGAAAAACAGAGCATTGGAATAATGCTGTTCCAAACAGTTTACTCTGATGGTGTGATCAATACACAGACATGTACCATTGTTGGAATTTGTCAGAGCTAGGAACCTGTCAATGTCTTGCATGTCACATGGGACTTTTCCTCATCCGTCTCCATCACAAACTGACCACTATAAAATTAAGAAATAAAGGAAGTCAGGAAATACCGAGAGTGCAACAAATTAAATAACTGACTTGCAGTGGTAGTTTGGGGCCCCCAAACTACCACTTATATTATTAGAAATACATGTAATTCAAATAACAGAAACCTTTGTAAACTGTTTTATGTATCACAGAAACAATTGCACCAAAGTATCAACTATGGTTTGCTCTTAAACAGACATCGTCGCTTATCCTTCTGGTCTTTGGTAGCTCAACAGGCTGGCTGACGAATTTAGATTTTAATTTTTATTTACTTATTCCTGGGTGACTTCATTCACATTTTAAAACTCAAATTGTCCCAATTACATTAACTTTGTTTTAAAACTGCATTTGTAAGTCACCTTTGCTGCTAATCGTTTCTACAGGTATCTTCACATCATAAAATGTATCAGTTTTTAACAAAGTTTGGGCACTTCTGCTCTTTACATAGTTATGAATTCCTTATGAATTTTTGAATCTCATAAAACAAAAAAACTAGAAACAGTGGATCTTTTGAATATATGGGCAATGGAGTAGCAAGAGATCTAGGAAGGGTGGCAAAGCTGAACCTCCTCAGTTAAGTATGTGAAAATCCCCAATATGTAAACTGAGTAAACATAATATTCCCAATACTCTTTAAAAATAGATATTGTCTCTGTCTCTGCTTTATTACTACTATGAGTACACAACAGGAATAAGCAACAGTTAGTCAATAATGGGGGAGTACTTAGTTATTACTCTGTATGATGTGTCATTTTACTTTTTTTTCATTTTACTTATTTTACATAAGTAATATCTAGTGATTATGCAATTAGTAAATAATGAGTTGAGGATAGTTAATCCAGCAACAAAACAGTCATTCAGTTTCAAATGTACTTATGAACTTACCCATAAACCTCCATCATTAGTTACTGTCTCCTAGCCAGTTTCCTATTTACCCATCATTTTGTACATGAATTGATTCAGAATAATTAAGGCACTACTCATTAATGACTCATTATTAATTGCCAGCTCATTCCTACTTTGTTTCTAAGTAACAATTTACTCTTAGTGTACAGTATTTTAAATAGTTTCTCGGTTTAGTATTTTAAGAATATATATATGTATAGATATAATAATATAATATATAATATATACACACATACACAAGTGTCCCAAATGCATAAATATTTTAATGATATTTCTAATGCTATTTTTGCTTATTTGATTAGAATTTGCTGTTAGTGTTATTATGCTGACCATGCGTATGTAAAGATTAACAAACTTGATAGACTGAGCTAATTTCCAGCACAACAAATAATTTTAACTGAAGAACATCATAAACACCTGACACAATTCCAAAGTGAGACAATGTCCTAAAATGCCTATACAACAAAAACAGTCTTAACTATTCAAGGGAAACTCCCCAGCTACCAGAGAAATGCACGGAAAGCTGAATTACATTGAAGACAATGTTTATTGTTAGGTCATTGTTGACTTTTCTCTTTTTCTATGGCACAAACCATAGTTACTTGTAAATGTGGCCTTAAAATGACATCTCAAATCTATGAGATGTCATGTGTTAATAAAGAGATCTGAGGATCTCTTTAACAAGGCAGAAATATTCCTCAGATATTGCTATAATCACAATAGTTGTATTAAAATAGGCATCGCCTCGCTGACTTCATAACCACCCAGAAAGTCAGAAACAACAAGTAGGAGAGACATCGAAATAGTTTCTCAGACTAAAACCGCTAGCAGCATCCTGACTTTGAGTGTTGCCTGTTGATCTCCAGTCCCTTTGTTTATGTAGACACATTCATACTGATGCATGCATTCATTCACTGACATAAACACAGACAAAGAGCCTTTATTAATTTCATAACTACCACACAAATGTGGGCATACATTTGTTAAAATAAACTGTTTCATCAGTTTGGTTAAAAGATTCTCAATTTTGTCAGAGCAACATATTGAGAATAGAATGCATTGAGATACATCGAAGAATAATTGTATTCATTATAAAAACAACTGTCTACAGAGTCAATGCACAGCATTCTGGAGCAGTAGCTAGTAGCTTTCACAATGGTGAAACCAAGTAATAGTCTGGCATTAGAGGTCTGCGATATTAGGTAAGTTGCACTAATCAATACAATACGAGTAACAAAGAATCGCATGTCAAAGGGGTCACTGTTTATTGCTGCATTTAACCCTCTTATAGCCCTTTTTGTTTCAAAATAACTCAGGGAACATGCACACACCCAATTTCCTTTGTGCGTGTTGTGTGAGATACATAATTAATGGCACCTAGGAAAAAACTTAATCATACAATTGTACCGTCAGTATCAAAAGACGTCAGAGTCTGATGAAATGTGATATATTGTATATGGTGATACAATAGGGAGAGGCACACAGTGCCTATATATTTCATAATGAACACTACCCATTTTCAAATCACGTCTTCAATCTGCAAACATTATACTGAGTACGCACAACTCATTGTTGGTTTTATTTTAATTAGTTACCAAATAGAAGAAAGAAAATAACAAGCACTGGGAAACCTTAACCAGAGTACCTGCTCAGTTCCACGATTCCACTAATTCCTTTCTACACAGTCAATTATAAAATGTCAAAATCTATTTCATGAATATTTAAATGATGAATAATCATCACAGTGATTTTACATCTTACACATAAACGCTGCCTAACTCTGCCCCTGCTGCTCTTCTCTTTCTTCCCTCTGGGGAAGCAGAACACAGAGGAAGAAATGTTCTGTTAGCAGAAGCAACTAGCCTTCTTAGTTGACTCAAATAAGCAATTGAACCCTAAAACTGTACTTTATGTAAATACTGTAACATGCCTAATGTTTGGAAATTGATGGGAAACATGCAGAGCCAGCAACACTGACGCATCATGAAGTTATGGTATGGATCTATTATATCTCAGCTTTGTCTTTGCTGTCAGTTTCAAACATTAGTCACATTTTTTGCCTAAACAACACAGATCTGAACCATTTTTTTAAATAATTCATTGAGTGCACATGTTATTTGTCACCTACATAGTTCAGTTTTAGGCCCCACACGCCCAACGTTCAGTACTGAAAAATACAAAGTGCTTACACAGATGAATTCTTGTCATCACTAAATCTACTTTTTTCTTCTCTGACACCCATCCTCCCACTCTGCACTTGTATCGTGTCCCCTGCCATTGTGCCAGTTTCTTCACCTTCCCTCATCAACAAGTCCAATTCCCTCCTCCTCTGCTTCACTCACCCACTTTTCTATCTTTATTATTTTCCACACCCATGTCAGTCCATTTCGTTTTGCCCCAGAGGAACATAGGAGGCATGTGATATATGCATGTAAGGGAAAACTCACTGACAGCAGAGGTGGGGGGCGGGGGCAACAGGCCTTTCCAGGGATCCATATTTCCTGTTCCCATAGGAGCAGGTGGGAGGGAGTTCAGCACATCAGGACGGCCTTTTTCCAGTCCCTTTGAAACAGTTTTATAGTTTGTAGGGTAAAATGCATGTGTACGTCACTGTACGCGCGTGCATGCCGGTGTGTGGTTTCCTGAGCCATATGTTCACGTTTAACTCCCTCCACATGTGCTGGCTGCAATAGCAGCTCGTCCCACAGGAAAGACCACAGTTTGTCAGGGCTCATCAGGCACATCCTGAGTTTAAATGATGTGGGCGTCTCGGACCCCAACCTCGTTTCATTGCTTTGATGAAGGAACTCAGTCACCTATGACTCGTACAATCAGCTCCATCTTGTGCTTGGGAAAACGTGTACATCCACTGACCATATCCATAAGATCTGACCAAACAGTGTTCCCTGGGGTGCGATTACTGTGGTGAGGTCATATTTATTCACGTTCAGCCTGATTAGATGTGAGAACACTGGGATCATAAATTTAATGCTCTCAGTTCATTGTATGGCTCATTCAATCCGTTGTAGGGCGAGAACAAAATGTCTGTTCTTGCCTTCCGAGATTCCAACAGAAACAGAAATATTTTGTTGACATTGATGCTTCTTGGTGTTCTGGTTAGTGTAGCTTATGAAAAGTCAATCACCTTGTAAAACTATAAAACTGGCATTTGGTCCTGAAGCAGTGAATATCGACATCTCCTGAATTTTCTGGCACCAAACCTTGAACATTCAACATACCCTGTATCCTCCCATCCAGTCATAAACCTCTGTTACATCACAGACAGCTGACGTGTAAGTGTAGGAAATGCATTCCCTATGCAGTCAAAGCTACAAGACATTTACTTTTCATGTGTGGATTTCCATTCAAGGTGAGTTTAATCTCAGGCATAAATTACTCTCAGCTCCTCTGTGCTGATTAGAATATAATGTCCTGCTGAATGGCATCATTTTATGGCTGGTTTGTTTCAGATGAGATAGAGTAGGGGTGTTATCTAGGATGTGCCCAAAACTAAATCGCACACAAGAGATTGGCTCCAATGTGTTTTACACTGGGAATGTTTGAATAATTTTACCTGAGAAAGTGGACAGCCTTAGTATAATAATTAGTTCTGTCTTTGTCATCAAATGACTGTTTGCTTATAGCTTCTGAGAACTCCTTCTCAACAGGTGATGTATTTTATTAAATTTTAGTAGTTATATTAAATAAATATTTTTTCAACAGCTGCTTAAAAATGAATGTAATTAGTTAGTTTGAAGCAAACCCTTAATAATACTAAATAACCGTAATAGTTTAAAACCATTTTAGTCCACGTTCACGGGAGAATCTTTGGTGATGGTTCACATATTGTTTGTATGTAACATGTATCCAGCTTCACTGTTACGCTCCTACAGAGTCAGACACATGCCTAAACAGTAACTTCAAAACTTAACTTGCAATACTGATTTAAATATTCATCAATTCACAGTAAGATGTCCAGGTCCAGACACAGCAAAGCAGCCCCAAATCCAAGATCAAGCAGCAGTACATTTGAAAGAAGGTTTCTCCATAAATGCCCAATAAATTGATTCTTCCTAGTCTCTCCATTTACCCTCATTGCTGTTGGTGCTCTGTACAGATCAGCACCCTAGTAAATGTCAGTTAAACAATCAATGATGTGTTATCAATTAATAGTGTTTCAAAAGTAGCTCAGAGGAAAGAGCAGTCGTCTACAAACCTGTGTGTCCTTGGCCACTGGGACACCACAGTAGCACCAACATGTACCATCTGGCACCTGTCCAAATCACAATTGGCACAAAGAGATCAAGAAAGTATTTGTGTTCATTCAAAGTAATGATATACAGTATTTCAAAAAGTATGTATTCATTTATTCAATTTGTTTGATAAGAGGAAAAATTATATTTATTAAACTGTATACGTTTATTAACAGAATTTCACATGCAGATAACGACTGTGTTATTTACCTCAACAGACAATGCCAAACATCAAAAATCAAAGAATTGTTAGAAAACAGCACAGTGTTGAAAATAATTACAAATAGATAATAATAGCCATAATGGATAATAGTGGTAATCGTAAAGTAATTTTATGTACAGTAGTACTACAAAGAGACACAGAGAATATGAGTCTGAAATAGACAAATAGGAAAAGAGTTTTTCAGTTTCCAAATGGTTTCTTTTTGACTAACATGTGTTGTCACTTTCTGCTGTAAGGGTCTTGTTCAGCTGTACTGCCTGTTGCCTAGAAATAACATATTGAAGTGTGTCCCTTCAATATGCTCAGAGATGGTAAAACCCAGTCCCAAGTCACCCCAGCATGCCTTACACGACTGTCAAAGCATTTGTCAGGATTTGTGTTAAGGACCCATGCGCACTCAGACACGAAATCAAATTCAGGGGTTTTAATAAAACAAACACAA